>JAVBJF010000333.1:0-396600 GCA_033439095.1 Pseudococcus viburni | reverse complement strand
TCCAATTGTAACCGGTGAGATAAAACTGCAGCGATGCCGTGCTCACATGCATCTGTAGCCAATAGCAGGGGTAGATCTTTTCGATACGGATGAAGTACCTACTCAGTGGTGATTACACGTTTAACCTCTTGAAACGCTTTCTCGCAATCCTTGGTCCATTCGAACTTGACATTTTTTCCAGTTAAACGATTTAATGGGTACAAAATATTTGATACGTTTTTGATAAATTTTGCGTAGTAGTTGACTAAACCGGTAAACTGACGTACTTCGTCACTGTTTGCTGGTCTTCTGGCTTTTAAGATGGCGTCGACTTTTTGTTCTGATTTGTGTAATCCATACTGGTCGATTGTATGGCCTAAATAGGAAACCGATTTGACGAAAAACTGGCATTTTTGTAGATTCACGTGTAGGTTGTTTTCTTTTAGGCGTTGCAGGAGTTTACGTAGTCGATCCAAACACTCTTTGATTGTTCGGCCCATTACAAGTATATCGTCGAAAAATGCAATTACTCCAGCCAAGTCGCGTAAAATTTGATCCATAAACTTTTGATATTCCTGCGCAGCTCTTTTCGTTCCAGGGTATAAACGATTTACTCGATACGTACCACGATGAGTAACCAGGGTTTGAAGCTTCGCTGTCTGCTCGTCGACTAATAAATGTAGAAAGGCGTCAAGTAGATCGATTTTACAATAATATTTATTATTTCCGGTATCGTTTTCATCGTCGTTTCCTAATTTGGTAAAAATATCTTCGATACTGGTCATTGGATAACGATGATCTTCGAGGACTTTGTTTATCGTTTGTTTATAGTTGCCTACTAAACGTAGACTACCATCAGGTTTTTCTACGTACACCCCGGTGGTACCCCAGTCAGATGTTGTAACTTGTTCTAATACACCGAATTTGACCAACCGATCGATGCAAACATCTGCTTTGTCGACTATGGAGTATGGTATCTTTCTGGCCTTTTTATAGATAGGTACGGTGTTTGGTTTTACCGGGAATGAGACGGTATAATTCGGAGCGGCCCCAATCACATTTTCAAAAACTTCTGGGAAATCTATTTTAAGAGATTCGATGATAGCTTTGATATCAGATTCATTGTCTTCTTCAGGTTGAATCGATGCGATACCTTCATCGTCTACGACGATAATTTGCAAAGGTATTAACCATTCTCTACCCATTACAGATAGATCTGATCGATTGGTTACGTACAGCTTCACACCTTTGATTAAACGATCTTTGTATTGAACATTTACGTTGATATACCCGATAGGTGTGAATCGATTTCCGGTATAATCTCTAAAACGAGTACTATCTTGATGTAAGGTCGATGTGATGTTCAATTGATTGAAAAATTTTTCCGATAATACCGTAAATCTACTACCACAATCACATTCTAATCTTACCTCGTGGCCATTGATCTTGACAGTTCGCATTATTTTCTCTGAACCATCGCCGATTGTTTGAATCAGATGAATATCTTCATCCTCTGTGTCTGATAATTGCTGGACTGGCTTTGATTTGGCTTTCAACAGCGTTGTAATACACACTTTATCGATATGACCGGTTTTCTTGCATGATTTACAGTTCAATTTGGCTTTGTGTACACGACAGTCTTTACTAAGATGGTTATCACGACCACAGCACAAGCACAATTTATCGATACCGAGTTCCTTGAAATCTATACGATTTTTCGATTTATAACGTCCACGATTTTGCGAATAATTTCGACTTTTACTACGATCACGATTATCATTTCTACCAACTGAACGATTTCGATTACGCGAACGATTGTTATCACAATTGTTATCACGAATAGCATTTACATTTATCTGTTTAGAATAATTCTTATTTTCAACTTTCGAAGATTCTACTGATTGAGCGATTTCTACCACTTTGTTTATATTAAGCTCTTTCTGGTTTGGCTGCTGGAGGAGCTTTTCTCGAACTTCGATGTCATGCAAACCTCTGATAAACTGGGCTCGAAGAACAACTGGCGTAATTGGCTTACCACAAGCTTCATGAGGACAATTCCACTCACAAGTTAAAGCTAACTCTTGTAATGCAGCTACGTACTCAGCTAAGGTTTCAGTTTGATTCTGCTGCCTCGATAGAAACTTATGCTGCTCACTGAAGATGTTTGGAGCTGGAGCTAGATGAGCTTTTAATAATTCGATCAATTCTTCGAAACTTTTGGTTCTGGGGTCATCAGGTGCAGTTAGATTCATTAATAATTGGATATATTTAGCTCCAATACTATTGATAAGAATCTGAGTTTTAGCTTTCTTGGTTTCTGTCTTGTTATCAGTAAGCTTTTTCATATCGAAGTAGTTTTGTAACCTGAGTAGATAACAGCTGAATTTCTCAGACTTTGGATTGAAGGAATCGAACTGGAGATTTGCTAAATCTATATTGAAACTAGCTGCCGCTGGTTCTTTTTTACCTTTTGATTCTTTTTGTTCTTCTTGTTGCTTTGATAACAAGCTAATTAGCTCTTGTTGATTGGCGAGAAGCTGGTTGATTTGTTCCTTGGTAAATGACATCTTGATTTGATACTGGTACTGGTTATCACTTACACGAAACGAAATAATTACTTTTTAATCCTCGTCGCCAAATTGTAATGACTACATCTTGAAATATAACTTTATTAATAAGCACACACTTTGACAGATAGATAACAGTACGTAATGATATGTACAAACAGTGTTGCCATGGCTAACGACTATAAATATACTACACTACATTATGTAGATAACTGGACACATTGTTGTTTTGTTTGTTGTTTTTTTTTTTATTCAGAGTACGTCATTTTTACATGTTTTGGTAAGCGTTTTTTAATTTCAATTTTCAAAAAAAATCCTACTTTCTTTCCCCTTTTCCCAGTGGCGTCGTCAGAATCGAAAATTGGGGGGACACAAAGGGGGCTGTGTGTTGGACAACTTTTTTTGCTTTTTCGAAATGGAAAAGATGGAGGGGAGGGGGAGTGGGGACTGACTTTTTTCACCTGCTAAAAATGGAGAGGGGGTAAAACGGGAGCCTTATTCTGCCCTTTCGTTTCAGACAGATCATAGAATTGTAATTTTGTTCATGCCCGAGCGAAGCTTTGAAAAAATTGGATTTTTAATGCCCTAAAAAGACATTCTTTCATGTTTTAATGCTTTGAAAATCCTATCTGATGTAAGTGTAATGTAAATTTATAAATACAACATAAGTTTTGGGGGCGCCAAGCGGGGGCCAGAATTTTTTTCGGGGGGCCTGGCCCCCCGGGCCCCCCTTGACGACGCCTCTGCCTCTTCCACAAAAATTGACCGTTATACTTACATATTGGCACGAAACTAGCACAAAAATAATAATTTTTTACATAGATAAAGTCAACATGATCATTTTCTAACAGATTGAATATTTATGAAAATTCTATTCGTGGTTATTAATAATTTTTCCACAATTTTCGAGGTTTTCTGGACCAAATTTTTTTACAAATTTTCTAGTCACATTGACGCAAAATTTTCTTGTAGAAACGAAAATGCACTTCCATTTTAATTTTTAAGCAGGTTCAAGTTCCTAAAAATTGAAGGGACATATTTTATCGACTTTTTCATAAAAGTGAGGTTTTTCAATAGACTTTTAATGCCCTTTTTTTTCTTTTTTATCGACTTTACAATTCTACCAAATTTTACTGATTTTTTATTTTTTATATCTAATTTTTTTGGATTTTATCCAATTAATTTTTTTGTTCAATAAATTTATACCGTTTTTTGGGAAGGAAAAGGGTTAAGTATTTTTTGGTAAATCAGATTACCACTTCTTCAATTATTGAACTCGAAGTTACGAATTTTCAAAAATTGTACATCAATCGATCAAATAAGTCACCAATATAGGTAATTCGCGATTATACTCTCTCATTCTGAATCAGTGAAGATGTGGTACCTATGGTAAAAGTATACCAGGTCTAATGAAACTCTTGAGTGTAGTTGTAACAAGTTTAATTGTTCATTATTCCCCCCCCCCCAACTTTTTTTTGGACGATTCTTGGTCGAACCTCTCTGAGATTTATTCTAGATTCTAGTATATATATACTTGAATTACTCCGTTTTTGTTCGTCTTATGTGCAACATTGAGTTGAACCGTTTAGCCAGTTTGGCTCTTGATTTTTTTCTCATGTTGTATAATGTAAGAACTGCTGAGATTTAGGTTGCGGTCACCGAGGCCACATTGCAGTGTTCAAGGAATATCCGGATATGACGAATATATTTGAATATCCAGATATTCAGAAAAAATATCCGGATATTCATTCACAAATGCGATTGTTCGTGACCCTTGAGACATCCCTTTTTCGGTCAATTAACAATGGTAGTCACTTGTGTGGGTTAAATGTCGTATTCCCAGGAATTTTGCTCGCTGCTGATAACACATTCAGGCCCCTTTCGTATACGTTCAGGAAAGATCGGATATCCGGATATATGTTGAACACTGCACTTCGGGCTTTTTAGGTGATTTTCAAATCCCATTTTGATGGTTTGATAGGATGATTTTTAAGTTTAGATTTAGGTCGAGATCTAGATTGATTTCTAGCGCAGATTTTCTCCACCAAGAGTGTACTATTTTGTACTGGCAATTTATTGAGTATTTTACTTAGATTTTGTCATAGGTTTCTATCCTCAACATTTTGTGTCACATTTTAGGGTTGAGTTATGTTACAGATTTAGGTAGATATTTGATAGGTAGCAGCTCTAGGCTGTAGAGATATGTCTGAGTAAATAGATAGGTCTTAAAGCGATTACCTATGTTTTGTAGTAATGACCTTGCCCAACTATTCCAGATTGGTAAAAATTCTTTTTGATTTCTCTTCATTTTTCTTTCCTATTTTTTTCATTTTTTTATTATTCGACGTACAAGGAGCTATACAAGAGTTGTTGTATGTGTAGAGCCTTTTTGCGTGCCCTTTCGTTGAACCTTCAAGCCCTGAGATAGGTTCAAAAATAATGTTCTACCCTGCCAGTGGAGTGCAAGTTGATACCTGTCATTGCGAAATGCGATAGTATTGATTTCCTTTTCAATCTACCCCTGTAGTAGGCAACACATACCACAATAAGAGTCACTGATTAATAGTTAGAATTGCAGCACAGGAAAAATCAGCAAAATTCTATGATTTTCAGCGAATTTTCGCAGATTTTTTAAAGATTTTCACTAAGTTTTCAGCAAATTTCATAAATTTTACTGACTTTTCAGTGATTTTTCTCACTGATTTGTTTTCAGTAAAAAAAATCACTGATTTTCTCCTGTGCTGCAATTCTGACTGTTTGTCAGTGATTTTTGATAACTTTCACTGATTTATAATAGAGAGAGTAGGTACTGAAGTCCATATAGACCATTTTTATAGGATTTTCTCCAGCGCTGGAAAATTTCAAAATTTTCTGGAGGCTCCGAAACGTCTCGAAACCACTTCCAATCGATTAGGAAAGTCGAAATTAGGGCATATACTCACCTAATTTCACTTTTTTCGTTGATAAGAACAAATTTTCATATTTTTCAAGGCGGCGATGAGATAATTTTGAAATTTCAAAAATTCGCCAAAATTCGAGAAATGAACTTCAGCGTCTAAAATTTTGGATATGGGGTTCTTCTATGATGTACTTTCGATTTATTTTTGTTTCGCACAAAATTTTACTTCCGAGTTAGGATACCTCCCTTGTAAATACCTACATAAATTGCCTTCCTATAATAATTATGTATGACGAAAAATACTCCATTCTCTTAGATTTCTTCTTCAAGTAACTATTTTTGGTGAAATTTTCGGTCAAACTGGATCAAATTATTCACCTATACGTATAAATTGATACGATGAACCATAAATATTATAAAATACACGTGTGAACCTCTAACACTGAGAATACGAAATGAAAAAACCTTATAACGAAAGATTTAGAAACAACCGCGACGTATTTCCAACAAGAATTTACCTAGTCGCAAAATTACGAGAATTTCGATCAGATTGAAAGAGAAATAAATTGCACTCGTGTATTCGAAAACAATTTCTTTGGAAAGATGTTAAATAATAAGATTTATCCGTCTAAGAATTGAAAAAGATTTATATCCCATATACAAGGTGCGTGTAAGCTAAACCGTATATAAAATTCGATTGTTGCGGACACCGGCTTCAATTTTATCCCTTTTTGATAAATATCTATCTCGATGGGGGAACCTGCGAAAAATATTTTCATTTTCTACAATTAAATTCCAACAGCAACGGTGGAATTTTATATTTTTCATTACTATCCTTTCTATCGTCTGTTCTATTCTACGTAAACACAACACACGCACAATATCGGATAAAAAGCATAAACATTTTCTTAATGACTCTCATTACATCGATAGAGGAAAAAAAATCTTAATAAATCATCCTCGCGTGACACATTTTAACGAAACTATTTTGACAAATGAAAATAAAATGTATAACGCTTTCCACCGCGGTGACGTTAGTTTCGAGATAACCTAGACTTATTCCAAATGATACGTTTTCCATTCATCCCACATCCGGGCACCGAAGCGACACACTGTGCGAAAAAAATCCACGCAAATGTAAAACGAATTACCATATTTTTAATTGTCAAGTTCACTCGGTTTGCGAAGTAAATTTCGCGTTGGCGCGCCAAATTGCCGACTAATATAACCCGAGAGTGTCATCGTACTCGACAAAATTAATACTCCTATACCAATGAGACTTATACTATTTTTACGTTATTTTCTTTACGGAACGTTCGTTTTATATAGTAAAATTATGCCGACGGCAATCAATAAAGCTTAGAATTCAACTCGAATACATTACGGAATATTAAACCCACTAGAATCTGAATTTCGCATAAAATCTTAATGGAAACGTTAATAAGGCTTTTTAAACTTCGGAATATTATTCGACGGTGTTTTTCTCGCAAAGAGGAAAAAAAAAGGGAAACCGAATACAGCGTTAAGAATTATATAATTAATACCGCCATTTTTCCTCTTTCAGTATTTACCTACCATTTTGAGAAAATAAATCGAATAACCTTGATTGGGTATGGCAAAATGCCATATCAGACAAATTTTTATTCATTTTATTTGCCCGATCGATGACGCACCGTCGTACCGAAGGTATTATCTGAGGGGGGGGGGGGGGTGCTGAAAATACCAACTCAAATCCTTAAAATTCCCAACTAGATGAATAGCATATATTATTGATACATATTTCAATAATAGATAGTAAAAAAAAAATGGACCGGTGATTATTATCTAACATTTAATCAGTAACGTACCGATGTCCAAGTATTCACGAGTGATGGAGAGGGGGGAAAATCTCAGAATTTTCGACTAACTGTCTTTTTAGGAGGCGGGGGTGGATGGTACAAATTTTCCGACTGAACTTTTTTGACCTTTTCTCCCTCTCATTCACTTCATTGATTTTTCCTCCGTAAATTCATTGCAGTTAAAAAAACCTATGAGTATAAAATTGTTTATTCAGGGTGTCTACCGATTTTTCAAAATTAAACGTGACTTTTTCGCGACTTTTTTCCAAAGTACCTAGACCTACTTATCAATTTGCCCCCCCCCCCCCCAAAAAAAAAAAAAAAATCAACGAGATCAAATTTATTGCAGAAAAAATTTCATACCGGGAAGGAAATACGTCTTTAATTTTTCACAAAAATATTCTTGAAGTGAGTTTTTTTATGTTAAAGAAGGTAAATTTCGCAAAGGTGAGAATTTTTACGAAAAATCATGTTAGAATGGATAAAATTGTTAGATGTTTATCGAGCAACCTAATAAGGTATTTTTAACACAATGGAAAGCTGACATGACACGTGCTGATATAGATTTCGCGGATTTTGACACTAAAATTGAGAAATAAATTAAAGGAAAGTCTGAAACATTAGCAGATTACTAATATAATGATGTGATTACTTAATTGGCCCGACCAAAGCGAGGGCGATTTTTTTTTTAGAGAATTTATTTAAGAAACAGCAAAAAGGAGACATATTTCCAAATGATTTCTCCTTCTAAATTTTTAAAACATCCCACTGAAAATTCCAAAATTCTCCGATTTTTTTGATTTTTCCGAGAATGAACACGATACTCCCTTTGAAAATCCCAATCGTGATCGCTACTAAGTCTCCCACAAGAACATATTTTTTCCGCTGCAAAATATTCAATTATCCGAATTAGAAGGAAAGAAGGTTTATAATCTAAGAATAGGTTTTGAAAATTTATGAGCCCGAGCGAAGCTTGGGCGAAAATTTTTAGAAAAAATGTTCAAAAAGGTTAAATTTCTTTACTTTTTCTGTTTTGTACAAGGCGAAAAAAATTCAAGTAATTTCGGAAAAATTCGCGATTTTTGATGAATTTTGGGTCAATTTTGCGACTTTTTCGCGACTTCAGCGACCTAAATCAAAATTCACGACTTTTGCGACCGGTAGACACCCTGCTATTTGTCTCGATTTGTCTCGAGCAAAGTAAGGTATTTGTCTGGAGCAAAACGAGGATGGAAAATTTCAAGAAAAATTATAATTTAATTAAAAAATTTTGTAGTTTCAATGTGAATATTAGAGAAATGAATGGAAGCCTTAAATTCAAGGTGCAATAAAACAAGGTTTTGGTTTAACAAAATTGAATAAAAAATCGGCCACTGGAGAAATATGACGAGGCCGAGCACAGCGAGGCAAAAGCTGTTGAAAAATTCAAATTTCAAACATCGAAAATATGTTTCAAGGAGAAAAAATAATTATAATGAATATTAGTTGAAATAATTTTGATGAAAAATACGAAAAAAATCCCTTAGAAAAATTTAGATTTGGAAGGTAATTTTACAGTTGGATTGTGATCTCTGAAAGATGACGTTTTCCACCAATTTTTTTTTGAGGACCTGCTTGGTGCTCGAGAAATGAGGTTTCTCGGCACCCCTGGTTTCAATTTTCAAACTGCAAATTTCACCGAGTTGATTTATCAAATAAATAAGTGCCTAATTAATTACTATAATTTACCGAGATTTGAAATTTTGACATTTAAATCTTTACATTATTGATTATCCCGTTGAAAGACAAAAAATATAAAACTACGTGTGTATAATTAATTAATTATGTACCTACGTAATTTAAGTCGACAAAATTGCGATCTCAGTAGGAAAATTCAAAATCTTGATTTTTGGGATGAGTTGTATGTAAATTTCCGACTGAAACCAGTATTTTCCGACCACATCAAATATTGGAGAGGCAACTTGCCCCCCTGCTCCCTTTCGATCCGACCCTTCATTTAATACGTAACTAGGTTGTATTTTCTTTAAAAAAATTATAACGAACCAATTTTCTCAACTAACGAGTGAAAATTATTCTGAATTCCAATTTTCAAAATGACCATTTTTAATTTTATTCATTTTTTTTTTTTTTTTTTTCATTAAAAAAGCATAAATTACAAGTATCCAATTTTTCCAGTTGACGAATGAAATTTTTTAAAATGACTAGGTAATTAATTAATTTGTTCCCCTAAAAAACATAAATTACAACGGTCCAATTTTCCCAACTGAAATTTTTTACTCATCGGTTGGGAAAATCTAACAAGTAAAATTTTTTTTGATTTCCAACTTTTAAAATAACCATTTTATTTATGAATTTTTTATTTAAAAAAATCAATTAAAACTGTCCAACTTTCCCAGCTGATATGTTATCACAAGTAAAAAATTCCTAAAGGGGGAGCTTCCCCTCTCCCCCTATCGGTACGCTGCTGTGCTCGATTCAAAATTTAAACGCAGATGACCTCCGAAACCATCGACTATCTGTATCTGAGCTTTTTCAAACACCGCTGGTGTAAAAATTCGCGCAGAAATCATCTTGGGATTTGATTTTTAATATGTTTCGGTCATTTCATCCATTTCTCATTGCTAACGTGTCATAACGCATAAATCTTACGTAAACCGGGTGTATATAAAATTAAAAGAGACGCTAGCTGCAAAGTTTACATAGTCGTACAGCAATAAATTTCAGAGCACGTACAAATCGCAGCAGCGTATACGGATGGAAAATGCGACAAAAATGTCTCCCCCTTGGATGTCGTCGGAGTCGGAACTACCTATCCTGTATAGTTGAACAGGGAGAGATAGAAATTCGACGTCGTCGATGGTAAATTATCAACGATATCTCAATATTCGTTCGACTCGGGTTCGAACTCGATTAATTACGAATTAATTGTTTTCTATAATTGAGAAAAACCTCGAAGCATATTTTTACTCGGGTTGAGAAATGGAAAATGCTCGTCAGTGATGTCTGGACCGCCGCCGGGTGCTCGTGTACTCTAATTTTGTAAAAACACGGCGCGAGCGAACGACAAGGCTATGGTATTAATAACCTCGTAAGAGCTTCGTTTAATATTTGTGTGGCAGAAGATTGCGCCTTTTCAGAGTTGTTAAAAGTTTCGAGTTGGAATTTCTGTTCAATCTCGTAAAATTGGTCGCAATATACATTAATGACCGAAAGTATAAGTCGTAGTTGCGTTTTAAGTTAAAATGGAAGTTAAACGAGTTTCGCTGTACAGAGAGTCTTTGTTTACGTCGGTGTTTCCACCTATTGTGGCGAAAGTTTTTATAATCAAATTGCCAAGATGTTTGATGTTACACTTGAAAACATCCATTGTAGTTCGAAGGCTTAATTACGTATATAGTGTACTGCTCGAAGTTTACCATTATCATGGTATATACTTCTAATCGCTGTAATTAACATAATGAACTTTCATTAAAGCTACAATGTTCTCGAGTAATAATTTCATTTTTAAAGGAAAAAATTCCTGGTTGATATATGACGGTCTATTAAAGCCATACCGGGTGTTTCGGTTACGGTTCTCAATATCGTTCATTTTGATGATGATGATGCTGCAACCTAAAGTACACCGGTGTGTGGGTTTGTTGCGTCTGAGATTCGAAGGAGTAAAGTTATGAAATATCTATGACGTTACTTCTTCCACAAAATGTAACTTTTGTGGTCCTCGGTGCTTCAATTCTGTTATTAGATAAAATAGTAGAACCTGTAGATACGAGGAAAGTTATAATTAGAATTACTTTTCGACAAAATGCAATCATAACCAATATCGCATGTCGCTTGAAACAGAAATGCCACTGTAACCATAAGACAGAATGATAAATACTACCAACTTTTTGAACCAGAATTTATCTAAAAAATTTACCTTCACTAGAAACCAGAAGCAAAACGATTTTCAATCAAGAAAAAAAAGCTTTACCATAGAGTAATAATTCCTGGAGCTCATCACTTCTAATTTTGAAAGTTGAATTTGAAAGCTTTTTTAATTTCAGTTTC
Organism: Pseudococcus viburni; assembly: GCA_033439095.1. NCBI lineage: Eukaryota > Metazoa > Arthropoda > Insecta > Hemiptera > Pseudococcidae > Pseudococcus > Pseudococcus viburni. The sequence continues at coordinate 385,270 of JAVBJF010000333.1, read as the reverse complement.
AGTCATTGAATTTCAGTTATAGTAATCGTTCCCTTCTAGATCACAGTGGGCGATATTCACTCATTTTGAACTTTGGCAACTGGTTCGTCAAAAGTAGAGGCGAGAGGGGGGCTCAACGCCGGGGCGCTTCAAATTTTGAACCTTTGAGAATTGTTGCTCCGGCAAGTACTCCTTGGTATATACATATAGTATATTTTTTTAATTTATACAATTTAAAAAAAAAATTTAATTGCTGATTGACAAAAAAAACTCTTATTTTTTTCTTCAAACGGCCAATCCAAGTGGCAAACCTTATAAGAAATGAAAAATTCAGCAAAAAAAATTATATACACATTTTGCCTATTAGTTAGGTCTCAATCGTACATCCGCGCACTACTCCTGTTAAAATTGATTTTATGATTGATTCTTGTTCTGGACAACAAAACAAAGAAATTAAGCCCGTATGCCCTTTTTATCCCCTCCCCCTTCCCCCAGGGTCAACCCCACAAAATTTCAAACGTGTGTATCGCCTTATCTATTGGTCGTAATGAAAAAAATTTTAAACAAAAGTTGTTCCTCAGCACCTAATGTACTTTCTAATTTCTCATCAAAATCCATTTTGGAGCAACTCCTGCTCCCCAAATTTGGAAACAAAACATGTTTTTGAGAAAACCTCAAAATCACGTTTTCTTCATTTTAAACAAATAGTTTCGGAGATACGACAAAATTTGTAATCACAAAAAGTATTTAGAATTGAATTTCCTTTCTAATGAGCTCTATAACGACTATTTTCATCAACTTTTTCCGACAGAGTGGACCTCTCCCCCTTCCTCTTTTTCACAAAAGTTGGACACACGAACAAAATTTGCTCCAAAATTAATTCCGATAATAAATGAAATTATGCATTAGATATCGAAGAACAAAAATCGTTCAATTTTTTTTCGTGGGTCCAACTTTTGAGATAAGGGGGAGGGAGAGAGATCCACCTTGTCTGGAAAAGTTCGTGAAAATGGTCGTGATAAAGCTCATTGGAAAGGAAATTCAATTCTGAATACTTTTTGAAGTCACAAATTTTGCCGTATCTCTGAAACTTTTCGCTTAAAATGAAGAAAACGTGATTTTGAAGTTTTCTGAAAACTGTTTTATTTTCAAATTTGGGGGTAGGAGTTGCTCCAAAATGGATTTTTATGAGAAATGAAAATGTACAAAACTTGTTGAGGAACAACTTTTGTTTGAAAAATTTTTCATTACGACCCATATATTGGGCGGTACACGCGTTTGAAATGTTGTGGTGGACCCTGGGAAAAAGGGAAGGGGGAAAAATAGGAATCTAAGCTAAATTTTTTTGTTTTAGTGTCTAAAACAAGAATCAATCATAAAATCAATTTTAACAAGAATTCCGCGCGGAAGCCTTTTTTTGTTCAATTGAGACCCGACTATTCACTGATTTGCTTTAAGTGAAAAAAATTTCACTGATTTATTACTGTGCTGCAATTCTGTCTGTTTTTCTGTGATTTTTTATCAATTCCACTGATTCAGAAATGAGAGATTAGTACTCTCTTATTCCGAATCAGTGAAAAATCACTGATAAACAGTCAGAATTGCAGCACAGGAAAAATCAGTGAAATTCACTGATTTTCAGTGATTTTTCACTGATCATTCAACGAATTTCACAGATTTTTCAGTGAATTTCATAAATATCACTGAGTTTTCAGTGAATTTTCACTGATTTCCAGTGATTTTCTTTAACTGATTTGTTTTCAGTGAAAAAAATTTCACTGATTTTCTCCTGTGCTGCAATTCTGACTGTTTCTCAGTGATTTTCGGTAATTTTCACTGATTTATAATTGAGAGAGTAGTAACCCCTAAGCGTGGTCTATGGTTTTGCATCCAGGCTCACATTTGAAACCATAAAATGAACCAAATCAAACATGCAATGGTTTTGGTTTTGAACCGCCTCCCCATAGGTGCACTTAAGGAGAGAGCTCAGGGGGCTCGACCTTTCTCTTTGAGCTCAAAAAAGAAATTTTTCATCATAAAATTATCAAAAAGAAGTATCTTTGCTTGCGATTTTTCAAAAAAAATTTCAATGGCAGTGTTTCAATCGAACTATTTCTTGAATGAACATATTACTCTCTAAATTTGAATCAGACAACGGGTGAGATTTATGTCTTTTGAATTAGTGATTTTTCAATAATACAGGAACTCATTCTGGAAACCCTCAAATCTTTAGGTATTAATAAAGGAAGAAAAAGTCATTTTTTCAGCATGAAACGGTCATTTCAATTTTATTGGGTCAAGAAATTATGGGATTTTTGCATTTGGCCAGCCGCTTGGGGCAGAAAAATCAAATACTACTGTTCACTTGATTAGCCGGCAATAAAAAATGTTTATTTGAATATTTCGACATAATCTGAGCAATATTGTTATTTTGTTGAAAATATCGACTTTGAAACTCCTCATAAAAAAGTGGGAAAATAACGAAAGAATGTGTTTTTTTGATGGAATTTAATTTTTTTTTGATCATATTGTTTCGATTTTCGGGCCTCAAAAAATATATTTTGTACTTAAGGATGTAAGGAAATTCTGAGGGGAAAAAATTTCGTGACCTGCTCTACCCATTTTTTGTCGAATTTTTAAAATTTTCAAACCGCGAAAAATCCGGAAAATTCGGACATTTTTTGAAAAAATTCTCAAATGTACCTCTACATATTTTCTGTTCGTCCTCTTCAGAGATGGAAAATATTAAATTTCTATCATATATGGCCCGTAACTCGGGTAGAGTTGGGGGTAAGGGGTTGGGAATTTTTTAGGGTGGTTTTTACATCTCAATACAAACATTTTGGGCGATTTTTGTCCCCATCGATTCCAGGGCCGATTTCACCATCTTACTAGGAAAAGCTGTTTTTAATTATTTCGAAAAATACCAATATGACAATTAGGGTGGGTCTTTTTTTAATAATTTTTTTCGAATGTTTTTTTTTTAAATGGTTCTTTCAGTGTTAGTTTTACCTCAAAACGTTTTTTCCGTTTATATTTACACCTACGATTTTTCGAGAGATGCAAAAAAAATAATTTCGCGTAAAAAAACGACGAAATTTTTTTTGGAAAAATTTCAATTGATATGATTGTAGCACAGCACGTTTTACCCACTTCCACCATTTTCGGCCAATTTCCCGTGTAAAAATAAAATAAAAAAACAAAATCACCATTCTTTGTACCAAAAATTTATGACTTATGGCCGTAGTCTGGAGGATCTAGGACCATATCTCAATTTTTAAAATTTTCTAACTTTGAAATTAGAAATTGGAAATTTAAAAAATTTGGACAATTTTTTTCATTCATTCTGAGCTCATGATGTAAAACCGATGTGTACTCTCCTTTCATAAAACATCTCAAATTTAACAAACCAGTTACCTATCTTTTACCTATCATATTTCCTAACTGTCTAATCCCGATAAAATTATTCGTACCACTCAACAACGCAGCCCCTTCTAAATCTCGTACTCAGCAACCCAACCACCGTCGCGGCTTAGTTTAAATGGCATCATCATCGTAGAAGGTGGTAAACTGCGGCCAACACACCTGGTAGATATGAGCTAAGGAAAAGCCTAATATTACTTTCATACATTCGCGTAATAATAAGACGAGCAATTTGTATGTTTAGTCGGAACCGCAATCATAGGCTAATAAATTACCCTTACGTTATATACACAACATTCCGACCATAGAAATGGTGTTTGCATTTAATTAAACCTCATTATAGTGCAGGGATATAGGCAACAAATTTTAGCCTACGTATGATATGGGAATAATTTATTAGCCCAATTGTAAAACACATTTACAAAACGTGTACCATTTAATATATTTTTCTAGCTCGAGTAATTTTAATTGAATTAATTGTTACAATGATTGTTGCTGGTTGCTGCTCGCCTTGTTTACAGGGGTCTCCGCTTGGTTTTTTTCCTTCGCCATACGATTACCTACGCGTTATAAATTAACGAAAGCAACACGATTCGCTGGTGTTTTTTTTTCAACATTTGTAATCGATGATTCGTCGTTTTAAATGTTTTTTTTTACCCTATCTCGAACCGTATATAAATTTTAATCGTAACGAAGGTCGTGTGTCGGTGAATTGAAATTACATGGGAAATAAATTTCGTCCGATTTATGTTCCATACTTAATCGCTTAATTTTGTGGAAGATGTAAAATACTGTTGAAAAATTTCGCGATGGTTATTTTTTCCTACGAAAATTTTCCAGCCAAAGTTTTGCCGAATAGTTTTTCAACAGTATTTTTTCTTCGGTTGAAAATTTCTTATTTGAGTTTTTTTTATGGCTTGTAGTTCGGTAACTTTAAAGAGTAGAACGACATCTGATTGACGAGCATCTCTCATTAGAAATTTAAAATACGTGGTTTTTGCGAGGATACCGAATTTTATTCCATCCAGAGTCGATAAGTATGGGTTAGAAAATGTCTCGTGTTTTTCCTCATCTCGAGCAATAAATTTTATTTCGATGATAATCGACTACGTACGATTATCGCAGAATCTCAACGAATAGAGAATCTCGCGATTACGAAAATTCCTACAGATTATTTTTCCAGTGACTTATCAAATAATAATCCCATAAATGTCTACTTTAGTCCTGGATTTATTAGAGCTTATAAAACCAGCGTATTTGTTTTCATAGATTTATGAAAATAAAAAAAATTCAGGAGTGAGTATCGTATAATGTCAATATTAACATTTCAATGGGTAACCGCGATGCGAGGTTAAAACATTTAACACCTGGTGTTTCAAATATTCGGGTTATATGAGCATAAGTTGCAGATGTTGGAGTGTTTTATTTTCTTTTTGTTTCGCCTTGTATACTTCTATTTGGGTAAGTTTTTGGTTTTGAGGAAAATATAAGAAGGAAAAATAGAAAAAGGAGGAAAAAAAGATTTAACAGACTCGCATGTTTATTATACTTTCGCGAATTCCCCTTTTTGCCTACATTTTTATTACCTCCTTTTCCAAGTTGTCTTTTTCTCACTCATCTGCCGTTTCACATTATAAAAACACCTCGCCGCAGCGTGAATTTCGCGTACTACTTTTATCGTTCATGAAAATTTCATAGCTTTAGGAAAACCAACGTGATTTGTCTGAGAAAAAAGAGTGAAAATGTAGAATTTATGACGAATGTGACACTGAGCTACGCATTTTACGACTAACATAAATTTCGCCGGTGTTATTTTTCCTTTTTTTGGCCGTACATACGAAGTAGAAAACGGAATTATCAGGCAATTTGGAAAATATCAGCCGAAAAATTTTCCAACGGTATGACTGGTTGGCGTTTTAGCGAAATTATTAGCGAGCGTTTTGCGTTCTTGTAATATTTTTCTCGCCGCGCGCCGATCGTATAAAATATATCCGATAGGTACAAAGAAAATTACTCGCTCGAACGTACAGCCATATAGCTGAAGGAAAAACTGTTCGTTACAAATGACGAAGGCGACGCGACGACGACGACCGTACAATTGGAAATTTCATTTTTCCAACGCCCGGGCACGAAAATTTTCAGCCTGCATAAATTAAAACAGATACTATATTTGTTTTCGAATTTCCATGTCGTGTTGCCAATTGAAATACGTTTTAAATGAAATATTTCACGGTTACGGAATATTGTTTTCTGGTTACCAATGGATTTTCCCAAGCCTTGCAATCAATATTTTTACGCAACGATGATTTAGCTCGCTAAAATTCCAAATAGGTACCGAACGATATTAATTCGAAAAGGGCGAAATTTTAATTTATTTATTTAGTCGATAAATATTGTGCATTACAAATCGTCGTCGCGATACGAAACTCGATGCATGTGGTGTTTGTTTGCCTCTGTTTTCGTTTTTTACCGAAAAACGAGATCGTAAAAATTTGGCCGAAAATGGAACTATGCGAAGGTGAAATTTCAATGGTTGTTTAGAGCATCAGGATTATCCACAATCGATGTTTGGTTTTGAATTGGTATACCAGAACCCAGGTATGACTGAGAAAAAATGTAAGATGTGTTGTATGATTTAGAAATTGAAGGGGCAAAAGTTTTGCAATAATTTTCATCATCAATATGGGAATTGGAATTCTCTGATAATCGACATAGTGGAAATCGTCCTTCTAAAACTGAGAAAATTTTGCCTTAATGGTCCTTTGCCTAACGAGTCATTTCACATTAGGCTAAGAAAACCCGGACAAAGAATTTCAGAAAATTAAAATTTCAAATACCAAAAAATACTCTTGGAACGAATTTCATGGATTTTTCAACCAATATTTAAAACAAAAAATAAAATTGAAATAAATATAAAAATTCATAAATTTTAAGGGAAAAATTATTCAATAACCTTATGTGTATGAAGAAAGGGTGAAATTTTCAAAAAATAGGAATTTTAAACACCAAATAGCTCCAAACATTTTGGATGAGTGTCACGACATTTTTTTCATTAAAATTCCAAATTAGCTCGGGTAAAAATATTTGAAAAACGAAATATTAGGTAATTATACACAAAAAAGAGCCGAACATAAATATTTTATAATCCGAAAATGAGGTTTTAGATAAGTACATTTATCAATTTTTAACAATGTTGAAGAATTTGGCTATTTCATTTAAAAATTAGAAGATTCAAGTTAGGTATTTTATTTACATTTTAAACATTTAAAATTTTTATTAAAAAATTCTCAAACTTAAAATACCACAGGTCCTTAAAATTTTTATTCTAGACAAAAAATTATCATGACAAAATTTATTCAGTTTTCCAACCATATTTATTCATTTTCACGTAAGAATGATTTCTTTTCAAAACTTTCAGTTCCAAAATATATATATTCGCTGTTCCTTTTCTTTCCAAAGTTGGGTAAAAATTCTTGAATTTTTTTTTTAGTTTTTAATGTACAATATGCCAATTAACAGCATTTCAAAGTCGAAATGTAAAACTTTTGGGATTAAAAAAAATGTTGCAAGACTTTCAGCGGATTTTTTTTCAATCCTTCATTTCCTTCTCCTCTCAGAAAGGGTATAGCAGGTTAAATATGGTGTTTTGGCCCTGGAAAGGGATTTTGATGAAACTTACCCCAAAAATTGAGTCATGATGAGAAAAAATTCTGATAAAAATTTTAAACCCCAGAGCAAGTATTTTCGGGGGGAGGGGCCAAAATGTGTTTTTTAAACTTTATTTTTTCGTTTTTCGCCAAGTGAAGATAAAAAATTTTCGTGTTTTTTTAATTTTTTTAGGGTTTCTTTGGCTCTCTAGATTCAATTTAAAAAAACACGAAATTTTCATCTACACTTGGCGAAAAACGAAAAAATAAACAGGGTGTCCAACAAAATTTCAAAACCCCAAAACAGGACAAACAGGACAAACAGGACCTTCAACAGGACCTTTAAAAAATCGGTTCTGATCGATTTTGTACCCCCCCCCCCAATCCTATTCTGGCAAAAAAAAATTGAAACGAATTTTTTCAATAATTGTTAGAAATGAGCAAAAAATTTATTTTAAAAATTCAAGGACAAGGAAGATAGAGTAAAAACAAATCTTATCCTGTATATAAAAAACAAGAACGAACATTAGATAGTAATACTAAAAAAAAAAGTTCCAAAAAAATTGGCAATTTTTTAATTTTTTTTTCAATCACGATCATTTATTGAAATTTTTTTTCTATTTTGGCGGGTGGAATTTCAAAATTGTTACAAAACAGGACTTTTCACTGAAAAAGCCCCAAAACAGTACAAAAACAGGACAAACAGGACCACTCAGCCCAAAACAGTACAAACAGGACGAACAGGAGTTGTTAGACACTCTGATAAAGTTTAAAAAACACATTTTGGCCCCTCCCCCCCCCCGAAAATACTTGCTCTGGGGTCCAAAATTTTTGTCAGAATTTTTTCTCATCATGACTCAACTTTTGGGGTAGGTTTCATCAAAATCCCTTTCCAGAGCCAAAGCACCATACTTAACCTGCTATACCCTTTACACCATCTCAAAAACTAGAAATTCCAATTTTCGCATGAACTGCCAAGTTCTCAAAAAAAAATCATCTATGCAATGAGAAAAATAAACAAAATCAAACAAAATTAATCAGATCAATTTCTCGAATTCTTAAACATTTTTATGAAAAATTTCAACAAACAAAAGATTTGAAAATGTAGTCAATTTCATACATAATTTTATTCATTGAAAAACAATTGCAAAAATACAATAAATATCCTCATTGTCATTATACACATTTTTCTAAATAGTGTAGGCAAATTAGCGCTATTTTTAAGAAAAAAAAATTGGTTAGTAAAGATTTTATCGCCAAAAACTGTCGAGGGCGGTCCCCTGACTAATCTTTAAAAAGTCCGCACCCCCTAGACCCCGTGCTAAATTTTTTATGGAGACTCCACCCTCCTCAAAAATCTTTTTTCCCGAATAATTTCTCAGGATTTGGTTTTACGGCAAAAATAGCTGAGTACTTTTTTGTTCTACACTCAATTTACATCATTTTTTATATGAAAATTTTTTTCGTACGACCAATAGCTGAGGAGATAGAGAGACCTAAAGAAAGGGGTTTTGGAAAATATGCCATCATTTGAAAACACAAATAGTAGTTAGTATTTAAATATTTGACCTGGTTACTTCGTCAAATGATTGAAATCAAGATATTGAAATATAAAAAAATAGGTACCTAGTACCTATACCTACCTCATTTTATCAGTAGCCTGAGAAATTTGAAGGTCAAAATACTCAATAATTATTGTAAAAATGAAGATGTTTTGAAAATAATTCAACCACGCGCACACACACACACAAACACACACACACACCACAAAATATAGATCCGAGGGAAGATTCTCAACTAGCTCATTTTTCGAACAAAGCTGATCCATTAATTTTTTCAGATAAATCGTTAATTCGATCTTTAGGTGTTCATTAAAATCTCGCCATTTTATTTCAAGGATGGCAAATGTCACCTTGAAATTTCTTATGGAGCGTACTTTCTCTCTTATTCGAATTTGAATACCAATATTCGTTCAGACTTCGAATTTGGCAGCATATCCAGACAATTTCTTTCACATTTGAAATCCGAACCATGAAAGATATTTAACCAAGCACCTCCTCTCTTAATTTAGTAAAATTTTACCAAACCGTATAAAATTTCTTTTAGAAAATAATTTTCAAATTCTCGCTGGCAAGAAAAAAACTAGTAAAATTACTGCAAAGTACCGCATAAGATAATTTCACAGACGAGTCTCGTCATTAAACCAATCCACGTGCTTTAATTTCTTGCAACCATGTCAAAACTCATTTTCACAATCCAAAGATGAGAAAAGCCAGTACACGCGGAGAAATGTTACTTAATTAAATTGAGGCAAATTTTCAAACAACAGTTTCGTCGCAATTCCAAATCCTTTTGATTCGTTATTACAATTTTTATACCACACCAGAAATTATAAATATTAAACATTTTTTTTTTTGACAATGCGAGTATTAAATTTTGAAACGCCCCGAGGAAACTTTTTAATTTAAATTAAGACAAGCTAAAGCGACATTTTTATGATTTTTTTCCTTCTTCACAAGTATACGACTGGAAAAGAAACCACAGCTGGAAAAATCTCTTGTTTAGAAACAAGACGAAAATGAAATTTTTATCGCGAAAAAACTCGACGAGTGGGTTTTTTATTACACGAAAAAACGTCGATTTTGTTGCTTGGTGGTCAGGAAAATAATGAAAAATAATCAGACCTTATGTTAGCCCATATAAATGTGATAACATTAAGAAAACGGAAGGAAGGAAAAAAGGGATTGTGAACCACAGAACTGTCGACAAAAAACCAGCTACGATAATCGTTGTAAAATATCAAACATGATTTAAGCATTTGTTGATTTAGTAAGACTGTTCATCGAACAAATCGACCCCGACCATACGGAAAAATAGTAAAAGTTGCTTCAACGGCAAACTATCCCTAGGGAGTCTGCTACTGTCAAAGTTAGCTTGAGGCAAAGGGCTCGTTGGCCCACTTATTTTAGTTAAGTTATAACACCCTTTCGTTATACGCCGAGCAACTTAACCGCAAAAGGATAAATTCCTCACCTCTTCTGAGAAACGTCAGTCCAATAATTTATCTTTATTTAAACTGGTACAATAATTTCTAGATCATTAATTTTAAGCATAAGCCGCGTCGCAAGCAAAACTGACTCCGCGTTCTTCTGTTTTAATACTTTCAGATTATACTGGAAAGTTGAAACACGTGTTTTTTGTCATGACTATTCATTCTCCGAAGGAGAATGGGCGAGGAAAAAAATTAATGGAAAAATCATCTTTTTCAGGTGAGCCGGATGAAGAAGAAATAAAAAAATTGCGATAAATTGGAGCGAACGTATCGTTTAAATATTTACTTTACTTGACGCAGCACTGGGTACATCGGAGAGGTGGATGAATCGGAGTCGAACCACGAAACGAAGCTTTACACAAACGCTGGCCAATTTAAATGATCAAAAGACAACATAAACAGCAACTTTCTCGCCAGTGCTTTAATCTTCTAAATCTTTTCTTAATAAGTTTTCAAATTAAACTCGAATGAATTTACTCGATAAGGGCTTTATCCTCGTAAAACGTTGATATTTTAATATAAATTAACGTAAAATATTATTCGCGAAAAAAATGTTAAGCTGGTTATTTCGTTTTAGTTTTTAAAAATGTAAAAAAAATGTAATTACTTTTACAACGTGTAATCGTAAAACGCTATGAACGTAAAATATTCAACTTTAGGTAAAACTGGCAAAACCGCTGGCAACAGACGTTTAAAATGCTGGAAGAAAAACGAGAAAAATTTACGACAGTAATTTTCTAAAAAAAAAAAAACTCAAGTGAAAAATTTTACGGGTCCAAATAAAAAATTTGTTACACGACGATGTTCGTTCTCAATCGTGATAAAACGAATCTTTCAACTGGTAATTTTTTTCAATTCTTTTTGAAAAAATTCAATATTTTTGAGAAAAAAGTCAGCAGAATCTAATCTTTTCATTGTAAAAATCGATTTTTCCAACTGGAAGTGGGAGTAAATTTTTCCACTCCGAAATGCCAAACAAACTATACAGAAAATTGAAACTAACTCCAAAAAAAATTGGAAACCAAAAAATGAAAACTGAAACTAAAATAACTTTCATTTACCATCCTTTTCTTTCCCTTTATTCAACCCTTGCCAAGTATACCACCTTGGCAAAGACGAAACGAGCGAAGAAATATTTCCCCCGTCATAAATTAAACCAATCACGTAAAATAAAACGTATTTAATTTTTCAACTTTTTAATTAGCTACGTTGAAAGCTTTCCGACGAACGAAAATAACTTCGGTTGATGTTGGTTTTATATTTAATTATATATTACGTCCGTTTCAATAACGTATTACTTTTCTAGGTGTTATAATTCCACATTTTCGCCCCAATGTCACAAATTTTCTCAACGTAAATGAAAAGAAAAGTAAATAAATCATAATTTTCGCTAATGCTACTTTCAAAAATCCAATTTTAACAAACTTTGTAATTACAAAAATACTCTCATTTTCAACTTATACTCGAAAGGTTTCCTTTTTGTACGTGAAATAAATCAAAAGAAAGGTTGAAAAAAAGGAAAAGGACATTATCACTTGGTCATATCGATAAAAATATAGCCCATGTATTTCGCCTCGCAAAAAAGGCAATAATTTAGTGTAAAATTGAAAATTGCATGTTTGTAAAAATTTTATACGAAAAAGTAACCTTCAAAGAGCGTAGAACTTTGCCAAATTTTTGGGCTAATAAATGTACTTTAGATTTTTCATTTCTGTCTCCTACTCAATAGGGCTTTTAATAATGGAAGGATCAGATAATTTGTGGCTTAATAGTTTGAAGGTTTCTTATCGACGTTGTTCCATTTATTCTTAATAACTTGAAAAAGATTCGATTCTGGAAAGTTTTCATTATGATTTTTTAAAAAGAGGACGATGAAATTACGTAGTTTTTGAATAGTCTCTTTGAATTTTGAATATCGCGATGAAATACAGCAACGAATGAGAAAATTTTACAAATCAGACTAAAATAGATTTAGAAAAATATCAATAAAGCACACGAAAATATTTTAAACCAAAAAAAAAAATAAAAAAACAAAAGCAAAAAACTTTTTTAGAAAAAAAACGAATTATACAATGGACCTCTGACATATTACTTCAATTTTTTCAAACACCAAAAACACCAAATAAAATTTCGAAATTCAATCATCATCAATATTATTATCAAACGATTTTCAGAAAAAGTCAGAATAACATCCATTTCTCCTGAAAAAAAACAAACTTCAGAGAAAACAAAACAAAATTCAAAAATACTAACCAAGTCAATTGACAAAACATACCATTTTCAAAAAAATTAAAAAATTAAAATTTTTCAGAAAAAATCAAAACATTAAAATTTTTAGAGAAAAACATCATACATTGGACTTTTGAAGTTTTGATACTGATGTATTTCGGTGTTATGTCAAAAAATTTGTATCCCAAAGATGAATTTTTTCATGTTTTTTGCAGGATTTAAAAAAAAACTTCAAAAATATCAACCTGTTTTATACCACTTCTAAAAGAAGTCAAAAAACTCAAGGCATTTTCAATTTCAAATTTCTTTTCTTCCCCCCTTCCCTTCATCTTCCAAAAAACAAGCCATTTCCAAAAAAAATAAAATAATAATTTTTTAGAAAAAAAAACATGCTCAGAAAAAAACAAAAATTGAACTACTATAATATATTGGGGAAAAACAAAAAACCAATTTATAATTCAGCCCCCCCCCGAATACCCTCCCCATAAAAACAAATCATTTTTCAGAAAAACAGAAAAATATTTTCAGGAAACTCAAAATCAATGAACCTTTTTTTTAGAAAAAAATACCATACAGTACATTGAACTCGTAATACCGTATTTAATATAGATTTCTTTTGAAAAAACTCAAACACTAAGACCATTCTGGGCTTTTGAAGATTTACATTTGTAGAAAAAATCGATTGATTTTTTTTTTTTTTAAATCAAGCCATCTTTAGAATAAAAAAACAATGTCCTGAAAAAGCAAAAAACTAAATCTTTTTTCAAAAGAATTTCAAACCTACCTACATTAAAATTCTTGATGCAGTATTTAGGTTCTCTGTCAAAAAAAAAAAAATTCTAACCTCGAAGACTAAATCCTCGGTTTTTTGGAATTTTTCAAGAAAAAAAAATCAAAAATATCGAACAATTTACTTAAAAAAACATGCCATTTCCAGGAAAACTAAACCACTACCCTGAATCTATTTTGAAGTTACATATACATGGTGTCCACTATATTTCGGAAATGATTTTTCCCTGACTTTTCCCGGTTTTCCAGACCAATTTTTCGAATTTTTCCAGACCTTATAAATACGATATTTGTAAACCAGGGAGGAGGAGGGGGGGGGGGTAATTTTTTCGCGTGATGTACTTACATCCCTAAATTTTGTATAAAAATGATATAAAATGCATAAGGTCTTACGATTTTTTTTTCAAAATCACTAGATACTTTTTACGAGATCTTTAGATGCCCTTCTTCGGGTTAAAAAAATATTCAAATTCAATTCTGAAAATTTTTTCGCCCATCCAACTCCCCCTCGCCACAAAAATTTGAAAATTTGAATTTATTACCTACAGAAAAAATTTAAATAAAAAGGAAAAACCAAGTATTCCCACGCAAAATTAAGTTTTGAAAAATGAAAAAAATTATGCCAGGGTGTTTACCAAATTGAGCGAATAAAAATTCGGATTTTTCCGGGCTAAAAATTCAAAATTTTCTTCACATTTCATTCCCCCCTGCCCCTCCAAAATGAAAAACACTTGTCTTAAATTTATAAATTCACGCAATCCCTCGCAATTTTTTAGTTCGTACCAATAAATGAAAAAGTGAATGAGAAGGTTAAATATAAATCATTTTATAAAAATATATAAATGTGTTGAGTCCGAGCGAAGCGAGGGCGAAAATTTTTGGGAAAAAAGATCTTCAAAAGATGAAAATTCACCACTTTTCCCTCATTCATGTTTTCCAAAACATGGCCAATAATTTCGATTTTTGTTCCATTCCCTCCCTTTTTTTTCAACATCGTGGTCAAGGGAATCATGACATTTCTTTCTTATTACAGCTCATTAAAAAGTAAATTTCCAAAAAACTTAAGATTAAAAATAAATTCGGTAGAAAGAAAGAGTGTAAATTACCCTGAGCGTAGCGAGGGAAATTTTTTTTGGATAATTCATAATTCAATGGACAAAGACATGCATTTTGAATATCAATTTTATTGTACATTACGACCGACAAAAAATGATGAATAAGACAATAATTGGATAAAATTTGTAATTATTTGGCCCGAGTGGAGCGAGGGCGAAATTTTTTGAAAAATTTATAATAAAATAAGCAAAAAAACATTTTTCTAAATGATTTAATTTTTTGGGATTTTTGAAAAATTCCAGAGAAAATTCCAAAATTCCCTGACTTTTCCCTGACTTTTCCAGACCACCAAAATTCCCTGACTTTTCCCGGTTTTCCCGGTTTTCCAGAGAATGGACACCATGATATACGTATTTTGACGCCAGTCTCAAAATTAGACCACAGGGACCTAAATTCAACATTTTTTGATATTATATCGAGTAAGGTATCGAAATATACGTTTTTAACTCTAAAAATCAAAAAGGCTAAGAAATCAATTTCGGAAATTGAAAAGCATTCATAGCAACTCATGTAACATTCGACATGACATATGAAATATTCAACGTGATACATGTTACTTATAAGATGTTGAACAATTTATGTGAAAAATTGAATAATTTACCATGAAACGTTGGAAAAATGTATGTGAAAAGTTGAATACTCCTAATCAAAATGTGGGAGAAACAGAAAGAAGGAGAGACGAAGGAGAGAATCTGGAATCATCATTTTGCTCCATTCACCTACTACCAAATCAATAGTTAACATTTCTGTAGCTTTTTGATATTTTGTCACTTTTCAAGTCCAGCAGCGGCTGCGATTAATTTGGGATGAATTTTAATCGCAGTTCAATCGCACGTATTTTTTAGTATTTTATGTCCGAAATGATCATTGGAATGGATTTTCATCCCAAACAGTAGAAATTTTGATACAGAAAATTTGATCGTCCATTTCACAGAGACTTCCTCCCAACTCAATAGCACATTCATGTTTGAAAAAAGAAAAAGAAACCCACATCTAATTGCTAGGCACAGATTTGAGAATACTTCATCCTAGTGACAATAATATGTATTCCTCTTCCAATCACCCATTAAAAAGGTTTGCTCCGATCGTTAATTTTATTACTATTCCTTCGTTGAAAAAAAACAATTGCGACCCACACCCCAAAATTTCGAAATTCCCTCCCAAAAAAAATTCAATTAAAAAGAATCGAAAGACAAAACGAGATGAGCTGAAAATAAAATGATACGTATTTCTTTCACCGCAGACGGCTCTATAACTGCCGAGTAAATATGCAAATAATCAGCCCTTAACAACAATGAAGAAAGCCACCGATAAAACATGAAAATCTCCCTCGCTGCGATCGCAACTCAATTTAGCACGAAATTACACAACAATATGAAAACTTTCTGGAGACGGATTCGATTACCTTATGGGCAATTTAAATATCGATCGGGAGCCTCGAATCGAATTCGAATACTTTTTCGCTAATTTTCGCGGTAATTTACCAAAATGACGTACAATAATCGAATACATAACACCGCCGTGGGAAGGCACGGAGGTACAACCATCGCGAACCGATGCACAATACAATCTAAAAACAATGGTATTGCGATTACAGAACCTAATAATATTAATACGTTCACTTTAAAGCGAACATTAAATCACAACTAGTAAAATTTCAGTTTCCTTTATATTCGGATGGATTCTAAATGAGTTAAATTGGGGAATGTAACCAGTGAAAATTTATCATTGATTTATGCTAATGCGAAATCCATTATCGCATAAATTTGCAGAAAGATTATCCCCTAAATTACTATAAATGTTGGGAGTATTCGAAACTACGTACAACAAGCGCCGCCGTATACTCTTTATTATGCAAATCTGTTTTGGGACCGCCACTCATCGAAAATGGCTATGTATTGTTCCGGCGAAAGATTCGCACCAGTTAAAAATAATACCAGCCGTTCGATAGATGGCGTTAATAAAGAATAAACTGTCTTAAAAATGACGATGTAAATTCGTTATTCATAAACCGTATAGATACGATAGATACACCACCAGCAGCGTCGCAACCGCAACAAGAAATAAGGCCTACCTATCAAAATTCAACGCTGCGACTTTCTTTTTAGCGAACAGCCGTTTCGCAGATATCGCCGTATACCCTCGATCCGCTCCTAACTTTTATTCGCTTTTGTATGGTAGAACAAGCGACAATAATAATAACCGTATCTCTCGACTATGGTGCGGATTTCTCGTTATAATTATGTAGAGTGAAATTAATTTTCGCCTCTGATACATATTATACAATGTACGAGTACTATATGGCTCGAATAATAACAAATTTTTACGTCGAAATTCGGCTACCGCCATAAAGCTAGTTCTATCAAAAGGTATAGAGAGAGGAAAGCTCTAAAACAAATATGACCACTTTTCATCCTTATTTCTTAATCACTTCCTAACAATAGAGATATACCATATGACAGATTGTCAAAAACTAACCCTAATCTTTGCCTGATCGAAATCTCAAAGAGATATCGACAATTTGACATAAATAGATATCGAGGCATTTGAAAAAGGAAAAACGCCAGAGCTAAGAATTAAAGTGTCAATAAATTGACATTCAACCACGTCATCGATAACCAAAGGAATGGTTTCGTTTTATGGTAAATTCTTTTCCCTTTTTTTTGAGTCGACGTTTTTCAACTATCGTAGGCTGCAGGTTACAAAACGTGTTACATCATATTATTCTTTTTAACGAATTAAATACTATAATTAAAATTTTACATTTAAAGTTTAGTCGAGTTTTACCATGATTATGAACACGCACGACGAAATGTTGATCAAGCCACTGTTAAGGTTTCCATGCTTTTCACCAATTCATAAAAAAAAAAGCCTCCATCTTCCATATTACTTACGCACCCTCGAGTTTAAAAATATATTTTACGACTTACCTAAAACAAAATAAAACAAAACACGAAAAGAATTAGTAGAATGTAATAAATAAAGTGATGACAGTAAAAATGAAAATGAAAATCTAAACAAGTTTAATATAATATTTTGCTCCCTTTTATGGGAATCAATTTCCAATAAAATTGTCAAAAAATTACTGGAAGAAATTACATCGGTCGATTTATTTTCCAAACCATCTTGAAATTAGTTCCATTCGGATGATTCCGATTAAAAAAATATTCCTCGAGAATCTCTCACATCGTTTACTTCGATATAACATTACGAAAAAATACTAATTTAGCCTCAAAAAACAAAAAAAAAACGACAGTGGAAAAAAGCTCAGTGGCGAAGGTATTTATTCTATTTTAAGCTGCTCGGGGAACAAAAAAATAATAAAAAAAACAATGCTATCTCAGTTGAATCAAAAAAAGACCGTTTTTTATAAATAACACGATGGTAAAAACGTAACAGAAGTAAATTGTACTTTTAATTAGTTCCTGGGTGATTTATTAAATTAAACTTTTTAATTAAATTTCGAGTAGGAAATGGAATTAATTAATTGGCTCAGTAGCAGTGTCCTTCTTTTGCACTTTCATTTAAATGTTCAATACTTGGTTTATTTGACACGCGAACACGCATACCTATTACCTTTGTATGCGTATAATGTATGAAATTCTTTTACGCTCCATATCTATGGAAATGCGTAGGTAGCCGGAGTCGTAGATGTGCATGCTGTAAGGATTTTGGTGTAGGTTTTTTGTTTCGAATTCCTTAAAGTTTTCGAGACGGAGGTAATTATGGAACTTTGGCCTGTTGCGATGGTATAACTACGACAGAGAGGCGATTATCAAGTTGAAATTTTTTCGCGAAAAAGGATTCAAGAAAACTCGAGAGAAAATTTCGCCTGAATTTTTTTAGAAATTTTTTTTGACGATTCATTTATTTATTATTTTACATTTCCCTGAAATACTTATCATGTAAGACGCAGATTTCCCAAAGTGCAGAAAATTTAAAATAAAGGATGGCTGATGGTTGAAAGACAAAAGACTGCTGATGATGAAAGGACAGTAGAAAAAATAACGGTAATCATCCCTGGATTTTTATTTTAAATTTTTTGCCTCAAATATTGGTTTGAAGATTTTTGGATTTTTTTTCATTTTCAACACATGGATGAAGAAGGCAAAGGTCAGCGAGAAACCGGTTTGGGGTGAGAGAGGTGCATATATTTAAAAAAAAAATAAGCCTTGAGAACAGGGGCCACGAAAAATAAGATCCTTTTATAGGAAACTTGAAAAATTTAATATTATTAAAAAGACAATCAGGGTGTTCACAATATTTCAGAAATGATTTTTCCTGACTTTTTCAGGTTTTCCAGACAGATTTTTCGAAATTTTTCAGACCATTTACATATGATATTAATGAAGTATAGTGAAGGGGGTATTTTTTTCGCGTGATAATCAACTTAGAACCTGAATATGGGCAGAAGAATGATTTGAAAGCGTGGTGTCTAACGATTTTTTTTTTCAGAAATCATTACTTCTTACCAGATTTTTAGTTGCTCTCTTTTCCGACTACATCATACTTCATACCTCAAAACCTCAATACCTCATATCTGAAAACTGAAACCTGAAACGGAATAAATCAACTTGAACGAACCCAGAACAGAAAAAAATTCATTTTCGCTCGAACAAAACACCAGCACAATTCATCACTAGGGTGGTCCTTATTTTCAAGTTTGAGAAATTTTGCGTACCCCCCCCCCCTCAAAGTTGTTCCTTTTTATGGGAAAATAATTCCCTATTTTTTTTTTTTTTTTAAATTAACACGTGCCTGTAAGCCCCTCAATGTCCCTCATTATTCACAATATGAAAAATACCAATTTTTATCAAAAATTTTTAAAATTTTAATTTTTGTGGCCAAACTCCTCCAAGTAATTTATTATTCATGAAAAGGAGAATGTGTTTGCAGTTGTGGTAAAACCGTGGATAAAATTTATCCACATATTTCACCACAAGGGAAAAGTGTTTCCAGTGGTGGTAACACCGCGGATAAAAATTATCCACATATATCACCACATAAAAAAAATCATTTCAGAGAAGGATGAAAACATGGATAAAATATATCCACATATTTCACCACAAGGAAAAAGTGTTTCCAGTTGTGGTAAAAATGTGGATAAAATTTATCCACATATTTCACCACATGGAAAATGTGCTTCCAGTGGTGGTAAAAACGTGGGTAAAATTTATCCGCATATTTCACCACATGGAAAATGTGTTTCCAGTAGTGGTAAAACGGTGGATAAATTTTATCCGCATATTTCACCACCTGGAAAAAGTGTTTAAAGTGGAGGTAACACCGTGGATAAAATTTATCCACATATTTCACCACAAGGAAAAAGTGTTTCCAGTGGTGGTAAAAACGTGGATAAGAATTATCCACATATTTCACCACAAGGACAAAGTGTTTCCAGTGGTGGTAAAAACGCGGATAAGAATTATCCACATATTTCACCACATAAAAAAAAAACATTTCAGAGAAGGGTGAAAACGTGGATAAAATTTCTCCACATATTTCACCACAAGGGAATAGTGTTTCCAGTTGTGGTAAAACCGTGGATACAATTTACCCACATATTTCACCGCAAAGAAGAAGTGTTTCCAGTGGTGGTAAAACCATGGATAAAATTTATCCACATATTTCACCACATTGAAAATGTGTTTCCAGTGGTGGTAAAAACGTGGATAAGAATTATCCACATATATCACCACATAAAAAAAATCATTTCAGAGAAGGATGAATACGTGGATAAAATATATCCACATATTTCACCACAAGGAAAAAGTGTTTTCAGTGTCGGTAAAAACGTGGATAAAATTTATCCACATATTTCACCACATGGGAAACGTGTTTCCAGTGGTGGTAAAAACGTGGATAAAATTTATCCACATCTTTCACCTCATAGAAAAAGTGTTTCCAGTTGTGGTAAATCCATGGATGAAAAATTAACCACATATTTCACCACATGGAAAATGTGTTTCCAGTGGTGGTAAAAACGTGGATAAAATTTATCCACATATTTCACCACAAGGGAAAAGTGTTTCCAGTTGTGGTAAAACCGTGGATAAAATTTATCCACATATTTCACCACATAAAAAAAGTCATTTCAGAGAAGGGTGAAAACGTGGATAAAATTTATCCACATATTTCACCACATGGGAAACGTGTTTCCAGTGGTGGTAAAAACGTGGATAAAATTTATCTACATCTTTCACCTCATAGAAAAAGTGTTTCCAGTTGTGGTAAATCCATGGATGAAAAATTAAACACATATTTCACCGCATGGAAAAAGTGTTTCCAGTGGTGGTAAAAACGTGGGTAAAATTTATCCACATATTTCACGTCATGCCCCAAAAGATGGTTAGAGGTTTGGCTCCCTTGCTAAAAAAATTTGTAAACATGCGTTTTGTAGGTATTGTGGTGCAGATTGAAAAGCTACTGAACTAATTTTACTCAAAAATTAAAATCTGAGGAGGGAGCAGCAAAACCCCATTTTGGGGGGGCTTTGATCCACCGTAGCGGGATAGAAACAGGTTTGGGATGGTTGGGTGATTATATTGTGCCCAGGACTTGGTCTTAGACCATTTTCAGCAAAAAAGGCCTGTAATGTCATTTTTCGCCGGGTTACGTCCTCCTATCGATTGTTTAGCTCGTTTGAATACCATACCGGTACCACTTATTTGTAAGGGAAGGGGATCAAAAATTTTCTAAAACCAATTTTCATGAAAAGGTAAGTAGTAAAAATGAGTTTGGCACAAAAATTTAAAATTTTAGTAATTTCACTGTATTTTTCAATTTTTTTAAATTTTGGAATTTTGGGGGCTTACAGGCACGTGTTAATATTAACTTTGGGGGCCAAAAGTTTCAAGGAATTATTTTCTCATACAAAGGAACAACTTTGGGGGGGGGGGGGGGGGGGGGTACGAGAAAAATTCGAAAAAAAATTTTTCATCAAGTATAAATAAGGACCACCCTATTCATCACATGAAAAATTAGTCTCTGAACGGAACAGAACAAATCGACGTCCTGTTCCACCAGTCCTGCCATTACCTTCTTCTTGATTATGTCAGCCATATTTTATCGACTTCGTAGCTAGGCTTTCATTTTAATAACCAATACAATCTTGAACATTCAGAGGATGTTTACACGACGAGCTTCCAACGCGAACTGACCATTTAAAAAAATTATTTGATTTTATTGAGATTTTGAAACATGAAAATTATCCGCATGTCCTAAATTCTCTCTCCCTCCTCCTCGAACTCTTAGGAAAAATGAAAACAAAAAATGCCCCTCTTTAAACCTCTACACCTTTTATTTGAGGATTTTTTTTTGTAAGTGCGTGCTTCGAAAAGTTATTTCAGAAACTCAAAATGTGGGTCTCTTATAACGTCTAAAAAAAGAAAACTCTTGATATACTTGCCCTATAGTACTTACATACAAATTTTCTCTTTATGGAGAAATTTTTGTTAGTTTGGGTTAAAACCCCTCTACTATAGTTTATGAAATTTATGAATGATGAAAATGGCGATTTTTCAAAAACAGAGGATAGTGGAAAAAGTGCCAATGGTCCTCTTTTCGTTTTATTAACCTCGCCTCGGTACGATTATTTTGTGAAAAGAATTTCTGAAAACTGTGATATTAGTTTTTTGAAGTTTGATAATTCAATGAACGACTGGAGAATTTGGCAGAAAATATAGCAAAAGCCAATCATCCTCACTTCATTTAGCCTCCACAAGCCACTGGTATGTCCAAGTCTATTTAGATATAGATCAAGATGGGAGTTTGTGAACAATATTCCTTCCAAACCAAAATGAGATGGATCCTAAAAACAAATCTTGTTTTCCAGTTGAAATTATACCTATTTATTTCTCTTCATTTTCTCAGGCTAGCAATTTTCGGGTACATGCTTTCAAATAAATAAAAATAATTTTCAACGTCATACCTTCATCCCTCCTAAAAAGACTTTTAAAATCCAAAACACCGGAACCGAAATTAATAAAACAAACGAGAAAAATTCTATTTAATGAGATAATCGCCCATGCGCCAGTAATCCAAAAGATACACACATGGCAAATACGTTGCCTACTTCGTAAACCAAAGGAGATTCTCACTTATACTACGAAACACTCTGCATACGTACACAAGAAATTATCAGATAATTTACATATTGGTCCTCGTATTCAGAGACGGTACGTAACGTACCATACTGTGTACGTGGCGAACAAAGCTTTATCATATAATCCTCGATACCCGTTTATAAAATTTTACTCGATCATGTTTCACTTGCACATCAAAATCCAACAATACCGAGCACGTAAAAACATGTGTATTCATAAAACATGAAAGCAGACAAAATTTATGATCGGATTGCGGATTAGCGAAGATTAATTGTACATAAGTAGGTATTATTATGCGAACATGGTGGCAAAAAAGATTTAAAAATTGAAACACTAAAACGAATATAAACCGTACGAGCGATATGGTCTTGTCATAATATATTCGCGTGAATTCGCGACTCGACCGAATGTTGTTGGGTTAACATGGTAGCTGGCGAGATTTTTGTTTGACCTGACGACTAATTCGAATAATATGGACGGTAGTTTTACGTATGCATTTTACGTAGGTACCTAGATCTACCCGAAATACGTCCGCAATTCATGGTAAAACCTACATAAACACATTGTCAGAAGATGTAGGCGAGTAAACATCGAGGTAGAAACCTTCAACGTTTCATTTCGTATTCAGACGATGCCAGAATGACAGATCGAAGCAAATCTGAGATTTACAAAAGCCTAAAGCCTAGTTTTATGTACATACAACTCCAATGTGCAATGTGAATCTTTAATCGAAGCTGAATTAAAATGAACTTTCGAAGTTTTTAAGATTTACTTGTTTCGGAATTTTCTCAAGTTTTTTTTAGGATTAAAATTATCCTTACTTTCAAGGTAATGGGAAGTTCTAGATTGAGAAAATTGACAGATATTTCAACTTTTTCATGTAAACGAAAAAAAAATCGATTTTTTGAGAATGGTTATACGTGAATATAATGAATAAAAATTGAATCTTATTTTGAAAAATTTGCCGAAATTAATTTCAAAATTATAAAATGAAAAATTTACATTTTTCAGGGCAGCATAAAATTTAAATTAAAATATCGTCAATGTTTAATTTTGTAACTTTAAGGGTACCGCTTGTTATCAGTGAAAAATTTAGGATCGAATAAAATACTTTGTAGTTGCAATAGTATGTGTTTTAGAACAACTTCATCTTTTGAGGTATTTGGAGATGTTTTCAAAATTTTATTTCAATTTTTAGAAAAAAATTATTTAAAAAAATATTGGACCAAAAATTTAGTTGTTTGTCCAATTTTTTCCGAATTTTTTTCCGAAGATAAAACAGAAATTTTGAAAATATCTCAAAGTACTTCGAATGATAATGTTGTTCCAAAGCACATATTAAATTTTCATAACATTTTATTCAGTAATTATTAAGATTTCACGATCCCAAATTTTTCCACTGATAACAAGAGAGAGCACACTCTTAATGAATGAACAAACACAGCATCGAACAAAACAAAGGTGAGAACAAAATTTCATTTTGATCGGAAAAAATAAGGTAAAGAAAGAAAATATTCAAAAGTGATTGACATTTTTCACAACAAAAGGGCCTTCTTTATTTTAATCTGGGAAATCAATAAAAAAAATGCATTTTATTTAGAGATGGATAAAATTGAAAAAATTCATTTAATTAAGAATTTTTAATATTTATCCAAAATAATTCAAACTGATGTTTGCGATTTCGATATGGATGGATACAATTTTTTATTACTTACCTCTTTTCTTTTTTTCAAGTTTTTTTATTTAAAAAATAAACAATTGGCCATGAAATTTTAGTCCTAAAAAATTTAATTTCCAACTCAAAAAGTTTTCGAAATTTTTAAAAATTTTCTATCCTATGATTTTATAATAAAACATTTCATGAAAAAATGACTCCATTTTCTAAATTTCAGAACCAACCTCCAAAATTTTCAATTTATAACAACTTTGAGAGCAATTTCGAAATGGTCGCGATATATTTGTTCGTAAAGCTAGCACCAAACACCTCAAATTTTTTTCTCGTCAATAACTGTATTTTTTTTTCTTTTTTGAAATAGGTAATGTAATGAGGTGTCTGACTTTTTTTGGGGAAAAATTACTACCAATTTTGGAAAAAATTTTAAATGGAAGAAAAAAATGAAGAAAACTTTTTCATTTTTTCATTTCTTCGCCAATTTTTGAAAAACTCGAAAAAAAAATCATACCTTTTTCATGTGTCCATTTCTTAAATCCAACGAAAGCAAGTGCGAATTTTCAACACCCTCTACTCTTTCAATATTCAAACCAAAACTAAGGATATTTAATGAACTGATGAAAAAAAAACAATGTGATGTGCACGCAAAACAAAGGCTAAAATATCTACTGAAAAATTGTAAGTTTGGTAACCGAAAAAATAAGAGTTTTATTAACATAATTTTTCAAATCAAATCTAAAATAGAATGTAATTATTGACTATCAAGTTAGATAATTTCAAGGGTTTTTTTTAGGGAACCAGTGTGTTCGTACGAGTTACACCCGAGCCTGTCCCTCTTCTTCACCTTTCCCACACAAACCTTCTACGATCCTTACGCAGTTACGCTCGCCACATTTCTTCGACATTCGGTTCCACTATATCCCTTAACTGACCGCTTTCTCTTCCTTTGTTTTCCCACCCCTCTTATGAACATCTCTCGGTCAAATGTTGATGCATCGAGGGCCATCGATGCATCCCTTAGCAGTTAAGATTGTCCTTCTAATTTAGTAATAAATGTACGTTTCAATCGAATACATCTCGTACCTCTCAAGTGTTCGTCAATTCCATTTCTCATATTTTCACAGTAAAAATTTTAATATTGCAAACTTGAAATATTTTATCGAATCTGTAGATATAGGCTTTGACTAAGAATAAGGCAATTTGCCTTTAAAAAAGAAATCAATTTTTGGAAAATTCATTGTCGATCTTTAGAAGATGATTTGAGTTGAATAAACCCTTTGGCGTTAATCAAGAGCTCATTAAAAATTTTATACGTGGCCTGTTTTTTGAAAAAATTTGGGCCTGGTAAAAAATGCACTTTTTGCATCTCTTATCGCCGACTCTTTCGTAATCATTCCTTCACTACCTTCACCATCTTTTAGACTGAATGTAGCCAGTCAGAGCCGGTGAGAGCGAGTGCAGGCCCGGTTCAATAAAAATTTGAGAGCTCTTTTCTCTCAAAAAATCTTGAAAAATAATAGCTCTCTTTCGTAATTTTTTTTGTTCCTATACTCTTTTTAATAAGAATTTTTTTTAAATTGCAACTTTAGCAAAGAAAAAAATGATTTTTTGCATATTTTCTCAAAATAAAATGTCAAGTTTAAATTTCGGGGCCTCTGTCAGTTCTTCAAAAAAATGTAGTAGATCCGGTGCAAATGCATTCTCTGTACTTCCCTATCACCGGCCCTGTAAACGGTTGGACAATAGACAGACCTAGATATGTATTTTTCAAAAATTTTCAATAGGTAACTCAATAAAAAAAATTATTTTCATTCTATTTTTCACATTTTAAGAATTTTTGATGTCAGCCAAAAAGTGATATAAATCACTCTCAAACATTAAGACTTTCCATTTAAAAAAAAAAAAATCGATTTTATTTTTTAATAATTTTTATTGAATTTATTCATCACTTTTAATTGAATTCTTCAGCAGTTCAATTTCAATTAAAATTTTGAAATACTTATCATTTTCAGTCAAAATATGACATTAAAATTTCAATTTTATCACTTCTCATTTAATTGTACTTACGAGAATTTCTCCTGAAATTCTATTTAACAATTCAATTGAGTACCGTTTTTCTAAACCGAGCTCTACTCAAAAACCGTGCACGAGGAAAGGGCCTTAAGGTGCAATTTTTTTGGAAAGGGTCCTAGGTGTAATTTTTTTAAAGAAAAAAATTGCACCTAAGGCCCTTTCCTCGTACACGGTTTTTGAAGTTAGCTCAGTTTGGAAATACGGTACTCAATTGAAAACGTCTCTTACAAAAGTAGGGGATTCTTCGTACCAAATTTCAAATACTCGCCAAGAATATCATCTGAAAACTCGACCCCCAGAAAGGGTGAAAAATACACCACATCGTAAAATAACTTTAAAAATAACTCGCTTAAAAAAACTTTAGTAACACATACCATCGCCGCTGCGGCTGTTTAATGTACATTAAGTACTAGTTTCAAGTTGCACCGACGACATCGGGCCACCCTAAAATTTATCCTCGTTTTATATCATAAAACAACGCCACGCCGCGCCGGAGAAATCAAAAATACGACCGTCGGTTGTGTTGACAAGTCTATTACAAATTTAATACTACAACCGCATTAAATATAACGAAACCAAGTCGTCGGCGGCGAGGCAAGTTTTCGATGAAAATGCAAAATTATTAACCGACGAAAACTTTTTCCCCCTTTGGAAACCGGTAACAAAAAAATGTAAAAAAGAACCCACCCCGAAAAAAAACCACTCGGCCTTTCTTTTGTCAACTAAATACATTATTAACGACGTAACCGAGCTATCCTATACATCGAGATCGGTAGTCGAGAGGGAGGAAGGCGAAGAAAAGACAAGGTTTTCTGTAACTTTATTTCATTAGAGCCCGAAAACTAACTTCAACTCTGTTTAATATAGACGTGACGACGGTACAGGAGAGGAAAGCGGTTTACAGCAGAAATGTATAAGGACGAATAAATGAACATCTTTCCCTTAAAAGTTGCTCAACAAAAGAAAATCCTACAAGAACGTATCACAGTGTACTACGGTAGTACGAAAAGAGAGAATGCGTAATTGCAAAGTTTTGAAATTATTCTGGAAACTTTTCGGTATACCGAATAAATTTTAGTCGAGTTATGGCGGAATAATTATTATTATTATAAGTCAAAAGGTCTTGAATCAGAAAATTCTCTCGCAAGTCGCTTCGTAAAAGTCTACGACGACGTGTTGATAAAAAGTTGGCGCGCGTACCGTACCGAGCATTGCCATTGGTTTGCCCTGCATCGCGCCTCGTCGTCTCTCGGGCCCGAGCACAGAACCGCGCCGAACCGAGCTTAAAAAGAATTACGAAAATTATTTTTTTTATTGGTCGCTTTCACGTGTAATATCGTATGATTTACTGGCCAACTTTGGTATCCGTTCGACTATACTTGAACGTACCCCGGTACGTAGTACGTACGTACATTGTAGAAAAACCTAACGTAAATTTTCTAATGATGGTAATGCAACGTAAAATTGAAACTAAACTAAAGCAGTATTTCACTGATTATATATTTTAGAGGGGGCAAAGGGGAGCTCGGGCGCGGTTACCGTTCCGGTGAATAATAAATATCGATAACAACGGTTTTTCTTCCAAAATATTAGCCACATATTGGCGCAGCGTCGTAAACGTATAGACGGGTACACGTAAGTACGATAATAAAAGAAACAAAACAAGCTCGTCGAGTTCGAAATTTCAACTTTCCCGAATCAGCCACTCCACCGCGGCAGCGAACGAACAAACAGCATCAGCGCGGTAGAACATTAAGTAAGTATAACTCGCGCTAAACAACGACAGTAATAATTTCCTTTTCTATATTACACGCTAGACAAATAAATATACTTACACCGCAAAAAGCAGCACCGAGAGAAGATCTATTTCAACAACATAAACGCATACTCATTCAAAGTTAAAAGTTCAACTTGATAATAAGACACCGCGCTCGCCAACTTTATAACTCGTTCAAAACGACTAGTTCAACTTGGAATACCGCACCATGTCGACAAATCATCTATCATGCATCTTGAAGGCGTTCAATTTTCAAAGTACCATCCTTTCGACATAAATTAATTAAAGTTTTTAAACTTGCTAGTTTTGTTTATATTTTGTGCATTGAATTTATTATAATCGTTTATTTCGTCGGATTGAGCGCCCATAAAGTTTTTATTTGTATGTCGGAATAGTTGATCTCGAAATCTTTTGATGTGCTTTACCATATTATTTTGGAAATAATCTGTTAATCGCGTGACGTCATCCAACGAAAATTCTTATTATGTGCTGAGATCAAAAAACAAAATTCCGTTTTTTGGCATTTTTTTGTGTTTTTTGTATTTCTTTCGTGCTTTTTTTAGGTGATTTTTCGTACTTTTTTTTGAATCCCCCCCCCCAACAAATTACTGATCATAAAAAAAAAATCGAAAAATAATAGAAAATCTTAACCGCGATCATTGCTATTTTTCAAAAATCATTTTCTCTGATTTTTCACGTTTTCTAGACCCATTTTTACAAGTTTTCCATAGGGTATCTCGCACAAAATCATGACGTCTACTGGATCTAAAAAATGGAAATGCTGGCAATTTTCTGATTTTTTTTGTCATTTTTATGTCATTTTTCTTATTTTAAATTTGCCCAAAAAAAGAACCCTAATTTTATACTTCGATTAAAAAATTCAACGAAAAAGAAAAATGTTGAAAATTCTTGCTATTTTCCAGGGCCCATATTTTCTGATTTTCCTTGCCAATAGATACCATGAAAATACGCCTGCACAAACAAAAGTGCACTTTTACTTTAATTTTTAATCCAGCCATATTTCGACCACTTTTTTTCAAACTTCCACCAATCAAAGACTTTTGGAGGTAGAAAGTAGAAACGTCGGAAATGGCTTGAAAAATACCTTGATCTTTCCTCTACCTCCTCCTAAAATTTTGAGCCGATACGATCATTTTTTGTATTTTTTGTGATTTTTTTCTGAGGCAACTCAAAAATCGATTTTGAAATTTTGGGTTCCTAATTTCGACCATCAGCTGATTTCGTCCGCAATAAGCGGAATCGACCCCCCAAAAAAAAATTCATATTCTTCTTTCATAGATAAACAAAGTAATTACAAACGCCCAGTATAAAAAAATTTAATTAAAAAAAAAAAAAAAAATGAGTCCAAAACCACAAACCTACAGCCAAAACTCACGGAGAAAATTAGAAATAACAAAGTCGCATTCAAAACAACAGATTACATAAGATGATATAGGCGGTCGAGATAAGGGCACCCCAAACAATTCGAACTTAAAGGAAAATTTTCATTTCGCACTTTCAATTTTTTTCAAAAACGATGATTTTATCGGAATCTGACACCATGCATCATCACAATTCAGAATTATGTTGTAGAATTTATTACATATTTTATTCACAATATGAGATCAAAGAATACGTAAAAAAAAATGTTCACCTATGCGATTTCGTTTTTTTAATTTTTCCGACAATTTTGCCTGTAAGATTGTCTTTTTGGTCTCAAATTATTCATCTGTGAAAAAGGAACATGAAAAAAAATTTTCTGGAAGATTGCGTCCATAGCGGCCGAAATCGGCCGATGGTCGAAATTAGGGCACTTTACCCTTATCAAGTCCCCTGAAAAATGAAACGGACAAATTTTCTACATCAAAATATTTAATTTTCTGCTCCTCTGCTCTCTCATTCCGAATCAGTGAAAAATCACTGATAAACAGACAGAATTGCAGCACAGGAAAAATCAGTGAAGTTCACTGATTTTCAGCGATTGTTCACTAATTATTCAAAGAATTTCACAGATTTTTCAGTGAATTTCATAAATATCACTGAGTTTTCAGTGAATTTTCACTGATTTCCAGTGATTTTCTTTCACTTTTCACTGATTTATTACTGTGCTGCAATTCTGACTGTTTTTCAGCGATTTTTGATAAATTTCACTGATTCAGAAATGAGAGAGTGAGATGGAAGGTTCATATAGAGTTATTTTGAGAACGAATTATACCTATAAATTTATCAAGCCCGAGCGGAGCAGGGGCGAAAATTCTTGATGAAAAAAGTATCCGAAAGCTGAAATTTCTACATTTTTTCAACATTTCAGTCCTAAGGAGACGAGATCTTCTTCCTTAATCTCTTACATATGGTATGCTTAAAATTTCATAAGTCCGAGCGAAACGAGGGTCAAAATTTGATAAATTTGTGATTTTTAGAAACGAAATAATCCATTTTTCAATGATTTCTTGTTTAGAAAAAATTTCTATGAATTCGGAGTGAAAATTTCAACCAAAAAAAAAAACGAAATGCCTATCAATATTACTTTCGTTGTCTACTTTTTGTTAAAATTTCGTGTGTTTCGAAGTTTTTTATGGAATTTGCTATACAATGAGAATTTGTACTTTTTCATGCTAGTACGAACTCTGAGTTTCGGCCTGGGGTGAAGCTGACTAAAAGTAAGATCCCTAAAATTTTACTTCTCTACATCAATTAGGGGCCTTGGACTGGGTCCTAGTTTTTATTAGACAATTTACCATAAAATAACATAGGTACTAAAACGAATAAAAAATCAGGAAAAATAGAGCAGAATTTTCAAATATTCCTTAGAAATCTAAAAATATGACTCAATTTTGATTTTTTGGATGAATTTTGGACCCGAGAAATTATCATAGGGAAAGTTCTGGAGGGTAGGTATCAAATAACAAAATTTAGCCATTTTTACTCAATTTGAAAGACCCCTGAACCCCCTCCTAGAATGGCTTCACGGGTATAAAGTTCATCTCTAAAATCAAAATTGAGCCATATTTTTGTTTATATTTTCAGGTTTTTAAGAAATATTTGGAAACTCTACATGATTTCCCCCAAAATTTGTTTTGCGTTTTCAAAACGTTAACCTGTACTTGTTAAATTTCATAAGAAAAAGAAGGTCTAGGGTGTAGAAGGCTAACATTTTAAGAATTTCATATTTACAGAGAAATGAACCATCGCAGGGCGTGAAATCCCCAAAATTGGAAAATTCTATTTAAGATGCACCCTAGGGAGATACATCGTCGAGAATAAAAATAAAAGAATTATCAACATCGCAAGAAAAAAAAAATTCAATTTTTTATGTTTATGCAAAAAATATTGATAACGAATATGTAAACTATCGTTCGACTATCTAAAAAAAATATATACCAGTACCTAATTTATGTATAGAGGGCATTTCAAAGATGTGTAGGTTGGTAAGTACTGTGTAACATTAATGTTGAATATGATACCTTACAGGAAAAAATTTGTGAACAAGCGAATTTTTTAGGAGAAACGAGATTATTATACTTTGACAGCCTTAATTAACATACCAAAGTCGGCGTGTTTTTCCCCCGTAACTGTATTAGTTCTTCTAAAAATACAGTTTTAATGAAACTGCTGACAAAATTTTTCATTAAAAAGATAAGATATCAACATCAACCCATTTCTAAGAATAAAAATTAATGCGCATTGTGTAAGTAAACAGCTAATTTATAATTTGATAGTCCTTTCTAAATTAGGTACAGAAATATGGATCGAGATTGTGAGTAAATATTCTAAACGATAGATAATTGGAAATCTGACACCTTGCTATTTGAGTTGAGTTTCAACTTTTCCAATCAATTAAATTCGCTAGAAAGCTTCCTTAAAGTTTAAATTGACGAGAAATTCATTCGAATAGGGGTAAAGCACACAGCTCACTTTTTGAACAGGGGCCATAGACAGCAAGATATATTAATTCTTTCTTGTATCAGTTTGATCTTTAAAATTTTATGTTAAAATTATGATCTCATATTTTATGAATTGATGATCCTCAGCACTTTTTCAAAAAAAATTTCCATCAATTTTCTCTGTGCTTCAATTTTGAAAAATTTTAGAGGAAAAAATTGAAATTAGACCATCAGACTTCATCCGATTTCAAAATTATTAATTTTCTGGCTAAAATTATTCGAGTGGAAATAGTTGGGTAAATTTCCCTTACCTCCTCAAATATTTTAAATTAAATTTCTGAACAGAATGAAAATTTTCAAAATACGAAGGGAGGCTGCTTCCACTGTCCTCTTTAATCTGATCATATCTAAAGGATCTTCGTTTTTAGAAAGAAAAATGTACATCTCATCCCCCCACCACCATGGAGAATGCGTGGAACCTGCTGCGACGCAAAAATTCTCGATTAAATTTAAAAAATTGCTAGATAAATATTGAAAATTTTCAATCTTTTTCAGCGCTATATACCTACAGCAACTAAGGGTAAAAGTGTTTGGAAATGGAGGTTATATCAGAGCAGGGATTGTAGACCTTCGTTGGAGAGGAGTATTGGGATTTTTTGGTAATTGTTCTCCAGAATTTCTGTAGTGTTGTTGGATGTTGTGGGTGTGGATCGACCTTTCTTTTTGAAATATTTTGGGTCATTAAGACAAGAATGTGATGTAATTTTCAAAATTTATAATCTCAACTTTTTAATGTTGGTCTCTCTTTTAAAACAAAAAAACTTCTATGAACAGATTTTGGCCTTCTGAGAAGAGAAGTAAAATAATTATGTACATACATAACTTCAATTAGGCTTAAATTTAATTTTCAAATAATTTTAACCTTCGAAATTATTTTTTAATAAGACAAGCTTTATAAAGTTTATTATGAAAATTTTTCAATTTAACATTTTTAACGCTTTTATTTGTAGATAGGAGGGGGTGGAAAAGACCACAAAAAAATCGCCTATAGCATAAATAATTGCCATTCTACCTCCAGTCTTAAAAATATTTGCGTTAAAAAGCAATAATAGCCCTCCCCCTCTTCAACCATTTTAAGCCATCCCATCGCGTAAATTTTTTCACACCTAAAATTAGGTAAAATTAACACACGATCTCTAAAATTTCTCGACGACTAGACAACTCCGCCAGGAAATGTTGGTCAAAACCAACACATGAACGAAAAAACTGATTCATAGAACAATTCTTGTAAGACAGCTTCTATTCGTCTACTGTTTCCACTATCACGATAGTGACGTCTTAGCCTACAACAAAATTCATCTAATGACGTGAATTTTTGATGGGAAAAAAGCGATCAGCGAACTTCAACGTCTTACTGACCATAACACGAAGGTTATACGCACTACGATAACAAGTTTATCGCAATAAACTGGTTTTGCCCGTTGTATCGCGAAAGATGATGTTATAATAGATATATTATCAGTATTTATATTGTTCGGCGCGTGATGAACAGTTATAACGTCGAACCATGATTTTCGGACATTTAAGAAAAACTGAACGAATATTTGTATATTTCCTGGTTCTCGGAGGTAAGTAGGTAGTACCTATTTATTCTGTAATTATACCTATCGAATGCCTAACTCGTTATCAAAAAATTTTTTAAATATTTTTAGCTTATTTGGAAAATTACCAAACGGAAGCACGTAAGAATAAATGTAAAAGGTAATCATCTCGTTGCTTTAAATATCTTGAAAATTTTTCCACCATGCTCTAAATATCGTATTCTGTACAGTGACAGTTTCCATTGCGGTTCAGGAGACTGCATCGATCCTTTGATTAAATGCGATGGAATACAGCACTGTAAAGATGGATCGGATGAAACATCAGCAGCATGTGCCAACACATTGTTAGATTTATTAAGTATATTTTCAACACCAAACATATGTTGAAATTTCAGGCTGTCAAATTCTCCAATTTGGTAAAATTTTACACAGGTGATTGATTTTGGTGTTTTACTTCCACAGCTGTCCACCTTTTATGTTTCAATGCGATTATGGAGGATGTATAAAAATATCGAGCATATGTAACGGCATAAACGATTGCATCGATGGATCGGACGAGCCACCGATAAACCAATGTAGACTTCCGGGTCAATCCGCAGAAACATCTGGGACGACGAAAAAACCACCTAAGCCGAAGCCAACTACGAGTACATCAACTACGTCTGCACCTACTCGAGCCACAAGCACATCAACTACCGAATCAGTGCCAATTCAGCCAACGAATCCGTGAGTACATGTGTAGGAAAAAAATCAAATAAGGTAAAGTAGCCTAATATGGGTCATATTTTGTTTTGGGGTGCTGGCGAGGCCCCTAATGCCTCCGAACCCTGAAAAATGGCTCGATGAATAGAAAAAGGAATCCTCTATTATAAGATAAACTTGGACCCCTCAATTTCAAAAAATTTGTTTTTATTTATGGGATTTTTTATCTCAAAAAGTGCCAACATGGGAAAGTCGATTTTTGGGTTCTTAATATGGATCATCTCAAAATTTTTCTCAATAAACATTTTGATCGTCAATACTTATATGTTTGATACATGACCACGCAAAATTGGAGTTCAATTTTTGTAGAAGTTCATTTTTTCATAACTTTTTCTGAATCGGTCACTTCGAAAACCCTACAAATCCGGAGTTGTGGGATTTTTCACTTTTTCAATGATTCTGATGCTATGAGCTACGCTCGTCTGATGGCGATGGAACCATAAAAGTAGGTAGTTCGAAAGTCGTCTATTTATGAATTCAAATATTTCAGTCATTTCGAAAACTCCACAACTCCTGTTATTATGGGGTTTTCGAAAGAGTATTTTCACCCAAAATCCCAAAAATGTAGTTAATAAGGCTTATTTTGGAGGGGTATTTTTTTTTTAAAAAAAAACACTTTTTCCCGTTTTCTAAAATTTTAATGAAAATTGAAAACAATGATTTTTAAGAAAATTCTACATTGTTTTTGGTTAATAACTGTTCTCTCAGCTTTAGAGGCCTCTATTTGAAAAGCTGATTATACCATTGAAAAGAACTTGAGATGTACTTTTTAGAAAAATATTCAGAAAAATTTATGAAACACTTTCAATTTTTTTTTTACAAAACCTTGAAGTCTTCAAAATCGTTTTTTAGCAGGGACTAGCCTAGGGCTAAGCCAAAAAGTTGACCCCTGAGGCCCTAACTCCGGATTGACTCCCGGAGTCAAGAGAAAAAGTTGACTCCTGACTCCGGCTTGACTCCTGACTCCACCTTGACGCCTGAGTCAATCTATGACCTTGACTCTCAACTCTGCTCGACTCCGGAGTCAATCTATGACCTTGACTCTTGACTCCGACTTGACTCCGGAGTCATTCTATGACCTTGACTCATGACTCCGACTTGACTCCGGAGTCAATCTTTGCATTGACTCCCTGACTCCCTGACTCTGGCTTAACTCCGGAGTTAAGCAAGAGTCAGAGTCAATTTGGAGTCAGTTTGACTCCGATTTTGGACCAGGGAATAGAAATCAGCCGAAAAGTTGACTTCTGACTCCACCTAACTCCCAGAGTCAAGGAGAAAAGTTGACTCCTGACTCCACCTTGACTCCGGAGTTACTTTTAGACCTCGACTCCTGACTCCACCTTGACTCCGGAATCACATTCAGACCTCAACTCCTGACTCCATCTTGACTCCGGAGTCAAACTCAACTCACACTCTGACTCTTGACTCCACCTTGACTCCGGAGTCAATTTCAGATCTCAACTCCTGACTCCTGCTTGACTCCGGAGTCAACCTGTAACCTTGACTCTTGACTCCGGCTCGACTCCGGAATCAAGCCGGAGTCGGAGTCAATTTAGAGTCAGTTTGACTCCGACTCCGGAGTCGACTCCTATTCCCTGTTTTTTAGCTATAATTTTTCAATTTTAGTTTCTACGTACGTTGATCTTTTCAACTAATTTCGACCTAGTACCTCAAAAACATCTTCTCAGATTTTTAGCTAGTCATAAGTGTCATAAACAGTTGAAATCGGCCGAAGGCCTATATTGAGAACCGGTTCATATTAGGCTACTTTAACTTATTGATACATTATTTGGAGTAGGGTTTTCAAATTCAAATAATTAAAAAATAGGGGTGCCTGTCAACTACCACCGAGAACCGAAGACCAACTGTACGTCATCAACGATTGCGATGCACAACCCGGCGGAGCCTTTTGTAATTACCAACCTGGTCAATATATCGATACATTTTCGACAATTACTTTACGATGCAACCCAAACTATTACAGCCCAATATCGGAAAACACGGTATCTTTTTGTTTGGAAGAAACGTGGACTCCTTCGATAGTACATTGCGAAGGTTGGACTTATTGTCTCAGATACACATACCAATAAGAAAGCCGATAAAATTATACGAATCTACTCGAATCTTATTCGCTTTTAGAATGCGGTTTAACAACAGCTCCAGGGAATGTTAACGATAATTACGTTCCGTGGCTAGTCGCCATTTACGACGCTCAACAAAGTTACAATATTTGTTGGGGTACTTTACTCACCCCCTACGTTGTTCTCACTGGTGAGTAAAATTTCAGCGGCGATTATTTAAAGCTAATTAAACACTGTAATCAAATTGATGAAAAATTTCAGCCGCGCATTGCTTCTTCGATGAAGCCAACAATGTGAAAAAGCCACCGTCTGATTTTTTCGCGATGATGGGACGAAAATTGACCAGTGGTCAGGAAGATAATGAGACTAAACAGTACAGAGTAGGTATACAATGGATAGTATAGGTATTTGTATAATTTATAATATGAGTATAATTTTATGAACTTATGTAGCTCAAAACTCGTATATTATTACGATAATGGTAATTTTCGCTTCGTTATCAACAGATAGCCAGTATTACCTTCGTAAATGATGCATTCGACGGGGCTAAATCTAATTATCAAGCAAATCTAGCTATATTAGAAATGGATTATAATGTAACCTATTCAGACTCCATTAAGCCTGTTTGCGTCGATTGGCAAAATAGAATCAATTTCAAACCCAACGATGGAGTTCAAGGACTGGTAAGTTACATTGAATTGGGTTATTTTTCGAATCTAAATGAGCCGTGAGCTCGAATTGGACAAATTGGTTGAATTTCGTACAAATGGTTTCTAATTTTATACTTTTCCATGGCTGGTGATTAGTTTTATTGAAGGCAGCACTTCCGATAATGATACGAGGAGACAGGGTTATTTCGATTTTTAAATTCAATTTGATGGAAAAATTGGGTTTGAGAAAAAGAAAAGTTGATCCAAATTTTGGGGTCCAAAACGAAAAATTTTATCAAAATTCTACAAAAATTTGCACTAATGAAGTTGGTACAAGGAAAATGGAAAATTTGTAATCTGACTGAAAAAAAATACTCACTTTATGCTATAGCTGATGAGTATAATTACATTATTCAGTCAGAAAGGAGGAAAATTTTATAGCAAAAATTCAACTAAACGATTAGTCCAAAACAAATTGGTTAAAGATTTTATCTAGGGCCCTTGAAGATATCGGCAATTTAAATCGAAATAAATCATTAAAAGAAAATGTCTGAGGGTTCTATAACCGAGGTACCCCTTTCAGAACAAGAAGTAGGCGACCTAACTTATACATGGTCCAATCAAATGCAGATTCAAGGGACAGGATTGATTTTCCAAGAAAATTCACCTTCGCTCCCCTTGGGTAATACTAACATTTCAATTTTCATGAAAATGTCTGTATTTTGGAAAATTCTTCCAAAAAACACGTCTTTCCTCTCGACTTTTCATCACACAACCCCCCTTTTTTTTCATTTTCGAATGTCAACATTATTATATTTTTTCGTTTTTCCTCTCCTTTCCCCCTTCCCCCGACAAAATTCTCCCAAAAAATTGATTAAAAATTTCATGCTTCCTCTTCAAATATGAATCAATTAAATTTGGTGAAATTCTGCTTTTTTGAATCAGTGTTTTTTCACTGATCTTTCAATCAAAAATTACTGATTTTTTTCTGATAAATTGAAAATTTACTAAGAAATTAGTGAATACTGATTTAAAAAGGCAGAATTTACCAAATTTGAATGATTCAGAAATAGAGTACGCCTAGATGTGCGCCTGGTCCAATTATGTTATTTTCCTACCAATCAAATTGTAAGAACGCCGGACGGGCTGAAAAAATACTTCATTAAAAAATTGTGGTGTGTGGTAATTTGTTAGAATATTATAGCTGTAACAGGTCTGAGTTGAGATTTTCAGCAATTCAAAGGAGTCAAAAAGTTCCAAATTTTCATCATTTTTGTTCAAATACAGCCGACCTTAATTAGTGTTATTTCAAAAGTGCACCATCATCATCATTATTTTTTGAAAACTAGATTTTTACAGAACTGTAATCTATTTAGACAAAGTACAGAATTTTTTGAATCAATCATGGGCAAAATCATTCAAAATTTTCTAAGTTATGCATTTGCCAAAAAAATTAAAAATTTTGATTTTCGCTGTGTTTATTATTTTAGTATCACGAATTTTTCTT
Source organism: Pseudococcus viburni (assembly GCA_033439095.1). Taxonomy (NCBI): domain Eukaryota; kingdom Metazoa; phylum Arthropoda; class Insecta; order Hemiptera; family Pseudococcidae; genus Pseudococcus; species Pseudococcus viburni. The sequence goes on along the minus strand of JAVBJF010000333.1, from coordinate 346,923 downwards.
CTATTTTACAATTTTTTTTTAATATTAAATAATAATTAAATTAATTATCTACTTTAGAAATTTCATCACTTTCTTGAATTATTTTTCAAAAAATCATTCTCATGCATTGCATATGTTACGCCTAATCCGTGTAATTGCCAAATTCATGAAATAGGCAAATTTTTGCCTAATGCATGAATTAGGCAAAGCGACTGCCTAATTAATGAAAATTTTCAATTCAAAGCTTTCTACCATTTTTTTTATTGTACAGGAAAAAATTCAAGATATTTCGGCAAAGAATACAAACTTCCAGCTACATTTCAAAAAAAATTAATCCAGCTACTACAATTAGAAAATTTTTTACGTTCAATAGAAAATATAATGAATGAAAAATTTTGTTTGCAGTATAAAAAATTGTCTAATTGATGTAGCTGGTTGATTTTTTTTTTGAAATGTAGCTGAAAGTTTGTTCTTAATGCCAAAGTATCTTAAATTTTTTTCTTCGCAATAAGAAAAATGGTAGAAAGCTTTGAATTGAAAATTTTCATGAATTAGGCAATCGCTTTGCCTAATTCATGCATTAGGCAAAAATTTGCCTATTTCATGAATTCGGCAATTACACGGATTAGGCGTAACACATATATCGCTCAAAACCAAGCAAAACTGGAATTATTTCAACAATTCCGATGACATCAATAAAATTGAAATGCATTTTATTCCCTAATTTTTTAATTTTTTTACATGGTTAATTGGTCATTGCAAAGTCGGTTATCCTGAATAAAGGTGGCAATTTTCTTTTTAAACTGATCATGATCATCGATCAAACATTTCAATATTCTTCAGATGTAATACCAGAATACAAAAAAATTTATAATTTTGATTTTGATCTTGCTCTGGTTTTTAATCAGATTCAATTTTTATATTTTTACGTCTCGTAAATAAATTTTCAAAAAATTGAAGGCCAAAAACTAAGTTTTTTAATTTAATATTTTTTGGTGGCCCCTAAATTTCTCACACAGTAAAAATTGATAAATTTTCAATTTTTTCCAAATTTATTTTCTCAAAGCACTCAAAGTCCAAGAAAATTGAAAATATTTCAAAAACATGCCGAATATTTTTCCAAAAATAAATTCAACATAGCCCCCTCACTCCAAAACAGGGTGTCTAACAAAATTTTTTGAGCAAAAAGACTGACTTATCTTGACCTTTTGGAATGACTTTTTGCATGATTTTTCTGAGGGCCCCCCTCCTCCACCCCCCAAAAAATTCTATGCATCTGTGTGTCTGGAGCAAAAATGTATGTCGGTACTACGACCCCCCTCCCCCACCACCAAAAAATCGATATATCAGTGTACCGTACACTGATACTGTGATAACATAATGCCGGTCCCAAAACCAAAAATAAACTAAATGAAATTTTTTCCCATTTTTTCAGGGGATTTTTTTGAAATTTTTGAAAAAAATCACGACCTTTTGAGTAAATTAGTCAAAAATCCTGACTTCTACTGACCCAGGGTGTCTAACAAAATTTCAAAACTCCAAAACAGGACAAACAGGACCTTCAACAGGACCTTTAAAAAATCGGTACCCCCCCCCCCCCCCCCCAAAAAAAAATCCTATTCTGGCAAAAAAAATTGAAACGAATTTTTTCAATAATTGTTAGAAATGAGCAAAAAATTTATTTTAAAAATTCAAGGACAAAGAAGATAGTATCTCACACAGTTTTGCCACTAACGGCCTCTCAAAAAAAAAGTTCCAAAAAAATTAGCTATTTTTTAATTTTTTCAAATTTTTTTTCAATTACGTTAATTTATTGAATTTTTTTTTCTATTTTGGCGGGTGGAATTTCAAAATTGTTACAAAACAGGACTTTTCACTGAAAAAGCCCCAAAACAGTACAAAAACAGGACAAACAGGACCACTCAGCCCAAAACAGTACAAACAGGACGAACAGGAGTTGTTAGACACTCTGTGACCAGACTGACTTATCCTGACCGTTACAGACACCCTAAAAGATGATCATTTTTCTTAGTTCTGAAAATTGTTGCAATTCTTCCCTATCAGAAGTATTTGTAAAAAAAAACTATCAAGTGAAGTACCTACCTATTATTTTTATAGCAAACGCTTTCCCTGAAATTTGAAGCATATGCAATCTTACACGATTCCATTAGAGATGAATCGCCTACTTCCTGGATTGAAGGCAGTACTTCACTTATGAAAAATTCCAAATGATATTTTCCTAATAAAAAGATTCTTTCAAGAAGAAATTACGAGTTTCTAATTGAATTATACAAAACTTCAATAAAACTTTGTCAATATGTACCAATTCTTCGAACTTTTACCAATTCCCTCCCCTTCTCATAAAGCTGAAAAATTCTTATAATGCAAAAAATGTGACAAATCGTTCAATTTTTCCAACACCAAATCACTATTGTCAACAACGTAATAAATTTATTCCCTAGACACCTGCTGTCTCGGTACGTTTCTGTATTTTCGATTTTCAAATTTACTGACTCGATTTCACTTCTCAATTCATAACAGATCCCAGCTTGGGTCCTTAACCGTCAAGTAGCCAGAAGTGAGCTACGTCCACAGAAATCTCCATACATATCAAATAATAACTGTCGAACTCTAGCTCCGGATCGTTCGAAACCACTCGTAAACGATGACAAATTCTGCGTCACGCTAAGTCCAGGTAATTAAAATTATTTCTAATTTTTTCATTCGCATTTTAAATAATTCACTACATGTACAAATTATTAAAAATAGGAACCACCATCGACGATAGAAACGGAGGAAACGGATACTACCTGACAATGCCGAACAGAAATAATAACCATTTATTCGGAGTAGTCAGCACTCATTTCTCCGGCCGTTCCAACACTCCTGTATTAATTGTTACGGACGTGAATAAACATCGACCTAGGATCACCTCGATTATGGAAGAAATTGAAAATAGGAGAAAAAACGACGGATTAATTGATGTCCGTTTTCCTTCCGAGAAGCCGGCAGGCAAGAAGTTCAATTAGATATTTAAAAAGGTATGGGATACAGGATACACGATGAAAAGCGTTATCTCGTATTCTCGTTTAATTATTCCATTATAAATTTTATCGCATGTGTTTTATATTTATTGAGCTTTTGAAAACCGAGTACTACCTACCTATATCAATATACACAAGTACACTTGAACCATTTTCTCCCCATACGCTTTTAATACGTAAGTAATATTTTTTTACTCGTATCGTACATATTCGTTGAAGATAGCTATATTTGTTTATAGATATAAAAACCACGAGTAAAATTAAATTTTTCTACAGCCAATCGAGAGAGTATTTTTTTATTTTATTTTAAAATAAATATCGGACAAGGGAAACAAAAACTCTTACGAAAACAAACATCCGGCCACGCAACTATCTGTTGTATAAAAATTTCAAATTTTATATCCTCGGTTTGCGAACAAATAAAAGACAGGTAGGTACTTGAGCAAAAAAAAAAAAAATACGCAGCTCTACAATGAATAATTAAGATGTTTAAAACGTGCTGTTGAATGAATTAACTTCCACCATCCAACTATTCCCGGAGAAATGATAAAAGAATTAATGAGGTGAACTTTCGGTTCAACAATTCCAGTAATGGTTAATTAAAATACCTATTTCGTTATACGTTAGGTACAGTATCGTAACAACGTTATCATCGCGATACGAGTATACTTGACTTTTTAACAACTTTTTGTCAAACACGAGATACAACAGAAAGATATCATACTCTGCGAAGATATTTATAAGGCAACTTGTTAAATTACCAACTTCTGCTCGCAATTTCAAGATGAGAAAATGAACGCGGAAATGTTAATTTTGCAGTTACATTTATCTCGGATTCGAGAAAAAGTATACCAATAATGAGCATCGATGGGTCGCATTTTCAAAAGTAAGCATTACAAAAGGACTGGAGACAGTTTTCATCATAATGGGTAGAAAATATTATAAAAATGAGGTCAAATTTTCCTTACAAGGAAAGTGTCCTAACCAGCACTGAGTTTTTGAGGCGAAATTAAAATGTAGTACCTATATAAAAAAGAACACCTCATCAAAATTTCAAACGTAAAGTTTATTTCGGTAAATTTTGAGAAATCCAATTTATTCCATAACCCTGCAAAAGTGCTAAAAATATGATTTCATCAGAGTGAAAAGCTAAAATTTGGTATATACCTCATTTTTGATCCCCAGAATCGATAGTGGCTGTTATGGAACGTTATAGAGCCCAGAGGCGTGACTAACGGGGGGTGTGGGGGGGTGCGTCACCCCCCCAGACGATTCCAAAGTTGAGAAAAGTTGAGAAAAGTTGGGAAAATCAGGAAAAAGTGGGAAAATTGGGAAAAGTTGGGACTTGTCCCAACTTTTCCGCAGTTTGAATTTTGGAAAGTCGAAAAAATTTAAGAAAATCACAATCTCTAATCAAATTTTAGGAAAACTGGGTACAATTGAGATTTTCAACTTTTTTCCAAATTGTCCCAACTTTTTTGAAGTTTGGATTTGGGAAAGCTGAAAAAATTGAGAATATCACAATCCCTAATTTGGACTTGGAAAATTGTGTGAATTTGGGATTCCCAACTTTTTCCCAACTTATTCCAATTCTCTCAAGTTTAGATTCAAAAAAGTTAAAATTCCTAAGTTTTTGAAAAGTTGTACTTACTTGGGAACGTTGAAAAAACTTGAGAATATCGAAAAAGTTGATTGCAAATTGTGTAAAATAGCTAAAATTTCGTTTAAAAAAACATGTAAAATCAGAAATTTTTTATATGGAAGTAATAGAAATTTTTCAAAGAATAATCTATTGAAAAAATAATTATTTTTGTTTTAAAAATCACTAACTTTTCAAATTTTAGCCCTCGCTTCGCTCGGGCATATACCAACACCTAAGCAAATCAATGTAATTACTTAAGAAGTATGAGTTGAGGACTTCACCTATTAATTTGAAAAATGAAAAAATTTCAGCTTTTGTATATACTTTTTCTTCAAAAATTTTCGCCCTCGCTACTTACAATGATATGGACACTCTCATCTTCTATCTCAGACAATATTGAATACTTTTTGAAGGGGAAAAAAAATTTCCTTCTCATTTATTATTGGTTTTACAGGCCTCAGACAGAAATCAGCTTTTAAATGGCTGTCCCCTATTTTCACGCTTAGTCACTAAAGCCACCCTTTTTCGCCAAATGATCACTATTGAACCCCTTTGTTTTTTTTCAAGACACGCTTTTCAAAAATCTTTAAGAAGGAATTCAAAATAGTGGTTCTTTTGCTTATTTTATCATACATTTTTCAAAAAATAAATAATTGCCCTCGCTTCGCTCGGGTTAAATATTACGTTCCATATCTTGCAAATTGTTTTTCTATTTGTTGTGATGTCAGTGACCACGATGTTGAAAACAGAAAGCAGGAATAGAGAAGAATTCGAAAGTATTAGTCACATTTTGGAAAATCTCAATGAGAGAAGTGTGTTGAATTTTCAATTTTTGAAAGTCTATTTTCGCTAAAAAATTTTGCCCTCGCTTCGCTCGGGCTCAACACATTATTAAATCTGTATAAATCTTAACAAAATAATTATCAATACATATGTTACCTAGTATAACCTAGATTTTTTTATTTACTGAAACAAGGTAAAAATTGCGATGGCTTGCGTGCAATTTATGAAAAGTTCCCTTTTTTTGAAAATGTAACTAGCAAATCTTTTATTTTCACCCCTTCAGACTTTTGCCTAAGTTTCGTCACTGTCCATATCACTGCCTCTCAAGGCTGCATTCAAGTTGAAATTTGAAATTTTGTCAAGTGTGTTTATTTGGTTTTTTTTTCACAACACCTGGGCAGCCACGATAAAAATTACCTAGTTGGGAATTTTTTTTGGGAAGTAGGAAAAATAGTTGGGAATTTCTCGGAAAATAGTTGGGAAAATTTGAGCTTCACCCCCCCAGAAATATTGCTTCGTCACGCCTCTGATAGAGCCTCCAGAAAATTTCAACATTTTTCAGCTTTAAAAAAAGTCATAGAGGGCAAAGATGAACTTCATCGGCACCAACAACCGCGAATAACCACTTATTGACGACCTATTTGAACAATAAAAGCTCAATTTTTCAAAATTTATAATTGGTTGAGTTAAATCCATATTTTCTCCAGCAAAAATATTAGGCGAAAATTGAAAAATACGAGAATAGCGGACATAGGTACCAAATTAAAAAGTCGAAATTCAGTATACTAGGTATTTTTGATACTTCGAATGAATTAATGGCAGTTCCGAACCGATCTGAGACTTCCTGTTTCAATTTTCGTGAAAAACTTTTGTTGGAGACGAATTCTGGAAAATGTGTTTTTAATCAATCAAATAGATCACCCATATGGGTAATTTGCGTTTGTAGGTGCCCAAGTTCATTCAAGCCATTGGCTTTTTTTCAAATCTGGCGAATGTCAAAATTTTCTGAAGATTACAGAAAGATTCAAAACAGCGTCTAATCAATCCGAAAGATCGAAAATAGGATAGATCAAATTTTCATATTTTGGAATTTGAAGAACCACTAATCTATTTTGAATTTTCAAAAATTCGCCAAATTTGAAAAAAATGAACTTTGAAGTTTGCAATTTTGCAATTTTGAATATGAAGTTCTTTTTGGGTATACTTATCTTCGATTTTTGTTTTAAACCAAAATTTTACAGCCGGTTGGCAGACTTCTGCTGTTATAGAAAAAAAAGAAAAGAAACGGCTGCAAAATTATAAATAAATTTAGGAGATTTGCAGATAATTTAATCAAATGAGCTTTCAGGCCCAGGGACGCACCTACACTGAGAAAAAATTGTGGTATTATTTACCACAAATTATTGCATTTCTATCAGTTTTAGCGATAAATGTGGTATTTTTCGCCATTCTGATGGTAAAAATTACCACATAGCAAAAGAACCACAGTTTTATAGCTAATAGTACCACAATTGTGGTTAATTGTGCTACAGCTGTGGTTAAATATACTACAGCTGTGGTTAAATATACTACAGCTGTGGTTAATTATACTACAAATTGTGGTACACATTAAAATGTGTTACTATAAGTGTGGTATTATCAATATAAAGCTGTGTAGAGAGAAAAATGATTTAGAACAAATTTAAAAGTGGTGAAATGATGTGATAACTTTAAACAAATACTTTTTTAATCCCTGTGCATAGTAAATTAATTGAATTCGGAAATCAGAACATTATTAGAAAAATTGGATGAACATGGTGTAAAATTTTTAGCTGAATAAGTATGTGAACATAACATTTTAATGCATCTTTCTAAACCTCCTTTGTTTCAAAATTCAATCATTTTTATTATAAATCAATTATAACATGTAATTCCATCAAATCATAATTGAATTTTACCAAAAATACATAATATATTAATTAATTTCCCTATTTTATATACGCACCCGGTGGCGTAATGGTTAGGCAGACATAGTTTAGGGAATTATAGGTGTAGGGTCCCAGGTTCGAATCCCACATAGGGCAAAAAATTTGTGAGAGTAGAATAAATTGATTAGGACATGAGATCATGATAATGTGTGTCCTAAACTGAATAATCATTGGATAAAGCATGCCAGTATTGAATTTTATTTTTAAAAAACAATTTTAATTTTATTATTGCACGCCATAATTACCATTAACTGTAGCAAAACTACCACAGTTGTGGCAAGTGAATTTCAAATACTACAACTGTAGTAATCAAAATATGAAGTACCACAGTTGTGGTAGGCTACCACAGTTGTGGTAATTAAAATAAAAAGTACCACAATTGTGGTGAAAAGTGCCACAAGCTCGGACTGGATAAGGTTTGCCACAATTTTGTAGTCAATATCACCACACTTTTTTCTCTCAGTGTAAGGAAAGAGCTCAGGGGGCTCGAGCCCCCCCCCCCCCGAGCCCGACAAGGAGATTTTTTTATGATAAAAATGTCAAAGAAGAGTATGATTTTTTTACAAATTTTCGTCCTCGCTTCGCTCGGGCAGTATTTTAATAACTGTTTCTTCAATAAACATACCACTCTTTAAAAAAATTTGAATCAGTTGAATTTGCAAAAATTCTGTCTTTTTTAATCAGTAAAATAATTTTCATTGAAAATTAGTGATTTTTCATTGATTTTTCGGTCAAAAATTACTAATTTCTCAGTCAATGTCCCATTTATCAGAAAAAATCAGAAACTTTGACTTTAAAAAAAATCATTACATCTCGTCATTTTTCAATTTTTCTTCGCTCAAATCTGCAGGTATATACATTATTTCTCTACTGAAAATACCCCAAATACTCCAGCCCCACTGAAATAACAGGTTACTTCATTTTTTCATTGATTTTTGATCTCCCACATTTTTTCTCAAAATATGAGCCCCTCCCTTACACAATTTTTGGGTGCGCCAATGATAAGGCCTCATAGTTCGAGCCTAGGAACGAAAAAGTAAAAAATATAGGTTTAAGGGAATCTGCAAACATGATTTATAATCATTTTTAATCAAAATATCAAATATTAAGAAAAAATTTACGAGGTAGGTAAGTATTAATGATTTTTATGATCCATTTTCGGAAATGACCATTTTGCAAAAACACTCCAATCTAGGAAAACTGCCAATCAATTTTAAATTTTAATTTTCAGCTTTTGAATATAGAATTTGAAGAATTTCAATGATTTTAGGATCCATTCTCGAAAATTACCGTATTACAGAAAAACCTAAACTGGGAAAAGTGTCATTATATATTTTCAAATTTTAAATTTGAATTTTGAATTTTAAATATTAATTTTCAAATTTTATACTTTGAAATTTAAAGCAGTCATACAACCAACGAAAAAAAAACAGAAGACAGAAGACATAAGCAAACAAAAGGCAACGTTATGACTTCATCAGTAGCTTTGAGAAACCGATTGGGTACCAAAAAAGACATTTTTTTGAAAAAAAATTTAAAAGGCTCTAAATTTGGTTGCCAAAAGCTTTTCAAAAGCAATTGATAAAGTAATAATTCTGACTTTCTTGTCTTTTGTTCTTTATCTCTGACTACACGACCGCCCTTATAACTTACCTAAATTTCTCATTTTAAAATTTGCGAAATTTCAATGATTTTGTGACTCATTCTCAAAAATGATCATTTTTTAAAAATACCCAAAAATGCAGGTAAGGAAAATGTAATTTTTAAATTAAAAATGTAAATTTTTATGCTTCAATAAAAAAAACGTTGAATTTTAAATTTAAAATTTGCAGTCTGAACTTAATCAACGAATTGGGGAGAAATTCTTGACGGTACGCGATATATTTGGGTTGGATGACGTATGAAAAAAACCGTACACCCTAGTTAAGGTTAGAAATTTTACTTCCCTTTACATTCAGTCACCTCCATGATTATGGACTAATTAAATTTAGAGGATCGACCGATGAAAAGTAAATTTCTCGATGAGCCGAAAATTCCGGTTCCGATTCTAGAAATATAATATATTTTCTTTCAATATTCAGATAAAAAATGAAATCAATTAAAATTTCCAATTTCAACAAAAAAGTCTTACGTAATTATGAAATTTCAAAAAAACATTGAATAAAAATGTTGGAAAATATCTTGAAAATTGATATTCTAATAATAAATGAAGTGTCGCATTCTTATTAAATCTTCCCATCGAAAGATTTTTTCGTTAAAATTTTCAAGAATAAATCTGCCAGCCCAAAAACAAAACACATCACTGTTGAAAAAAAATGAAAATCTGTCATATTCGAACCGACGAAAGCAATTAACATTCGCACACTTGGCCTAGATTCCGCTGTTTATTTTTCGTTGATACAAAACCAAGGGGAAAAAACTTGAAAAGAACCAGCCACGATTTCCATTTTAAAAAGTAAAACAAAAACTAGAAAGAAAAAAATACAAATACATGTGAAAACAATACATACAACCAAAGCGTACACTTCGGTTGGTTGTATTCGTTGTGGAACCTTTTTCATGTGGGTTTGTTTTTCTGCAGCGAAAAAGGACGATTTGGAAAAAAGGAATTTTCCGATATAAATGGCGTCACCGGATGAAAAGGAATTCGCCAACAAATAGAAGCCAGAAATGACATCATGTTAAAGGAAAGTGGCTGTTTAATAAATAATACCAGCGTTAGCTTGGTTAATTCCAAGAAATAATAAATCCGTTTCCTTGCAAAAAGAATAAAACCCCGTATACGAAGAAGATTATCCTGTCATAGGGATGGCAATCTTAATGACCCATCAAATGACTTTTGTTGTTTTTCTTTCAACGATCGCGTCCACTTTTTTCTTTTTTCGGGATATTTCTCTCTCTTTGAAAAGTCGACCTTGTCATACACCGTTTATTCAATTTTATTACTTTTTCGTCATCCTTTGCGACCATATTAATCGCGATAAAAGCAAAATTTACATGATAAATGGATCAACTTCGACTTATTTTCAATTTTCTTTCGGTCACGTTTACTGAAATGGGTAATTTTACGTCATTTTAACGCAGTTTAGGAGTAAAAAAAGTTTTCTACCCCTTCTTCACGTAACTTTTTGCTTTTTTTACGTGAATATTCGTCGCGGGTAAAATATACCAGAGTAGGTACCTATAAAAGGGTGCAATTCGTGATTTCCAATTTACCAGCCCGGCAAACGTGCGATGACCGTTTTTCGACGTGAATTAATTTTTTTCCTTGGGTCGTTCGCTCGTTACGTAAATGTAGGTAGTACCTAACCTATACTTTTGAAAAGTTTACGAGAAATACGTCATTTAATCCGATGATGCATTTCGAAAGTTCACCCGACAAGATGTATCCTTCCCTTTCGAAGTTCGTATTGGTCTGGTAGAAAAGACCAGAGGAGTATTTTCCTTCAACATTATCAAGAGTAGGTATTAACAGAGATGTCTTCGAATAGTTTGTGGCTTTCGTCCAAAATTCAAATACTTCATCGTTCTCGTCGTGTACTTTTCGTATAAATCTATCGAGTACTTGATGGAAAATATATTCAAATTGTACGAAAATCGGATGAGAAAATTTACGTAGAATTGCATTAAGTTGTTTCTGATTTTTGCAGTTGTTTTTCATCATAAAATGTTTTCCTTTATAGCTTTTCTGAAAAAAATAAAATTAACTTTTAAACAACATTAAGGGTAAAGTGCCCTAACTTCGACCGCTTCCTAATTTCGACCACCGGCCGATTTCGGCCGCTATGGACGCAATCTACATGAAATTTTTTTTTCATGTTCCTTTTTCATAGATGAACAATTTGAGACCAAAATCACAACCCTACAGGCAAAATTAGTGGAGAAAATTGAAAAAAACGAAATCGCATAGGTGAAAAAAATTTTTTACGTATTCTTTGATCTCAAATTATGAATAATTTTTTTAATGAATTCTACCAAATAATTGTGAATTGTAATGGGACATGGTGTCAGATTTCGATAAAATCATCGTTTTTGAAAACAACTGGAGGTACGCAACAAAATTTTCACCAAAGTTCAAATTCTTTGGAGTGCCCTAATCTCGACCAGCTATACTATCTTATGTAATTTGTTTTTTTAATGCAATTTTGTTTTTTCTGATTTTCTCCGCGAGTTTTGGCTGTAGGGTTGTCGTTTTGATCTCATTTTGTTCATCTGTGAAAGAAGAATATGAAAAAATTCTTTTTGGGTAGATTCCGCTCTATGCGGGCGAAATCAGCTGGTGGTCGAAATTAGGAACCCAAAATTTCAAAATCAATTTTTGAGTTCCTTCAGAAAAAAAATCGCAAAAAATACAAAAAATGATTGTATCGGCTCAAAATTTTAGGGAGTGGTAGAGGAAGGATCAAGGTATTTTTTAAGCCATTTTCAACGTTTCTACCTCAAAAAGTCTTCGATTGGTGGAAGTTTGAAAAAAAAGTGGTCGAAATATGGCAACCTTACCCTTATCAAGTATTGATTAATTTTAAAAATCAGCATTTTTCTCGAGGGGTGGTAGAGATGATTTAAGGTAGAATTACTTCCTAGAGCCAAAAAAAAACCAGACAGTCGAAAATAAGTTGTAAAAATCCACAAAAAATGGAAATTTTTTGCTTTTTCACAGGCAATTTTTCTAAAACAACTTACTCTTGCTTCACTCTAAAGGTATTTTCATATTCTTCCACACAAAATATCTCTGTTCTGGGGAAATTCTTTCAAAAAACGACAAAATTTCTCGAATTTTCATCATAAAAACCCCGTTTTCCCCATTTTTGCCATATTTTGACTCATCTTCGAAACAATAAACAAAGAGCATTTCCTGGTAAGATAGTGAAATCAGCCCTTAAATCGATCGAGACAAAAATCACTCAAAATTTTGGTATTGGTGTAAAACCACCGTAAAAAATTTTCAACCCTCGCTCCCACCCCTACCCGAGTTATGGGGCCATTTCACGTATACTCCTACATAGTAGTATAGTCGGATTATGCCATCCGTTCCCTCAGGATGTAAAAATCAGTTTGACGATTGATTCTTAATCTAGAATGTATTTAGAAAAAAATAAGCTTGGTGCCATTTTTTCCGACCGCTTCCCTTCCGAGGGACCCCCTCCCACTCCTCACTCCTAGGATCAACCCCTCTCCAAAATTGCTTTTGTTTTGATAGTTCAGTGGCGAGAAGTGTGTTTTTTTGGCCATGAGCGGCAAATTATGATCCGAGGAATGAGATTTGGTATGGTGAATTAGGACACTATAAGAAATTTTTTGAGCCTGGGAAGGTCATCACCAAACCCCATAAAAAGGCAGGGGGAGGTTCATTAGGAGGTCAAACCCTTAATTTTTCGAAATTGGGTTGTTGGACCTTTTTTGGCGTTATGTGGTTGAATCTCGCTGAGTTGAAAAATGCCTTTTCTTTCAGGATTAGAGGGAGAGATGTCCCCCAAACTTGAGATTTCAACCTCAGTTTTTCGTATTTTTTCTCAGAAAATGTTCAAAAATTACATTTTTTTCAACATGGCACAACCTGCCGGCCACCTTTGGTACGATTTTCGATCTCCATGAGTAGATGACTGCATATGAAGACCTCACGGGAAGAACGGGTTAACTGAGGTTTTTTTTTAAATGACTTTTTTTTGCCATTGTGTACAATAAACCATGTACTTTTATGTGGTTTATATGAAAAATGTCGAACTTTTCAAATTTTTTCAATAAAAGCAAAAAAGAATTTTCAAGAAATTAAAAACACGGAAAAAACGGGTTAACTACTCTAAACAAAGAAAAAAATGTGCAAAAAGCTGATTTTTGTTTTTTAAATAGTTGATTTATTGTTGTGAACATGAAAAAAAAATCATAATTTAACAAAAGATAACTCATAGGTGGAAAAAAACTGATTAATTTCAGAGAAAAAATATGTTAATTTCAAGAAAACACGGAAAGAACGGGTTAACTTCTCAGAATGTTGTTCAAACACATTGTGTGTTGAGTGACTTTGAAGCTTTTAAAAAACTTTTGAGCAATATTTGCCGATGTAAAATGATTCTAATTGACATTTTGAAAATAATAAAATCAAAACGAAACTTGAAAACCCATTTTTTTCAGTTCCACTTCAACATTATCTTTAAAACGTTCTCCTGCAAAATTTATAAAATTTCAGTTAACCCGTTCTTCCCGTGAGGTCTTCATATAGAGATCTTTTACAGCTACACTTCTCGCCACGGGACTATCAAAACAAAAGAAATTTTGGGGAGGGGATGACCCTAGGGGCGAGGAGTAGCGGAACTGCGATGAACATTATAGATATTAAATTTTATTCTGAATACTTTTTTTTATTACAAATTTTGCGCTATCTTTGATATTTTTCATAATAAATGAGAATAACTTGATTTTGAGTAATTCTGTAAGTATATTTTTGAAATTTGGGGCCCAAGGGTGGCTCCAAAGCGAATTTTTGTAATAATCAAGAATGTAGACAAGCTTTCAACAAAGAACTTTTATTTGAAAAAATTTTTTGTAGACCGAATAGAAAAGGAGGTACGAGCATTTTTAAGAAAAGGGGTGGACCCTCGGAAGTGGAGGGACCGGAAAAAATGGATGGCACCCCAAGCTTATTTTTTTCTAAATACATTCTAGATTAAGAATCAATCGTCAAATTGCTTTTTACATCCTGAGGGAACGGATGGCATAATCCGACTATACTATAGTGCCTATTCCCCGTGAAAATTAAAAGAATTTTGCACCACTCCCATCAGAGATAAAAATTATTGAATTTTGAGCATTTATGGCCCCACGACAGGGGGGAAGTAGGCGGTTGGAGATTTTTGGGGTGGATTTACACTAATACCAACATTTTGGGTGATTTTTGTCACGATCGATTCAAGGGCTGATTTCACCATATTATCAGGAAATGCTCTTCGGACATGAAAAATTTCATGCACTCCCCCGAAAATTATCCTCTGAATTCGTTACTCACTACTTTAATTTATCGCTTCCTGGATAAGATTCTAAAACCGAGGGCGATGATGTCTCAACTAAAAAACTTGACCAAATAAAAAAATGATAACATTCGAAAGGTAATTTTACCCTCTTTTAAAAAATTCATTATGAAAATAGCCCAAAATCAAGTCCTCCGGAAATAATACAGAAAAAAGTAAGAACATATTGAAACGGAAACGTCAAAGCTCGCAATCTGAAAAAAAACATCGAACCAAAACAAAGAGGTAATTTTCTACTCTCGTATTTCACGAGATTCGTACTCCGATCCGCGGCCCCTTTAATATTTTTTCAAATCAGACGAATCGAATCTTTCGACAATTGTTGAATTTTTCGGGTAAACGAACGCATCGAGTAATTTCAAAAGTTTGCCAACTCCGGTGCACGAAAAACAGTAATTTTGTTACAGGTCCAACCGACACCGACACTTCCAGTCGGAAAATTCAATTAGAGTTGAAAAGTTAATTTCGATGCTGTATCGGACTACGAAATTCTGCACCTAATAGCGTTAAAAGCTTGTTGATATGGTAAAGTTCCAACTTTATCCGCGGATATCGCACGACTTGCGTTAATGAAAGAAAAAAATAAGGGAGAAGAAAAGTAATACACGAATGGATTTTAGTAATTTTAATGGAAAAGAAAATCTGTAAAGTGAAGACAAGACAAAAGTGAATCGACAATAAAAAGGATTTTTGTTTTACGACCGACGAAAGTGATAGCTGATTCTCGTTGTTTTTTCATTTAATACCTATCAAGAAACGAATTTGTTTCATGTCAACGCCTTAAAGTACATACGATTCGTAAAAGCTTGCTGGTACACGATAAAGATTAATCACACACATCAAACCAATCTATTAGATCGTGTATGTTGAAAAAAAATAAAGGTGTTTTAATTTTCATCGTTCAAGGTTTTTCGTTTGAAAATTAAAACTCGACATTTTCAGCTAGTAATTACAAAACACGCGAATCATATTTCCCATCAACACGTTTGAAATTTTCGAGAACATCGTGTTTAGCAAAGGGACATGATGGATACCTTTTTATAAAACTTCGGATGAGAAAAAAAAAAGACGAAGAAAAAATTCGACGAACGACGACCTCCGCCCGCGCAATTTTATCTCTCTTTGGAAATCAATTCATGCGAGTAACAAGTGAGAACAGCACGTTATTTCTCCTACACGTATAATATTTCGAATTTTCATTTCATCTTTTTTGAACGTATACATTGTAAAAATAACAACAAATAATACGTATAAGTATATAAAAAAATGAAACGAAAGGAAAAACAAACGTATACGAGAAAAAATAGCGTACTCTTTTATTTCGTTCTGCAGATTCGACTCGTAATCCATTCCCCATAACAAAGAACGCGTGGCGTGGTAAATTTAAATTTAATTTTCCAACTCCAAATTCACCGGATCGACACTTGTATAACTCGTAAAAGGGGAAAATAATTCCGCACACACATAGAGAAAAAAGAAGGGAAATGAATAAGAAAAGAAGAGAAAAAACTGCAAAAAGAATCCCAATCTATACATTTTTATTGTATATCGTATAACTTGCAACATTTAATGTAAACTGTACGAACATAACTTACAGTTATTGCTGTAATATTTTTCCATAAAGAAAAAATTATTTTCTCGTCTTTTCGCAGACCGATTTCGTCCTTCAGTTTGAGCTCTATTTGGCTCTATCAAGGGTCAAATCTACTTTAGATGTAGTATTATTGTCGTTTTTTTTTTTTTGGATTAGCTCAATCAACGATCAATAAAAATGAATTTTCGAAGTTGAAGGGAGAGGGGAGGGTAGAATTTTAAGTTTCTAAAATTTAGGAATTTTTACACACGTGTATGGTTTGATTTGCTGGGAGCTGAAAAGTTACTTCATAAAGTCTTGATAAATGGAAAAGACAGATAAACCGAGTTGAAAGTCGCGACATTTTCGAAAGTTTGAAACTCTTTCCCCATCAGATATTTCAGTTTAATATTTCTCTTGGCATCGATCACTGTAGAAGGAGAATAAATTTTGATTTAATTTTAAACGCATCGATCATCAAATTTAATGAAATTGGAGATATAGTTTCATACAAAATTTAGGTGGAAGTCGATTACTTACCATAACCTCTTGAATTTTATTTTACTCTTATCAAACTTTGAAGAAGTTCTGTTTTATGTAGTCAATTTAAGGAATATTAAGAAAAAAAAAAAAAAAAAAAAAAAAAACAGTTTCACCAGATGAAAAAATGTTTGTGACAATTTTATTCTTTAAGAAAAATTTTTTACGAAACGCTCTAACAGAACCTCTCGTAATAGTTTCCAAAATGAAAATGTTCTTAGACCAAAGCAGACATTACAATTGAGTTAGGCGTTTAAAAAGTGACTTTAATGATTCATTTTCACCAAAAATGGCCTCAAATTTAGGTGTTTTCATTGAAAACAAAAAACCCTTCCTCTCCTCCTTCCCGAATAATTTTTTTACAAAATTTTCAAGATAAATATAAAATGATTTAGAAAAAAATCATAAAAATATGAAACTATTGAGAAAAATGACTTCTGGGAAAAAAATCTGGGTAAAAAACAGTACTTCGACAGATTTTTTATCGAAATGCCAAATTCTGATTTTTTTTGGTCTTGTAGGACAGAATGGAGCAGAAAGTCTCACGTTTCTGCTTATCTGCTACATTCTACATTCTGCTACAAACATTCTGCCACTTCCGTTTTGCTTTGCTCGTTGCACTCCTAGGGGTTCTCTAAGTTGCCTATACCAAAAGGAACATAAAGGAGCAGACAAAGTGGCAGAAAGTCTCAGCAGAATGGAGCAGAAAGTAGTAGAATTCGTCTGCTATTTTTGCACGCCGGACAGGTACCTACTGAATTTAAGGCATTTTTCATAATTTTCGATACAGATTGAAATTTTTCAATGAAGTGTCAGATTGTCATAAATTTATATTTTCCAAAGATTTCTCGCGTGGATTTTTTCTAGCAAATTTTTCGAATTCAATATCTACAGTTTTAAAAGGTTTCATAATTTTTAGTCATTATTAAAATGTGACATTTCAGCATTATCAAAAAAATTTCTACCATCATATTTCTTCAAATTCAACACTTTAATAAAACACTTAGTACCATAAAAACCTTTTAAAAAACAAATCCACGACCTCAAAGTTTTATCCACCAAAGAAAAATTTGATTTAGCTCATTTTTTAGAGAAGGTTTAGCTTCTGAAAAATATGTTTTATTGTTAATTTTTTCACTAGCTTTGTGAATAAAAAATAAAAATGTAGACCTCATTTTTCTTTTTTACAAAATTCACTGCATAAATTCGTTTAACAACTTTTTTGTCTTATAGAAACACCTAATTTTGTTTCCTAACGAAAAAACGAAATAGAATTTGAACACTTTAGTTCTCTTCTCAATTGAGGCATCTTCAAGAGTTTAGCCCAAAATGACTTCAAAAATAAATTCCAGCGGTCAAACTTACTTTGATACCCAGTTGGAGGTTTTTCAAAATTTTGAGAGAAGTCTCGTTTACTTGGACTCCTGTTGGTTTTTTCGCTGCATTTCATTTCGGTACCTCGCTCGATATCTCTGGTTTCACCTCTCTCTCATGGATCGATTTTCGGGTCGGGGTCCAAAAAAACCTTTGGAATGGATTCAAGGCCTGAAAACTTCCTTGGGGGGAGAACATTTTAAAACGTTTTTTCGAAGAAATTCATTTGAATATTTTCTGATTAGGTATTTTATTCATTTTTTAGCAGCTCTTTGCAATCATATCTGGCTTTCCTCCCCTCGAGACCGAAAAACTTTTTGAAAAATACCATTTCTCGCTAGAAAAAGTTCAAATAAGAATCAAGTGCTGCAAACTCGAAGTTCCAACTCAAACTGGCTTGTTTTTAGGAAGACTTGAACTCGCGATTTCCTTATAAAATTTCTACTCTGTATTTGTCAATAATTCCAACTAAATTGATTATGCAAAAAAAATATCAATACGTACAATTGTAAATAAAGTACTAAAAATTGATTTTTCCTCATTCCATACATTTTTTTCAATCCAAAAATGAAAAAAAAGCACGATTGGAAAATTTCTAAACACACTTCCCATTTTCTCAAACTAATAGGACCTTTTAGGTTCAACAGAGGAAAATGTCACCCTGACCTACTCTCTAATGAATCTCGATTCGAGCAGAAAATACATAAACATACTTAATCACGTAAATGGGTATTCCTTTTGAAAAAAATAAAATTGATAAATTTGCCGGGAAAAAATTCCCATCGCAACGTTAGCAATAATTTGATAAACAACCTAACCCAAATAAATCGTAAACTTTGGGAAACAATTAGATACATTTTTCGATTTAATTTCAAAACAAGGCGAGTTTCGATTTTAATTTCATTAAACTTGTCAATTCGTTGTACATTATACGAAAGCGAAAAAGGAGAGAAATTTTTCGTCGAAACTTTTTTCTCGAGTATTGAAAAAATTTAAAACTCGAAAAAAAATAATTTATTACTATTGCGCGCTAATCCGACAAATAAAATTTCTTTGTATAATGCAATTTGTAAAGTTGTTAAGTTTTTGTGAAAAGACAAAGACTCGCATTTTACGCCCCTTAGATATGTTTCTTTAATCAGGGACAGCGCGAAGTTTTTTGTTTGATATTTACACTAACGAAAGCGGTTTATTCTAGTTAACATAAATTATAAATCTTGCTAAAACAAAACAAAAGGGACACCGTTAAAGTAGAAGATAAAACTTTTAACAGATGTAAATTTCAGCTAAGAGAGCTTATTAGTCGCGAAAATGTTGGCAAAAGATAGATTTAAAAAGTTTAAAGCGCGGGACAAGGATGAAAAAAAAAAATAAAAATAAAAATGTACACAAACGCGCGGTATGCGGTAAACGTAAAAATGTCTACATGTGAATACGGGAAAACTGCTCGCGTTCTACGTGTTTCGAAAATATTTGTCAAAATAATTTGTAGTTTTGTGGCGTTATATGAAGAAAAGGAATAATAGCGAGTAAAATGACGTACTTTTTCACTTTCTTTACCCTTCTGCTCGTTCGTACAGCAGTTCAAATAAAGCGATAAATTTTTCAACCGTACCCGAGAAATTCGTTAAAAGAAGGCACCGTTTGTCTTGCGAAAATTGGTTAGAAAAATAATAAATTAATTAGAACGAGTTCTCCGATCGTGTAAAATCGACGTTGTTGCTGTAGGTAGTTACCTTTGAGATAGAAAATTATCAAAATCAAAAAAGAGATACTTATAGTCGCAGAGTTGGCTTTCAACATCGCGTCATCATCGTCGACGTTGGGTTAGGTAACCGTATACCTTCGTTCATTTTTCATTTTTCCGCTACATTTTTAATATCTTTATGCTAGGAGGTAGGTACAACAACTCGATTTAACGACAGTAATATCGTTTAATTAAGCTTTTTCGCCGTATACTTAAAAATATACGCAATTTATAACTGCACACAAAGATAAGGAACGCAAAACAAATATCAAGTACGTAGGTTAGCGTACATAAACGAATGTTCATCTTTTCGTTATACTTGAAAACACTATAATGAGATTAACAGCAGCTCAGCCCTTTTGCAACGCTAATAATATAAATCTGCGTAATGATAAAACTGTTTTTAGAAAGCTTAAAAGCTTTGATTAAAAAATAGCGTAAACGAGCTCATTACGGAGTTCAATTACAACGCAACGTGAATCGTAAACAAAATTATACAATATACGTTATTATGCTTTCGCTTGTAACGTGACAATAATGCCATTTTGTCGTGTCACGTAACACGAATCTATCTCGTTAATTTTCACGTCTTCAGGCGTCTTCGACTCTTCGTCATTGTAAGTAGGTATAATGGATAAAAGTGTTAAATTATTGCAACGAGTTCTATGAATTATTGGTTTAAAATGAACGCATGGAGTGGAAAAATATTTTTAAACCGGTTCACGAATTACAACCAATTTTCAATAATTCTTAAAAAACAAAAAAAAAGAAGTAAAGCAATAAAAACACAGATTTTTAAACTCTAAGGTATTTTTAAAATGAAAATTTTTGAAACCGGTTCAACGATTTGCAACCAGTTTCTCAGAATACTTTAAATAAAGCCAGTTATAATTAGAAATTTCAACCCAAAATTGTAAATCATTAGAAATAGAAAATTTTTCAGTATAGAAGCATTTTCATATGAGTTTTTGAAACCAGTTCTGAGATTTAAAACCGGTTTCAAAGAATTCTTCGAAAGCCAAGATACAAAAGTCAATTTCCGATAGAAGATGTAAGATATACTAAAGGCAGAGTTAGGTACTTAAAATTTTAAAGCGCTCATTTTTCGAAACAATAACATTTGTAGAACCGGTTTAACAATTCACAACCAGTTATCCAAAACCAGATAATTGTTTCAACTACAATTTTCTAAGCACAGAAATTGAGCTTTTTTCAACTTCAAAGTATTTGCAAGACGAGAAACATCATTCAAATCGGCAAAACCGGTTTCAAAAATAGTCAACCGGTTTCAAGAAATTTTGTAATGACAATAATGTGAAAATTAGCTTCAAACAAATTTAAAGCACAAAAACTGAGAATTTTTCAGTTTCGAAATACCTATTTTTTTGATAAAAAAATCATTTTTGAAACCGGTTGCACAGTTTGTAATCAGTTTTTTGCAATTCATTAAAAACAAAAATACTTTGAATAAAAAAACAGTATTTTTTCGATTTCGTAGTATTTCTGACAAAAGAAACATTTTTGAAACCGGTTTTGCAGTTTGGAACCAGTTTTTTGCAATTTGTTGAAAATAAAACCACAAAAGTTTGAACAAAAGTGCTAAAACATCAAAAACAAGATTGTTAGATTTCTAAGTAAGTATTTCTGGTAAAAGAAACATTTTTGAAACCGGTTTTACAGTTTGCAAACAATTTCCAAGAAATTGGGAAAGCTAAGGCTTCAAAACATTACAAATGCTATTAAGTCCTTTTCAATTTCAAAACATTTACTTATATGACACAAAAAAATTTGAAACCAGTTTCACGATGCAGAACCAGTTTTCAGAAATACGTAAAAAAAACAAAATATGTGTATGTGAATCTAAAAAGGTCCCACTTTGTCGGGATTATTTACGGAGTTATAGCGATTTTTCTGAAGTTGGGTCGAAAATGACGTTTTTGGGATTTTTGACGTTTCTGATAATGGCAACCCTGCTCTTTCGAATGCCGCAAACCGCATCTCGATCCGACCTTGCGTTTCGCTTCTATGGAGAGAAACGTCAGCCTACAATTTTGTATTATTTTTACTTCAAAGTTTTCGAATTGTTCATGATCTATATCGAGTAAAAATTGTTTCGGCATACATTTTTATTGAAAATCTATCAAATTTCTAATCGAATGAGACCTTTCCGAGTCTCTATGGAGCAAATCTCTCAGAGATATTCGGATTTGAAGTTGAAACTTTATTACTTTTTTTTTTCAAAAACTTTAAACACGTTTTTCTCGAAATCGTGTTTTTTGAACTTTCAACTTCAAATGCGCGTATCTCTGAGAGATTTGCACCATGGAGCCTCGTAGTGGTCTTAAATGATCCGAAATTTTATCTAGTATTACGCTCCGGTCATAACTCAATCCCGACAAAGTGGGACCTTTGTATGAAAATTAACATTGAACAACAATTACATAACATCAAAAACAAAGATTTTTTGACCTCAAAATGTTTTTAGGAAGCGAGAAACATTTGTGAAACCGGTTTCATGGTTCATTATCAGTCCTCGGGAATTTGGAAAAACTAAAATACAGAATTTAACTTCAAATAAAAAATAGGAAATTACTTTTTTTTTTCTAGAGTGTTTTCAAAAATGAAAAAACATTTGAAACTAGTTTAGTGATATAAAACCAGTTTTTAGTAGAAAGATCCTTGATTTTGGACAAAACAAATAACTGCTTCAATCGAAAATTTCAAAGCAATAAAAATAGGGCATTCTTAAATCTTGAAGCATTTCTATGAGAAAAAATAAATTTTAAAACCGGTTCATAAGTTCACAACCAGTTCTTAAAAACTCAATAAAAATAACAATACCAAAAAAATTGTAAAGCATAAAAAATTCGTCATTTTTAAAGCATTTTTATGAAAAGAAAAACAAGTTAAAATCGGTTTGAGGGTTTACATTTCACAATCAGTTGTTAGAAATTCACGATAAAAAATAGAAACGCAAAAAATCTCAAAACGAACACAGCAAGACGCAACAAAAACAATTTAATTCTCCATTTTTTCTGTTTAACAGGAGATACCTAAATGCTGCTGAATGAGAAATTGAGGTGTAGTTTAGATACCCATACAAAAAATTTCCAAATCATGAGCTATGTTTTTTTACACGGATTTTGCATAATCTGGATTTTGGACACTTTTTAGATTCTCTTTTTTTCGATTATGTTATCAGTTTTCTAAAGAAAGAAGACTTTTCCATTCTGAGAATCCAAAATCCAACTAACTTTTACAGTCTTTTAACATCTCAATTATGACATTCTAGTGATATGATATTTGAATTTTTTTATGTAAAATTTCGCTAAAGAGAAGACTTTTTCATACAACTAGAATTTCTCTCGAATCTCTTTTCAAATTGAGAAAATTGAGGGGAAAACTTAAAAACCTTCGAATCTACGACCTCTTGCCAACAAAAACGAGTGAAGTTAGGGGAGCTAATTACGTACACGTACCACAAACATAACCACCATTTTACATCGTTTAAACCTTCGGTGTAAATTTCTGCTTTTCCAAATCCGCGTAACACGACAGAGGCCTAAATCCTTGGTCTTTGTATTAACGATAGCGTGACTAATTAAAATAAAAAAATATAAACTACTCGTCTATAGGGGGTAAAAAAAGAAGAAAATTTTCACTATAAAATTTCGTACAAGGGAAACCGAGAGAGCCAGTACGTTAATCCGTAACTGCTATTTAAGCAATTCGCCGGATGATATAACCGCTGAAAATTAATCCTCTAATTTCCCCATAGTCTGGCTTTAATTCGTTTCTTCGAGTTTAGAAAACAATTTCGCACAATTCGAAGTTTAAGAAACTCGGTCAACTTTCAATTGTGTATTCTCGTTGCGCGTTTATTTGAATAAAGAAACATCTAAGCAATTGTTCTCCACCACGACGACAATAAAATAACTAAATCCTCGTCCGTATTTACTTTACGTATAATCACCGAACAAATAATAATTCCGCATCAATCATTATGTATTTTCTACGCTCGCAGCCCCCGAGAACATTTCCAATCGTAATAAAAAACGACCTCATTTCAACCCCAAACACCTAATATTTGTTTGGAAAAAATATGCACAAATAAATATATGTGCTAATGTATGCAAACTTGAGAAATACTTGATTCGTTACAAAAAGTAAAGTTCCATTTTTGGTTTATAAATGGAAATAAATGAGCAGACATTTTAATGTTCACTCCGGGCTTCGTATAATGTATAAAAGGTTTTCATCAAGAAAGTTTTTAAAGGTTATTTTCACCAAGAGAACATTATCTGTAACAAAACCTAGAAAAATTGTTGACGTACGTGAGCGTGTATGCGACCAAAAGTAGAGAGAGAGAGAAAAAAGCAACTTTTTCTTTATTTGCGAAAGTATAAATGGTTCGGAAAGTTTTATCTTCGTACATTGTGTTGTCCATTTACAGATACACACGCATTCCCCATACTGTTAAATTTTTTAGAAGTCGATGATATTCGATTTTTTTGCAGAGCTAAGGTTAAACGTTGGTTGGCTGGGCTAGCATATCGAAAGTATACTGTTTTGAAAAGTGTAAACGAAATTATACTTAACCCAACCAAGTCCGGGTATATTGTTTTTGTTGGTTTTTTCATTTCGAAATGTTTCTTTGAAAGGTATACTGTCGTATTATCGAAGCTACCGAAACTAAATTCACGTTTAGAGAAAATATTTATTTTATCCTACGGGCATTTTGAAAAATTATTTCGCATCCGATCGATTTGTTAATAAAAATTTTCAAATCGGAAGGAATTTTTACAACTCGTATGTTAATAAATACCTACCTATCTGTTCGTACAAAAAAAAAAAAGGAGCAAAAAACAATATTTTTTCCCCGAGAAAAAGAATGCTTCTGGAACGCGAAGTAATTGTAACTTTTATAACAGGTACCGTCAGCTATTGCCTAATAAACAATGGTAAAATGTTATTCCTCCGAACTGATCTCCACCGCCGAACGATTTAATTTTCAGTTCAACACTCGAACACAGCCAACTTCGCTAATTACACCCATAAGGCTTGTTTACTTATTAATTTTCAGTTCGCGAGGCGCGGTGATTTTTTTCCTCCTTGGAAAGAGTAGTAAAAATCGGCTGAAAAGTTAATTTGAAATTTTGCCCAAAAACAAGAAAATTAAATGGAAACCTTTTTAAACCTTAAAATTACTTTATCCAACTTATTCTTATAAATAAACAATTTCAACGCGGGAATAAAAGTTTTTTCCATCGTTTATAATTAAATTAGATTAATAACTCGTATAATCTTTCAAAAATCCGTTAAGAGATAACAGCGCTAAGGAAAAGAATAGACTTAATGGGAAATACATTTTTGTTTATACAGAAACTTTTGTCCAGAAATACGATTGTTTTCAACTACCTACATCCTACATCTTTGTTTTTGTAAATAAAGCATAAGTAACTGTGTGAAGGGCACATGTACGCACGATTAAGAGATTGAATTCTCGAACACTATTTAGCTAGTTTAAATCAGTCAATAAGTGTTCAATTTCATGAAATTATCTATCATCTTTAAAATTGAAAAGGGATATCCCTTCAAAAAAATTAGATTCAAACGCATTTTGTAGTATTGTTCGCGAATCAATTGATACGAATTACAAATCGCGATTCGAATTAATTTCTTTCGCGATTTGATTGTCATCAAATCAGTCATTATTTTGGTGATTTTTTTTCATTAATTTTTTTATTGAAAAATAAGAGAAAAGGAAATTATTCGAGATTCGAATCCAACTTTTTGCGATTCGCTGCGATCCAGGGATTGAAGCTCAAAAACAGAACGAATTCCTTTCTGGTGGTTATCTATTTGTCCAGCTTTCAAATTGAAAGGACTACAAAATTTTTAATGAACAAAAAAAACTTGTAATGAATTGTATTTTGAAAACTGAACAGATTTTGTATATTAATGATGTTTTGTCCAACATCAAAAAACTGAAAAAATCGAAAGATTTGTGAAAATTGTGAATTTGTGATATTTTTCACCTACTCCGGATTCAATTTTGGTATTGAATAAAAAATTTACATGACAAAAATTGAGGAACTCTTTTCCAAAATGGGTTAAGTTCAAAACCCGTATATTATGAGAAAAGGGGCTCAAGTGTAATTTTTTTCAGATTTTGACAGTAAAAAAAAATTAGATGAAAGTTCCTTTTCTCGTGTACGAATTTTGGACTTGACCCACTTTGGAAAAGAGCTCCTCAATTATTCACCTAAATAATTATTTTATATTAATTTTTAAAACTGAATTTTTCGATTTTAACTCATGTTTGTAGCTTCTTCAACTTCAAACTCGAATAAAAATTCAAAGAATTTCTTCAGTTTTTGGGGTACCTAATATGTACCTAACCTATTACTCATATACACCCCATCCACAGCCTTGAAAAAAGTAGGTCACTGTACACTGTACCTTCTTTAAATTACTGAAATATCGACGAGGAAAATGAGAGGTTTCTACACATTTAGGATCTTATCAATCAAGCTGCCAGGAGGGTTGGAATAAGAAATCCTCAGAACAGTTTTGAGTAAAAAAATCTGTCGATTGTGCATAACTCCTAAAGATGACCGATAAAATTGTTTTTAAAAAAATATGGCGTTCTAGGGTGTTTCATGAATCGTCTGCCAAACATATTTTTTCGGATATAACCGAGTACCACTGAAAAAAAACTTGGGATGAACATGTTGCCTATTTTGAAAATTGAAGGGGCAAATGCTGCTTCTAAAAAAATCACGTCAATTTTTTTTTCAACCGTGGGAATGGATAGTACTTTGAAAACTGAACAAATTTTTATTTTATGACTTTTTACCTAACTTTAAAATTGAAGGGCCACAAAAAAAATGTTCAAAAAAAATTCTCAAAAAATGACCTGATCAAGGGAATGGATAATACGTTGCAAATTGAAGAAATTTTGTTCTGTAGACTTTTTGCCTATTATCGAAAATGAAGACTCAAAATAAATGGGCTTCAAAAAATTTTCAAATTTTCTCAATTTTTAATGACCCTTAGCCCCTTTATTTTTGATGTTAGGCAAAAAGTCTACAGAACAAAATTTCTTCAGTTTGGAACGCATTATCCACTCCCTTGATCAGGTCATTTTTTGAGAATTTTTTTTGAACATTTTTTTCTGGCCCTTCAATTTTAAAGATACGCAAAAAGTCATAAAATAAACATTTGTTCAATTTTCAAAGTACTACCCATTCCCACGGTTGAAAAAAATTAGGACGTGATTTTTTTTAGAAGCAGCATTTGCCCCTTCAATTTTCAAATTAGGCAACATGTGCATCCCAAGTTTTTTTCAGTGGTACTCGGTTATATCCGAAAAAATATGTTTGGCAGACGATTCATGGAACACCCTGTATGAGAAAAGAGACCACTTGGTCACAAAGTTGATTTCGTGAAAAACGCAAAAATCTTCTACCTTCACATGACATAGTCCAGAAACCGTGAAATACGTTTTAAAGGGCGTAAACATGAAATTTTGAATACAAAAAAATTGTAGATTTTGATAATTTGTAATGGGTTAGGCAGGTATTTATGTTTGGGGCTATTTTGGGAACACTTGGAAGCCTGATACGGCTCCTAAACCTAATTTTTCGGATTTTACAGAGAATTTCCCGCAAGATTAAGAAAAACTAAAAAATTTTGCCCAATAAATACGTTTTTTATTGAAAATTTTCATAAAGTAAAAACTTTAAACTCGTTTTTCTCGTAACCACGTTTTTTCACCATTAAATTTCAAATCCTTATAAAACTGTCAATTTTTCATGAAAAAAGTCACTAATAGCTCATTTGAAAGATAATTTTATGCAGATTCAAAAAATGCCAATATCTCAAAAACGACTTTTGTGACCAAGTGGTTTGTTTTATATCTAAAATACGATTTAAAAATTTAGATTAAAGTTGTTCGATTTGTAAAAAATGTTAATTCTTTTGGAAATGAATTTTTGATAATCACGCAATTTAATTTTGTACTACTCAAAACGACAACTACAGTTGACAAAGTAATTATTACTCAATTTAAACTTGATATCAACTTTATACTTCTCCCAACAGTTTTAGAGCCTTAACAAATTTTATATGTTTTTTCAACATTCTGAAATTTTTCCAAAACGAGTGATCCTCTTTTTTAAAAATCAGGAATTTTGCATTATTGATAGTTGAAAAACTATAAAAGAGACTAAATTTCGAAATTAAAGGGTCCAAATCAAGAAATAATTTATTGTTGAATGGCTGTTCTAAAAAAATTATCTAGACCCGGTATCTGAAAATAGAACTTCCTGAAATGGAAAAAGTAGGAAATCCCCCCCCCCCACTCCAAGTTATTGAAAATTTTTTGTCTTATTTTCGAAAAATACCTATAATTAAATGAAATATTCAGAAAAATGTCAATTTTTGTTTTTCCAGACCTGGAAATGAAATAAAAAATTTAGTAATGTCGAATGAGATAAGAAAAATCAAAAGAATTTCAGCAGAGACAAAAAATTAAATCAGAATTGAAGTTATCAAGTTTCAAATCTTAATGAAAAACAAGACCTAGCAAGAGTACAACTTTTTAGTGAGGTCTGTACCAAATTTTGAATCGATCTGATGACTCGCCCCACCCCAAAACGTAAAAATAGGACAAAGAAAAATTTCACTGCGATGCGATGTATTTTCTAAATTCGAGAAAGTCAGAGACGTCATTCCATGAAAAAGAACCATGGAATCAGATTCAGCAGAAAAGATCACTTTTGTTATATCAACATGATGAAAAATTTGGCTAAAAAATTAAAAACTTTAAAACTGATTTTCTGAAAAATAATTTTTTTACTGCGAAAGTTCCAAAATCAATTTTCTTAATCAATATTTAATGGATTCGAATCTTTTTCCAAATTTTTGTTTAAATACAAACTAAGGTACAAAATTAGCCTCATGATTTCTTCTTTAGGAAATTTTGACCAATTGCACTATTTTCTCGATTATATTCCAAATTGTTTTCCATCGGCATATTTTTATATATATTTTTTCATACAAATTTTTCCTAAATCAAAGGACATACCGCCAATTCATTTTTGAAATTGGCAACAAAAATTTGCCTTAAATACTTATTCCAGTTATTTTCTTTCAATGTAGAGAAATTTCTAAAACCACAAACAAAATAGTCTATACAGTCCAAGAGGCAAAAAGTGTTCATTGAGCGTGAATTTTCGCTGGACAAAAAAAATCAGTTGTTTGTTGTAGGTATGGGTCCCGTAGTCCCAAAAAACCGTATTTTGGATTTTTGCCCTGGCGCAATAGGGAGCTGAGACGTTAAAACCCCCGTTTTCCCAAATTTTAAATTTGATTTTGGACAAAAAAAATTTTACATTCTGGTAGCAGACACTCCCCCGACTCCAAATATATGTCATATCCCTTGGGTCACGGGCACAATGGGGTGCTGGGCCCCCAATGTGCAATTTTTTGGCAAATTCGATCATTTTTGGCACAATAATGCCTCTGTAGGCGTTATGCGGTATGCTGGACAAAAAAAATCAACCGCAATGTATTCTTGGGTTCATTCCGCGCCCAATGAGCCGAAGTTTGAGGAAAACTGTTGGCACAATAGGCCGTGGTGGAATTTCAAAGTTTTGAAAACGCGCGATTTCCTCCCTCTTTCATTAAAAATAAGTTATGAAAAAGAAATCTTAAACTTGGGTTGCGACCTATCAAAATGGGTTAAAATTTCACGAGCAGAACGAAATTATAGATGAAAATTACATTTCAGCAATTTTCAAAGAATTGACATGTGACCTATGAAAGAGGGATAGAATTTTGCCAGAAATTCAAAAATATCACCCAAAACTTTTTTTGAGTAACTTTTGAGAATTTTCAACGCCTACAGAGGCATTATTGTGCCAAAAATGATCGAATTTGCCAAAAAATTGCACATTGGGGGGCCCAGCACCCAATTATGCCCGTGACCCAAGGGATATGACATATATTTGGAGTCGGGGAGTGTCTGCTACCAGAATGTGAAAACATTTTTTGTCCAAAATCAAATTTAAAATTTGGGGAAAAAAGGGTTTTCACTTTTCAGGCCTCAGCTCCCTCTTGTGCCAGGGAAAAAATCCAAAATACGTTTTTTGGGGACTACGGGACCCATATCTACAATAAACCAACTGATTTTTTTGTCCAGCAAAAATGCACACTAATTTCGATTTCTAGAGCACTTTTTGCCTCTTGGACTGTAGACTAAAACGAAGAATTCAAGCTCAAAATTCACAAAACTAATTTTATCCCCAAATAATAAACTTGATTTGACAAAATACCAGTACTTATAAATAATTTTCTAAAATTTTTCCAAATTTTATCTTGTTCAAACTCAATAATTATTTCCCTCCCCCGAAAATACGATTAGGCAAACCTTTCAACATCTCTGAGGTTTGGCTAGTATCGTTAAAATGATAGGAAACAAGATAAAAATATTTCATCAATACGAAATACGTATACTTTTAGTATTTAAAAAACCTAATAACTTCTCCGATAAGACAATGCCAGTGCAACGACTGGAAACCAATACCATATTTACGAATATAACGATTCCAAACATATAAGTACACATATAACCTGATAGAACCCCATTTTTGGTTGGCTCGAAGTCGTAATTTTTGTTTTATTATTCGCGTGTGTAAATTTACTAAAAAACTACATTATCTTTAACCGAAGTAATGATTCGAGTTACCCCGGCACAAATGGAAATTCTAATTTCACAGATAAATCAAAATTCCAACGTATTGTTCGTTTCGCCGAAGCAAAATTACAAATACGTATAAATTCTTTAAATAATATAAACGAAAGTCGGAGATTGCTCGAAAAACAAAAATACTTTATTTCACTCGCGATAAGATAAATTTACGGAAGAAGTGCCAAGATATACGTATAACTAAAGCGTCGTCTAGCATTTCGTTGGATACCTATGTATTTGTACTTTCCATCTTTTACACAAACGCCAAAATTCACCCTATGAAAAGAACACGAATCGTCGTAAAACAAGTAAGTAATTTTCCAATACTTCTCATTTAAGAAGACATCGTTTCCTCGAGAATGTTTCAAAAAAGAGTGAAGAAATAAAGGAAACCTATGCTATGGTATTTTTAATTTTTCCCCATATACGAGCACAAAGCTCGTATCTTCGCTGCTTTCAAATTGCTTCGTACTCAAATGCAATAAGGTACCGGGTGAAATACTGATACTTCAGAAGATTCTTTAATCCTTTACCTTTCAAACGATATTTTATGGATTTTTTATGAAAACGTTGGCGAAAAAATAATCCAACGGAGCGAAAGAAATAATAATAATCCACAAGTTGCCTGAAAAAAAATCACCATATTTTCATTTTAGATAAAAACTAAAAAAATGTTTGCACGTAGGTATTAAAACGCAGGTAATAGAAAAATTGAGAAGAAAAAACCAATCCTTTCAACGACAAATTTCTATTATTATGCATTTTATTCGCAAAACCGTATACTTAATTTTCATTGACTTTGAAAAATTAGGCTCGGTGTATTGTTATTTTTTCGCGTACATAAAGTATCCTAACGCTTTGTTATCATTCATCTTGCTATCTTTCTCAGATATTTGTCAGCGCCGTTTGATTGATTATCTCATTTCTAACCCAGATAACCCAAAGTTGAACGTTCGATTTTATTTCGCCCCGATATTAAGGTTGCAGCCTTTTTTTTTTCGAGTAAAAAAAGTAGTTTAGTTTTGTATTGGAACGGTGAGTCATAAAATATGTATATTTTACATTCCATTTTCGAAAATTTCTATTTACATTATTTTACGAGCTCGAGAGATGAAAAGATGAAAATTCACGTCGACAAATTCATTTCATCGCGAAGCATACAAGGTACTAAAATAGAAAATTGCTTTAGGCGCAGTAAATCTGCATTTGGAACGTGTAACTGTCATTTTTTTGCTGCTTCTTTCTTCATTTCCAATATAGTATTAAGGATTTCAAGAATTCCGAATATTGGCACGATGCTTTTTTCGTCTTTTTTTTTCATCCTATCGTTTTTTCGGCGGATCGATAAGACAAAACACTTAGTCGAGTCATGCATAGTTTAAACGTCGGATAGGAGTGCCCTAGGACTGAGTTTAGCTTCTTTTTTTTTTGTAAGATGAATGATGGCTGTTGAAACTTGTGTCTGGATTAAAAACAACCTAATAAAAATTTCATCTTCGTACCGAGTCAATTTACCCTAAGTTTATGAAATTTGCCCTTGAATTTTGGAATTTGAATTGGGTATTTAAAATTTCCCAATTGGGAAATTTCTCTTTCAGAAAGAGAGGATTTCGGTAAACGTAGGTAGGTTTTTCTCCAAATTTTTATGAATTTTGATTGTTTTTGATGCTCGAGTCTGATTATAGTAGGAGCCAGAAATGAAAATTGACCATGATATGGAATATTCATTATAAAACTCAACTTTCCAAATACCAGCAAAAAAATTGTAAAATCCGATTTTTTCGAAAATAAGATTTTTTGCAAAATCCTTTGGAATTATTTGTCAACAAAAAATTTCGAAACAAAACGGTTTTTCCAAAAAGCATCAAATCCTAAAAAAAAATTAAAAAATTTCTACTTCAGTTCTAGCAAGGCGAACTTGAAACTCTTTTCATTTTGGTTTTATTTATAGCCAAAAATATAAAGATGACGTGATGAAAATGTCAATTTTCTTTCACTTATACGAGTACATATATTGTTACTGATCAAAGTAATATTTCGTTCATATCGACCTGTGCGAAAGCAGATCAAAAATTTCGATTTCTGAACAATTTTTGGTTGTAGAATATGAATTGGGTGTTAATTTTTGTCACACGTGATTTTCTCGTTAATAATGGTCAGTGGTACTGTGAATGTACTTGAGAATTTGGCAATTTTTTCTTCATTTTCTCACACTTCTCTTTTTTTTTGAATTTTTACTTCCCTCGATAATGATTTTAAATGGAAAAATAAATGATAAGTTTGAGAGACTGGCTCATTTTGGTTTATCTTTTTGTATAGCACGTCTGCGAGTAACCGAGTGAAGCAAAGATAGAATTTTGAAAAAAAAAAAATCAGTCACCAAGTAATATATTTTTCAGTAAACATTGGAAAAATTCTCCTTTTGAATCTTAAAGAGTGAAATTCATTAATTATTTAAATATGTACCTTGAAATTATCAAAAAAATAACCAACAGATTTTTTAAATTACCGTTCAAGCAAGGGAACATTTTCAAAGAAAAATGTAAGTAGATATTTTAAAGAAAAACGCACACTTTTTAATGAGAGCATGAAATATCAAAAAAATCTGTCCCAATTTAAAGTAGAAGTATTTACTGAGGTTTGATCGTTAGGTAGACAACATGCCCAAAATAATAAAAATTAAACTAAACTCCAGTTATTTTGGCCATTTTTCTCAAAATTTAGATTTTTTTTTTAGTATTTTTCGACTTTTCCTAGTAAGTAATTTACAATTTTTTCAAAAATTTGTCAACTTTTTGG
Organism: Pseudococcus viburni; assembly: GCA_033439095.1. Lineage (NCBI taxonomy): Eukaryota > Metazoa > Arthropoda > Insecta > Hemiptera > Pseudococcidae > Pseudococcus > Pseudococcus viburni. The sequence goes on along the minus strand of JAVBJF010000333.1, from coordinate 313,694 downwards.
AAACATTGATTTAAAAAAAAATGATTTTAATAAAGGATTGCTTCTTTCTGAAAGCGAATGATTTCAAAAGGGAATTTCTTTCCTCGCGTAGATACCACCAAATTGAAAATCAAACTTAAATTTGTGTTCATCGGGTCAAACTATGTACTATGTAAACAGTTAAACATTTATGCAATCATTTTTCCTAAATTCGAAAAATTTGTAAATTTTGGCATTTTTGTAAAAAGAAAAAGGAAAAAAAACCAACGGTAATCAATTATTTAAATGAAATACTAGAAAATCATTTTTTCACTAATTTCTGAAAACTAATTGAGGGAAATCAGGAAAAGAAGTTTAATACCTTAAATTGAAAAAAAGATTCAAACTTAGTCCGATTATAAAAATAATATAGGCACTTCAAAATCAAAAAAAAAATGAAAAAAGGAATGTATTAATGTAGGTATTTTTAAGGCTGGGCTGGTGATGTTTTTTTTGGAAAAATTTAAGCTCAACATAGATTGAGAACCTAAAGAAATTTAAGAGACCACAAAATTCTTAAAAAAAGTTGTGAAATCGACATATTATTATTTCAGAGAAAAAAACAGAAAAATTTTTATGACCAATCAGGGGCGAACCAAAATAGCTCGTGAGGAAACGTAAGCACATGTATGAAAAATTGGTTAAATTTTCGTCGGTATAATATAATATCTTTCATTTTGACCTTTTAAATACTCCTCGCTAGGTCTCAAGTCAATCTAAACTGTATATCTTTATTTAGGTATCCTAGGTATCTACATATTTTTGGCCATTGCCAAGCAATTTTTCGCTCCAATCGACACCAATACCTAGAAATGTTCGCATTCATTCAACAATTTTCGATTCGAAACGATTTCTTTCAAAAAATACAAAGATGGACAAGCAAAAGAAACAAGTGAATAAAAAAAGTACCAAAATGTCTGAATTGTTGGATCCTACCGGCAAAAAACCGAACCCTCCATGTAGAGTGCCCGGTATGGGTTTGACTCCCGAGCAGATGGCCAGGTTAACGCAGCAAATTCGAGATGACCAACAACAAGAACAAGGACAGGTCCAGGAACAAGAACAAGAACAAGAACAAGAACAACAAGAACAAGAACAAGTTCAAGAAGATCAAGAAAGTGAAGAAGATCCTGATGACGACGTACCCCCACCACCAATACGACGGCAAACTGCAACCAAAAGTGTCAGGACCAGACGGAGGGAACAGGATCCATAGAATCGCAAATGGTCTTCGAATCTTGAATATTCGATAATCGAATAAACATCTTCGAGATTTACGATGAATTAATGAAAATTGGAAGAAAAAATGTCGATTACAATGTAAAGAAATGTGATTTTTATCTTGTATCGTGCGGTTAAATAAAAAGATATACTTGCACTAAAATCAAAAATGGTGAAATTCTTACTTTCTTATGTCATACGTATAATTCAAGTAAGTTATTTGATGTGAGAATACTTCGAATTTATTAAAATTGCTCTGCAAGGGAAGATCTCTAAAACATATCTAGGTATGATTTAGAAGCTTTTGCTTTATAGCAAAACTTGTGTAATATTTTCAAATTGAACCAAATCCAATCTTAAGTTTTCCAAATCAGTACAAAATTTAGATGTTGGTTTTCCACTGTGCAAAAAATGCATTGTAAAAAAAATTTAAACATGTCAAGTTTGCTGGGCCTAAAAATGACTATTTTACCGCCTCTTGAGAAGACAGTAATATTGGAAATTCTAACAATTTTTAACGAATCATCTCAGAAGAGTTTCCTTGTTCAATGATATAATTTTCTCTCAATTTTGAAAATTGAAAACGTTACACTTTTTGCTTTTACTATAAAAATTAGGTATTCAATGCGACAAAATGAATTTTGGAAAACCACTCCTCAATTAAAAATTTACTAATTGTATCTGAATAAAACTAATAAGATAAGTAATTTGCTTTCTCAACGAAGTCGATTGACTTCTTTCCATGAAAATATCGAACGACTAATACCTACTCGAGTAAGTAATGGAATTTTTCAAGATTTTATATCGACATCTCATCGCATCGCACCTTCGCGTTATTGAAAAGTTCAAATTACAAAACTAATCCATCTCGGTGAACCCAAATAAAAAATTTATTAAAAAATTCTTTCAACGAAAAAAGTTCAAGCCTGGCACAAAGTTCCGATAATGCAAAAGGAAAACCAACCGTGATCAAATATTTGAAGTGCTTTTTCACCAAAAAAAAGGAGGGTCAAGAAATGGAATCATTTAACTTGGTCCTTTTTTCCAATTTTCCTCAACGTAATCTTCATTTTAAATCGCAACGTGTAAATTGCCATTTTGAAAAGCAAAACACATAGTAAGCTATTAGGAATTCAGAGAGAGAGAGAATTCTTAAATAAAAAATGAGCAATGGAAAAAATTCATTTCGAACTACATCTTTCGAGTTTAATTTTATTCGAAACATGACGGGTCAAATCTGTTTTTTTTTTTTTTGAAAGTTGAATGGGAACTGGGAACATGGGAAGAGTTTTGAAATTAGGCAGTTTGACCAGAATCCCCCCCCCTCCATCCTCGATTAATAATCTACTTTGTTATAGTTTTCAAAATTTCAAATACAATTGAAACTGAAACAAAAAATCCACCAGAAATGAAATCTAAACAAGCCATGTTGGACGAGAATGAAAAATTTCGTGGAGATCATACTTCATATTTAATGTGAGAAAAATCTCAAGAATCCTAATGCCGCTAGTTTCAGCATTAGGGTTAAATTCCGTTTCGAATTCGTAGGACGAGCATTAAAACAGCTCAGAGAATCCTGTTCTTTCAATTACACAGAGCCATTCGTACACGGTTTTAAACGTGAAATCTGAAGTGAGAAAGCTGACGAAAGGAAAGAAAAACTTTCAGACCACATAAACATCAATCACTAAACTTTCCAAGCCACACGTTAAACCGCGCGCAAATAAATTTTAACGAAGTAAACCGAAACCCTAATACGGGTATTTAACACAATGCATGATTAAAGTTTGAAAAATTCACTGGCAAACAGAGAATTGCTTACCTTGCACTGGAACATAAATATTCAAATACAAGCAATCTTCACTCTGGTTTTGCAAGTAGGGCATTAACCGTTTCAAATAATTCAGTCTTCCTTTGGGCATTCTTTTCAAAGCGGCCGTTTCGTTGGAGATATCTGGTAACCTTTGCGGACAAACCGGGCTAAATTTATCGGCTAATTTGATACCGGACCATAGTGCTCCGGTGACCGGAGGCATAAACCGTAAATTTCCAATGGGCGGTGAAGCGTACGGTATACCTCGAAATATCTCCACCGCGTCCAGATGCCTAGAATCAGGAGTAACAATTACACCGGTTACGTCACCGTATTTCGTACGGACGATGCGACTAGAAGTCAGGGTCGCTGTGACGTCACTCAAAATCATTATCAAAAATAGATAAGACACCATCAGGACGGCTTATGACGAACGCACATATTTTGAAAACCGTGCCGGATTTTCGATTTGTACGAAAAAGAAGATAGAATTAACCGAACGAGTCGCGCAAATCACATTGTTTCGATATTGCACGAACTTCAGACGAATTTTATACTAATTTGTACAGGTAAAAAGGAGTAATAAATATAGATGAAGAAATTACGATTTTATCGCACATTAAATACCGCAGTCGTCTAACGAAAATGATAACAGGGTTGAAAAATAATTCAACTTTATAACTTAAAAAAAATTTTATACGTAAAAAAAATAATTTAGCCGAAACTCATTTTCAAAAAATGATAATCATAATTTTAACGGAAAATAATTTTCGAAATTAACCCACGCAAAATAAGCCGGTACGAAGTATAACTTCGATACGCGAAAAACCGTTTATTTCGAACCCGGCATTTTCAACACTGTCTCTGAACGGAAGTGAAAGTTGAATTGAGGAAAATCTCGCGCATGGCGGATTTTCCCCAAATTCTCCAACGTGCGCGAGTAAACGTTGGTTTCGTTTCGATGATCATTTCGGGTTCCATCTTCAATTTCGTATCGCCGGCTCCGTTTTCAAAATTATAAGCTAGCTGAACTGCGAGGCAAGAATAGGTAATAAATTTTTCAGTAGGTAAAATTCGTTTTAAAAAAGTTGAATTACTTAAATATTTAAATTAGTAGTTTGAGCGATGGATTAAATATACCGAAACGTGAAAATTTTCAGTTTAATCAAATGAGAAAGAGACTAAGTATCAGGCAGCTCGATAAATTAGAGAAGCAAAGTGTAAGTAGGATTCCACATAATACCCACACCGATAATCTTTTGTGACCAGAAAATTGTCTTCACTTTAATCCCTCTAAAGGTAAGTGACAGCTATCACTGAATATGAAATATCCAAAAGAAATTTTACACCACCTACGATCTACTGAGCTACTTCGGATTTGATAATTCTTCTGTCTAAAGAAGATTACCAACTCACTCATTCCGGTGGGAATTCTTATTATACAGATAAGATTTCAAAACTTGCTTCTCCAATGAAAGCTTTCACGATTCAGGAATTAATTACGTAAGTAAGAAACCTTGATGATCATAAGTAAAGCTGGAACTGCATGATGTAGTATACCTAATCTCCATTGCTGAAGGCTGCAGATCGCAGGAATTTCGTAAATCCTCTTCTTTTTCATTTGGATTATCACGTACAGCCGAAAACCGATAAGTAAAAACGGACTTCACACGTTCACAGGAAAGCTACAGACAACAGCTAGCTTGCAAATAAGAGCTTTCATAATGCATACAAAATAAGTATGGCTTTAAATATTTTCCCAAACCTTTTTCTCGTGATGCTGAATTTCGAAATGACAAATCGATGGGGTGTTCAGACGAATCAGAAATTCAGAATACATTATTCCATCAAACACGAAGCTGCACTCCGTCGACGGCGGCGGGATGTTCAAGTTCAGTTCCATTTTGTATTCCATTGATCCTGACGATTGGAATAATAATTAGAGGATGAATTGCACACTTGCTTTCTTCATCAATTAAAAATAACTACGAAGTTTACGAGTACGAATTTCTTACAAATAGAAATTCAACGTTCAACCGCGAAAACCGAAACAACAAGCGAGCCAAGCGAGATCCAGGGGGGGACCTGGCAAGAGGGTTCCCGGCAAACGGAAGTAATACCTGTGTTGACTAATTCCTAGACCCCGAGTAGACATTTGGGCATCGTGTTCGTTTCACTTGTATTAATTTCTTCATTGTTTTTTATGTACGTCTACGATTTTACGTATTGGTTGGCTTGGAAATAGTACATAAATTATCAAATAAAGAAACGAGTGTACGAAAATTCAAGTCTTTTGGTACCAACCAATACAAAAATGAAAAATTAAACAGATTATAACTGAAATGAAATTATAAGATGAAAATTCAAGTCTTTTAGTACCAATACAAAAATTGAACAGATTATAAATGAAATGAAATTATAAGAAATAAAATTGGCTATACACTAAGTCTTAAATTAGTGCTGCACAACTATTCGGATTATCCGAATAATTCGAATAATCGTAATCGTATTCGGATAGTCCCGGGGAAAAATTTTTATTTTAAATCATATATGCTCATATATGGGAGTATATTCGGGAGTATATAGAGGCCTGCGCCGCCGAGCCGCGCCGCCGCCGACGCCGATTTTTTCAAAATTTTTGAGCCGCCGCCAGCCGCATAAATTACGGCTGAGCCGCCACTAGCCGCCGCCGTTTAAGCGCTCGGCTTAGCTGGCTTAGCCGCTCACCACTTTGCTTTTTGTCTGTCATCTGTGGATCTGCGTGACCAAGATTTGATGAAAATTGACCCCCCCCCCCCCCTCCCTTGACGTCAGAAACTTACGTGAAAAAGTGCCTTTTTGGAGCAATAAAAATCAAATTTTCTCAAAACTTCGCCCTCGCTTCGCTCGGGCATGAAAGAAATCACAATTATATGTATAAACTGTTTGAATTAACTATGCAAAAAATAGTTCCCTTTTGATATTCCAAGTCTCCATACCCACTTTATTACATTTTCATCCGTTTTTTTCCTTAAACGTGCTATGCAAATCGCATGAAAACTTTATAAAGATTGATTTTTGCTTTTTTATAGTAAAAGGAAATTTGATGGGGGGGGGGGGGGGGTAACTTAGAATTCTTCAAAAATTATGAAATTTCCGACCCCCTCCATGAGAAATTTCTGGCTACGCCACTGTAGGGTTCAAATTCAAAAAATTAAAATTTTGATATCTGTCACTTGATGAAAGAAATTGAAAAAAAATCAGTCTCCTTCCCCCTTGGTTGATTTTTGAGGTTGGTTTTGGTGATCTATTTCATCAATTAAAACACAATTTTTCCAAAACTCGTAACTCTGTTCTAAATCATATTTTTTGACAGAAAATTGATTTTTTTTTTCAAGAAAATTGTCAGTCAAAAAATAAGGATTTGAACTTCAAGTTGCGAGATTTGGAAAATTCAGTCAAAGGGCTCCTGACTCTAATTACCCAGTCGTTTCGGACGGCTGAGCCGCCGCCGCCGAAAATTTTAGGCGTCGCCGATAACATCGGCTCAAGTCGGCTTGCCGGCCAGCCCTGGTGAAAAAATCTGTCCAGCCGCCGCCGATTCAAACGCCATCGGCGCAGGCCTCTAAGTATATTTGGTCATATATGCTCATATATGGTCAGACTGGAAAAGCGGCCATACTGGATCATATATGGGACGATATGGGATTTTCAATATATGCTCATATATGCTGATATATGAGCATACATACGTTCATTATATTCACCCATATATGCCCATATATGAACTAATTAGACTAGACGTGGCCATATGAATCCATTTGTACCCAAACTTGAATTTTGGGTGCACATGGATTCATATGACCACGTCTAGTCTAATTCGTTCATATATGGGCATATATGAGTGAATATAATGAACGCATGTATGTTCATATATCAGCATATATGAGCATATATTGAAAATCCCATATCGTCCCATATATGATCCAGTATGGCCGCTTTTCCAGTCTGACCATATATGAGCATATATGACCTAATATACTCCCATATATGAGCATATATGATTTAAAATAAAAATTTTTCCCCGGGGTATCCGATTAATCGATAGAACCGATTTTGGTTCTTCCCAGATCGTAGACAGAATGAAAAAACAAGTTTTTTCATTGTAATAATGTTTGTAATGTTACACAGTTGTTTTTTTTCCTACACAATAGCATTATGTCTGAATAGTGTATTTTTCTGTGAGTGACGAAATATGAAACCTTTTCCCTCCTCAAAAATTTGAAATTCATTAAAAAAAAAAAGGAAAACAATGAAAACATTCAAAACTGCACAATTTATAATATTGTCTTACCTTAGTTTAGTAGTTTCAATCGTGTCAAGGAATACATGATGATGAAAAACCAAACCATAAAATAAAAACATTTTCCGAACAAAAAAAAAAGTTTCATATTATGACGGCGACGGAGCAGTTAAACTTTAAAACAGTCGAAAATCGTAGAATAAAAGTGAAAAATGAGAATGTACTTAATCGCAATTCGCAAAGCTTAACAGGATTACATGTAGGTAGTAGGTACCTACCTAATATCTATGTATGTAGTACCTACTACCTAACTACCTCCGCCCTCCGCACCTACACACTCATTTTTTTGGGGTTGAGCATTTGCTATGCATTAACGAATAATCACATCACGATATCACAATTTAGAATTACGACGTATGTATGATACGAAGTAAATTGTATATTTAAGTAATAGCGTTCATTTTCACTTCCCACAGATCTTCTACTTCTTCGCTTTGTAAAAATTCTTCCATATCTTTTTTATCTTCTACGCCGCCATCCCGATGTTTCCTTTCTTTGGGGTTTTCTTTGCACAACAAAATCATATCAGTGGGGTTGGCAACTTTAGATTGGAACTGTTGACCGAAACGGATGGCGTTGAAGCATTGCAATATTCATCATTGTACTCAAGTACCTACCTAATTAGAGTTTTTATTTTTTAAATAATAAAAAAATGAAATTGGAAAAGATTTGAAAAAATAAGGGTTGGAAAATTTTAGAAGTGCATATATTTTGAAAAAAAATCTAAATAAATTGAAAGAATTTAGGAGTTAAAAAAAATTGAGCTTCGAATTTTGGACCTGAATCGTCAAAATTTCATTTGAGGCAAAAATAATCGAAAGCTAGTGAATTCCATTTTTAATTTTAATCTCAATATGAATTTCGCTATCAGCTGCTTCGAGTAAGTACCTCTGTTTTATTCAGCCAACAGATGATGCTAAATAAATTAGTACCTACATTTTAAAAAGTATTGGAAAATTTTTCTAGGCGGTGCCAACGCCAACCTAATCTCAGAGTGGACAAAAATACATAAATTTAATTTCTGATAAAAATTGGTCACTTTTTAAAAAATTAATGGATTTTTTCATACTTTAAAAATTGACAATTTTTTAAGAACTGAGCTCAGTTTTTCAAAAATTGAAACATAACTTAATAAAAATAATATTTGTATTGTTTCAATTCAAAAAATGGGATGTCACTCTTTTACAATCATAATTTGTTTTATTTTCCAATTTTTAAAAATGATTTTGTCTACCTATTTTTAGAGAAAGAAAAGTGATAGTACTGTCACAGAAGACATCGATAAGACTTATACCGGTTTGGATCGTGAAATAGCCGACGAATTTATTTCAGTTTCCATGGAACCTAAAAGAATGTAGAATATACCTTTGATTTGATGACGACATTTACGTGTTCTTGATGACATGCCGAACCAAATTCTGTTTTTTTAGTCATTCGTTATAGAACAAGAAGATTTTCAATGAGTCTATCGTGGATATTCCTATGAAGGGTTACAAATTGATGGATATGACGTAAACTTTGTTGACTGTTAGTTTAGGATAAACTCTTGTAATATATTGTACCTATTTGAATCAGTATTTTTTGTATAAAAGACAAATTATTAAAATGTTGATGAACATGCTGTTTTATTTGTTTGCCTTGTGAGAAAGTTAGTATTCGTTTAGTGCCGTAGATGTTGCTAACATAACCCTTGGTCACTGTCAGCACAAATTATAGGTATTAGGTAATAAAATCATTGCATAGGCGATTTTAAAATTTTCTCTTGGAGAAAAGCAAAACGGTAAAATTACATTTTATAAGTCGGAAATTTCAATTTAAATTGGGGGGGGGGAGGAGATAAAATATTTGACCCTATTAAATTTTTTCAAAAAAACGTCGAAATATATTATCAGAAAATTAAAAAAAAGGAATTTGTGAACAAAGCGTAGACAATTATTAGTGAAAATAGCGACTAAAAGCGACAAATTTGGTTACAGGTCTTTTTCCCGAATCGAGATTCCCGAACGGACATTTTCCCGAATGGATTATTTCACGAATATTTTTTTCACGAATACTTTTTCCCGAATAGAAATCACGAATGGCCGATTTCACGAATGGTCAATTTCACGAATGGTCGATTCCCCGAATGGTTGATTTTTCGAATGTGCTTACATTGAAATGAAACCTTTCAATTTTATCATGTTGAAAACTTAGGGAATTTTAATATCAGTTACTTAGAATGAGTTCTCGTTCAATCCTCGAAATGGCGCGTACGCGAATTGTTCACCGCCACGAGTAGCAGCCGGGAAATGCGAGTGCCCGCTCGCAAGTAGAAAAATCAGATTAAAAATTTCACATATACTACTATATAATGTCTATAATCTGTGAAAATTTCAAAAGATAGAAATTATTGAATTTCGAGCATTAATGGCCCCATAATTCGGTTGTGGGTGGGGGTAGGGGGTTGAAAATTTTTTGGAGGTGGTTTTACATCAATACCAACATTTTAGGAGATTTTTGTCCCGATCGGTTCAAGGGCCGATTTCACCATCTTAACAGGAAATGCTCTTTAAGTAGTTTTGTAAATAAATCTTGAAAAAATTTCCAATGTTGATGAATGAACAGAAAGGCAAAAAAAAATTAAAAAAAATATTTTAACATATTCGTTTTCTAATAGCATTCGGGAAAAAATAGCATTCGGGAAAGAATAGTATTCGGGAAAATTGCATTCGGGAAAAAGTATTCGTGAAAAATATATTCGTGAAATAATCCATTCGGGAAAATGTCCGTTCGGGAATCTCGATTCGGGAAAACGGGCGGTTACCGACAAATTTCGCACATTGTCAAATTGATTATGCTCTGAAATTGCGCTTCTTTAGCTGGGAATATTTAGACTGCCAATTTGAAACTCGATCTTCTTTCAAAACAGTTTCTACGAATCCGGCAGAGTAAGTAGATAACTATCTGTTGAAAAAAAAACTCGGCGCACATTGTAACAAAAATTATGCAATTCAATTAATTAAAAAACATTACGTTGAATTTAAAATTACACTTACAAAATTATTAAAAAATCACATTATTGAAATCCAAACCTTCAGTTTAGAAAAAAATTCTGAAGAATGATCGCGGTCATGTATAAAATGACCACCTGAGCGTTCCCTCGAGAGAGATAATACGATAAATTAAAGGTTAAAACGTCGCTTCGGCTCATATCCTAATTCATCTAAGCTAGACGAGCAAGATGCAATCATTTTAGGAGGTCCACTCATCAAAACCATCGTATCTTCGGCGGGACAATGAAGATGTTCTCTGATCATGTCGGAAGAAACAAAACCATTTTTGTCTTTCCAGTCTGGAATAAAAATTCAAATCGGTAATCAAATCGCAGCGATTTCAAGTACCTATTGTCGAAGTGAATTTACCTTCAGTCGGCTCATAAACAGTGTAGCATACTTCGAACTTTTTCTTATGTAAATTACGATATTTATCTAACTCTTCTCGAAAAAGTATACCTTTTGGAGTTCGGTTGGCGAAAAGTAATTTTATATCTGTATTGTCCTTCGTATTCGTTACTATATGACGAATAATTCGTAGCATTGATATAATTCCGGTATCTCCTGGAAATAAAATAACACAATTAGGAACCAGTTCGGCTTGATGATGGTAGATCGAAGATCAAAATACCAACCGGCAATCATATTTAATTTCCTCGCATGTACTTCAACCAGAGGCTTATCAAAGACAAACGTTCCATTAAAATATTCCAAACTACCGAACGGTCCACGAAACTCTATCTCCTGGCCGGGAACCATTTTCTCGATGTATTGCCTCACTTGATCGCAATTACGAGAATCGGGATGATTACGGTAATCCTGCCAATAAGAACATTTGAATCCTTCTAAATCACAACACGACATAGTTCAACTTCAACAACCACATACCTTGGTAACGAGTTCTACTACATAGCCTGTTTTACTGAATTCGCTCGTGATCGGAGTATAAGCTTGACACATAAATTCGTCGTTAATCTCAACAACCGCATGCAGATAATTTCCAATTGGTAATCCTGTGCAAGAATGAAACAGTATAAAAATTATGCAATCCTACAATTCATTATAGGTTCAAAACATATCTTACCTAAATTGATTTTTTTAGCAGACTCAGAACATTGGAATTTTAATAGTTTTGTATCATCGTCAATTTCAGACGTTTCCTTTAACTGTAAGGTTACTTTCTTGGGCAAGTATTCATAAGGTTGACGGAAATACGGTGTTCCTTTTTCGTTATATTTGGCGACTCCAAATTTTACAATTTCGCGAGTACATCTTGAAAACTGTATTCCCATGCAGATTACGTCCTTGTTTTGATTTAAGAATTTTCGTGAATAAGTTTCACTTTGATGAAGGGCGTCTTTCCAATTATTTTCGATCTTTAGTCCCCAAATGAACGTGAGTTTTAGATTTTCGATCGTGGCCACCAAATCTGCCGAACCGGCAATATTTACATTTTGCACGTCAATGTGGTCACATTTCATCTTATCCAACAAAATATACATTAGAAGATCAAACACGGATTCGGTGCTGCTTTCCACATTTATAATTGAATATGGAAAATGAGCTAAAAAGCTATTGACCAAGTCGGTGAAGTCGGTCCATACACCATTTAACATGCTGTATTTTATGTCATCCGCTAAACCGTCAAGTTTTAAACATTTCTCAGAAGCAGTTTCAGATAGAACGCGCAAATAAAATTGCTGGTATTCCAAATTGCTGAATTTCAGCCGGTAGGAAGTGCCCTGAACATCGTGGATTGTTAATAAACCAATCTGGAAAAACATTGCAGCCCATCCATCCTCACTATCGAGGTCCACGGGGTCGGCTCCATATAGCACGCCAGCTGCGACTTCAATATACAATTTAGAAGCATCGTTCTGGAGGCAGTTAAGTACAGCGCGTTTGAATAAAGTATGCGCAAAATTGCCCTTTTTTATAATTTGCTCTTTGAAATATCGAGATCCACCGGACTGAGAAAAAAAACTTTTTCGCCGACCATTACTTTCAATGTACAACAGCAGAGAACACGGATTGTACACTGTGATGGTAGAATCGGTAAATCGGAATCCATTGTATCGTTTGCGAATGAAGTCGTAGATTTGGGCGGGTTTCCATTTCAACTTAAGTGCCAATTCACGTAGATGGGCATCGAAATTCTCTTTGATTTCATTTTCGGTAAATCCAACAACTGCGTCAAAACTATCCTCCAACTCGTCTAAAGGGTCGATATTGTTGAAACCAGAAAACACTTCACGTGTTAAAAGGTTGGTAACCCCAACGAGTAGACAAAATTTTACGTAACGGGCCATCTTTTTAATTGTGGAATAGAAGGCCTTCATAGTTCGAATGATGTTCCGATGCTGGACTTCATTTTCCTTCTGGGCGTCTTCGTTTCCACAATTATTTCCATAATTTCTCATCGGATTATCACATTCGTCAACGAGAATTACCACCTTTCCGTTCTGGTTGTTCTTGGACTTTGCCATTAGATAGATAAGCTTCGTAAACCGTCCTTCAACAGACTCATTCGTGAGTTCTATTCCATTGATTTCGGCTATCAAAGATAACTCGTCATTTAAATAATTTATTAAATGTTCATTGGTTCGGCATAAACAGTTGCAGAAGTCGATTCGAATAACTGGGTATTTTTCACATTTCCAGTTGGCATTCTGCTTTTTAATCAGTAGACCTTCGAATAGATCATCCTCACCGCTGAAGTATGACTCAAACATATTAAGAAACACACTTTTGCCAAACCGACGAGGCCGAAATAATGTATGGAGTTTTGATTTTGACGCAATAAGTTTACCTAAGTATTCAGTCTTATCAACGTAAGTGTGTTTCTCTCGAATCATATCTTCGAAGGATTCATTCGTTGCCGGTAAACAGGTAAACATTTAACTGGCTTTTCCATAAAATTATCTAAGCTTACGATAAATTCAACGTCAGCATCGGGCGGAATTTGTAAGTTTGTATTACCTTCGGTACCGAAAACATGCGCGGATTTAATCTGCAGCACAGATTTTTCTTTATACTTGAAATGTCGAAGAGCTTTTTCAACGCCTAGGCAAATACCATGCTGGGAACCTGAAACACAATTCAGGAGTTAATACCCGAAGAGAATAATTTCACATTAGATACTAGTTACAATACCTTTTCCGAGACTGAATATAATATTACGATCCTCGAAAATCTTCCCATCATATCTTCCAATCAAATGTACATCAACGGGAGTACCATCATTAGGAGTAGATCCTTCACCGTTTTCCAAAATCGTTTTTACAAAACTGCAATCTGAGTTAGGGCTTAAATCGGTTTCCACGACTCCTCCATCACCATCTAGAGTCACGTCTTCTTTAGGTTGGTTCACCATCTGAGAAAATAATAATAATTTTTGAGTATGAGTTTACTGAACGAGAATTCAGTTGTATATGTCTATCCTTATTATCAATAAAAAAATTTCTGATGTATTACTTGTGCATCTTCATTATGTTGGTAATTACAAGTATTAACAGTTTCCACTGATCCTTCGAGAAAAAGTTCTTCATTTTCCTCAGACGTAGAATCGACAGCGTTTACGGTGACGGTTTCTGAAAAATATACACTATGAACTGAGGGTTCTACTTCACCATCAAAAATATGTATGTATATTTAAAAACTTCATCTAGGATTTCGTTATAAATAAAAGTACATTATGTACCTTGAAGGTTGGATGAGGATGTCTTCCTCGCACGTTTTTCCAGTAATTGGGCTGGATTTTCTGAAACGTAGACACATCAATTATTAAAGAATGAAATTCACTGACAAAGGGTAAAATGCTAATTGCAATTTACCCAGTGAGTTTATTTCGGCTAGTTTCTTTTTCATTCTTCCTTACGCTACAATACGATCGTAATTGTCACGTTATTGAATCATACGCAAGTGAACTCGATCGTAGCAGCTAATGGATTGACCGGAGATAAGATTAATCGCTATATGGCAAACATAATATCTTACACGAAAAACGATCGTTCTTGAGAGGTTCCCTCGATGGAATTGTTACAAATTTTCAGAAAAAATTATTTATTGATAAAAAAAAAAAAAAATTATGCGAACTCATTCTGATTCAAGTGACTTCATTTTGAACTTATTCAGTGTTGCCAATTTAAATAATACCAAATGTACTTTTTAAACGAAAGAAAAACGAAAACGAAATCTAAAAAAATAATCTGACATTATAATTATAAATTAAAAATTGACATTTTTTACTTTCTAATTCTTTATTTCTATTCAATTTTTCAAATATATTTTCAAGTATTTCGCTAATTTATGGAAAAATTGAATTTTCTAAAATTGCAATCCAACGAAATTTTAATTTCATACAGGAACAACCTTACAAACAAAATTGCACGTGATAACTCAAAATAGTGATAACATGCAACATGGTTTGAATTTAAAATTGAAAATTAGACCAATTTTTAATGTAATTTCGTTACTTTTTAGTGCCAAAATGTTTTTTAATTTTCTAAATAATAAAGTAACAGTAAGGAAGTAGACGTTGTATAATTTTCTTGATATTCTGGAACGTATATGATGACAGATCGTCGGTTGTTCGTGGGAAATCTTCCCAAAGATGTATCGGAACCTGCCCTGGAAAATTTATTTAAAAAGTATAAATTATCGAAAATTGATATTAAACGTAAAAAAGTTTTAGACGACGAAGCGGTGTTCGCTTTCATCAACATTTCTTCCGAAAATGTGGACAAATGTAAGTACTTGAAACTTATTCACTTTACTTCAATATTCATCTGATCTCTGATCTGACGAACGTGTTTTCACCTAGGTTTATCCGAACTGAGAAATAAGAAGTTGAACAACTGTACGTTGAAAATAGAGCCAGCCAAGGAGAGTTTTTTGGAAAGATTAAAAAAAGAACACCATGAGAAATACCAATCGAGTGACAAAAAATCTAATGGCCCAGTCACAACTCACTCGTTTCAATTACGTCAAAACCTGAATGGTGCTAAAAATAAGAAAATAGTGTTCAAAGATGATGATTTTGAAGAGCCAGCAAAGAAAACAGATGAAGAAATTCCTCGTCGGCGTAATCTACCAATGTTTCGAGGCACCTCATCTGTTCCAGTTGTTAGACCGAAAGATGAACCTTCTAGCGTTGATACGAAACCGTTCAAAGGTATCGTTAACGTACAAACTTCAGCGAACGATGCAATTACCGCCATGAAAAAATTTGAAGAATTCAGCAGTGTGTGGAAAGACGATGTTATGAGCAATTACGAATGTAAACAAATTAATTTTAAAGAAAAACCTAAACCAGATGAAGAGATGGAAACGAATGTAAATTTTTGTGTTTTTTTATTTTCTCGTGTTATTGGAACGTTGGTGTCTAATTATTTTATTTGTTGCTGTTCTTTAGCGATTATCGTTCAAAAGGTCTTCCAATAATCAGTTTTCTGAGCATAATTCCATCAGCGATGACAGAAAAGAAAAGAGATGGTCCAATAATAAGTACACCGAACATAACGAAGAAACAAATGAAAAAGCGTGGCCAAATAATAAACAATTTGAACGTAAATTCAACAATAACGAAGAAAGGAAAGAAAAAAAGGTACGTGTGAATATGAAATTTTAATTAGGAATTTTATGACATATCAAGTTGAACTCTATTTCATGAATTTCAGATGATTTCGTGGAAAACATCGAATCGAAGTGATGATCAATTTACAGAAAAATCTTCCGCTGATCAAATTGAAGTAATTATTTCATTGCTGAAATTTCATCGTTGTTTTCTTTTCGCTTACGTTAATTATTTTTCTTTCAGTCAGAAAAATGGAAACCTATTAAAACAGAAGACGACCGATTTCAAATGGATGAGAAATTTTTTGACGCCAATGATACCTCAGCTTCGGATGAGAAACGGAAGGGAACGAAAAAAATAAACCCTTTGACTCTTTTTGGGATAATAAGAAAAAAAATGAAAAGCTTTGGGCGAAAGAATTGGGGGGGCCCATGGGTTTAATTATAAATTTTTTTTTTAAAAAGCTTCGAAGTCTATTTCAGTTTATCAACGTATATCTTCCTTCTATTTAGACAATTGGTCAGATACGATCCTACGAGACCGGATCATAAAATTCTGGAAAAAAATGTTCGTAAAACTGAGCCCAGTATACCTGACGCGAAAAAGAAAAAAACCAAGAAGAAAGAAGAAAAACACCAATCTGAATCTGAAAGAAAATCTGAACCAGTTAAACCCGAAGTGTCTAAAGAAAAGCACTACTCAGTTGCGGATACACTGAAAGATGCGTTCAAAAAAACAGAAAATCAGTCCGGATTTAGTTTGTCGTCACTTTTTGATCAGAAATTAAAAGAAGGTTGAATATATTTTTGAAAATGTGTAAGACTTTAAATCGAGCATGGTAAATTAATTTTGAAATATTGTTTTAGATGGAACTAGTCTTCCAATTCGTGAAATTGGTTTTGAGAAGAAACCCGCCTTTGATTATCGCGTAGAAAATATCCCTCAGAAATATTCCGATGATGAAAGCGAAGAAGAAGATGTAGAAATGGAGGCACCTATTGATATTCCATCTACATCAGCATCAGAGAAAGTCCTTGGTAAATATGGTGTATGGGGAGAAACATTTTTCTTCAAAGAAGACGATTCTAGATTCAAAGGTGAGTTTCAAATGTTCTCGAATATTTGTAAATCACTCGAGATATTTTTATCAATACGTATTTTTTTCCTGTATGTGCAGAAGCTATCGATTTCTTTAAACCTGGAAACGAGAGCAAGGTTACTGATTTCGATAAACAACGTTCCAAGCTGAGAATCATCGTCCGTAAAAAATTGCAAAACAGTAAGAAAGATAATAGATTATTCAAACAGAAACTAGGAGGTAAATTAAACAAGTCGAAATTTAAGATGAGGCTGAAAAAAGCTCGTAATTATTGAGGAAAAAATCAATCAATGCTGAAAACATCGCTAATCTGTGATTATATTTTTACCCAGGAATTGTTTTATTCCTAGTGATAAAGAATCGTACATTGGTACTGATTTTCGTACGGAATGAAATTTTATAAGATCTATTATTTATTCGAAATAAATCGAAACTGTTTCATTCTGTTTAATAAATAATAAATAATGTTGACATTGTTTGATAATTACGGTCCTATCAATTCGTTATTTCTAAATTCATACAAGTAGTTACAAAATAGTCGAAATAATTGGCATTTAACTAATACACATTCTTGGGTTATCGAAAAGACGTTCGATAATGGTGATATTTTTTACTTTTGTGAAATCTATGCGTTGTGCATTCTTTCTCTGTCTCGAATATATTCGATGGTGTTCGTAATCACGTGTTTCATTCAAATCATTAAGGTCACCTTTCAGACTACGCGACTTATTTGCATAAGTGAAATAACTGCATTGACGCAGATAAGTTTTTTCGCTACTGAATTTAAATTCGTGCTCTTCATACTCGTATTTCAATATCTGCTGTTAATGAACCGATTTTCTGATTACTTTTAGCAACTTCGGAGCTTTCAATTTCGCTATTGGCAGAAGAAATATTGGC
Organism: Pseudococcus viburni; assembly: GCA_033439095.1. Classification (NCBI taxonomy): domain Eukaryota; kingdom Metazoa; phylum Arthropoda; class Insecta; order Hemiptera; family Pseudococcidae; genus Pseudococcus; species Pseudococcus viburni. The sequence continues at coordinate 295,694 of JAVBJF010000333.1, read as the reverse complement.
ATTTTCGTCTAATTGTCCTTCGATAACGTCTTGCTTGGTTTCAACTCGATTTATAGGTGGTTCCACACACGTAGATGGTTTTGATTGTTCTTCATCTGTATTATTTTCGTCTATTTTTATATTTTCAATTTGTTCACTTAGTTTTGATTCGTCTATTGGGGTCGAAGCATCTTCGGTTGGAATATGTGGATTATTTTCGATAGGAACCTCGTGTATTGATTCGGTTTCGTCTTCGTGATTCTCTAAGGATGTCTCATTTTCGTGACGAACTGGAATTGTAATTTCAGTTTGTGGGGTTTCTTCAGCTTTGCATTCGTCATTTGCAATCTAAAAGTTTAATTTTAAAATTAAAATTCAACGTGAACAGATTTTTACGAGAATCTAATTATAAATTTTTTTATTTCGTCGGGTCGACGTGTTTGAAACAATGCTATGCTATTGCTTGTAATGCATTTCTATTCAAGCGTGGTCTATCTTGGAAACATAAATATCAAGTTGAATGTACTACTTCAATAATCGAGTTATAAATTGGTATAGTTTGTGGTCATAAACATCATTCATCAATTATAGTGCACAGTTGAAAAAGTTTCCGCACTTGAACAGATGATGCATTTCTTTTCATTATTGTTACGATGATTTTATTGTAATCGAAAATTCAATATTAACAATCGAAATGCGAATGTTGTTTGAAATTTTTACTTGCATAAGCCAAATCTGATAATATTGCAATTACGTCGCTTATGAAACAATTACAATATCTTCTTGTGACATCGAATAATGGTTCTTTGAAATTGAAACTCGATAGTTCAACATTACAAATCAAGATAATTGTTTTAAAAACGAAGTATTTCGAGGAAAAAAATCGTTCTGTTGATAAAATATTTAGAATTCAGAAGGTGATTTAACTAACCCGTTTTAATTATTTTTTTACCTTAATTACGTTGGTATCTGTTTTCGAATACTTGTTAGTTAACCCGATTGAGAGTTTTATCTCTAAAATGCAATATCAAAAGTTATATTCGGTACTTGAACGATAAATACTTACTTTTTCTTTATCAGGGTCTTCGACAATTGGCTTTTCTATCGCAGAAGGGCTCTGAGGAGCACTCGGTGGTAACGGAGCTGGGCGTTTTTTTCGTTTTCTGGCGTCACATTTGTTTAAATGTTCTACTGATTTGCTTTTTTCCATTGAATTACCTGGTTGAATAAGATTAATAATGAGAATCTACGTCAAAGTTGGGTACACCCGTGGAAATAAATTACCGAATATTGTTTGATAATTTATTTCCTAGCGAGTTTTTGTGTATTTCTGGTTATTCAAGATCGTTTTTAAGTATTAAAATTGTGATTAAATTTTGAAGCCAGGTGTAGAGGGTGTCCTAAAAAATTTTATACAATTTTTTTTGCAAAAAATTCAAATGAAAAACTGATTTGTTGAATTTTATGGAGTAGAATCTTTTCTAAGTTTGAAAATGTAATTAAATTTTGAATTCCAGTTTACAGGGTGTCCCAATAAAATCTACACAATTTTTTGTTCAAAAAATTTAAATGAAAAATGGGTGTATTAAATGTTATTAGGAATTCAAAAATGGTGGTTGAATTTTGAAACCCTGTCTACAGGGTGTCCCAAAATGTTTATACCAATTTTTTCTCAAAAAATCAGATCACAAATGGATTTTGTTGATTTTTTTTTAAAGTATCATTTCTTAAGCATTAAAACTGCGAACAAATTTTGAAGCCACGGAAGTATACAGGGTGTCAAAAAAATTCTATACCAAGCTTTTTTTCTAAAAATTCAAATGAAAAATGAATTTGCTGAATTTTTTTTAAAAAAGTATAGTTTTTTAAGTACATATTAAAAATGTGATCAAATTCTGAAGCCATGTATACAGGGTGTCCAAAAAATATATATCGGACTTTTTCCCAAAAAAATCAAATGAAAAATGAATTTTCTAAATTTAAAAAAAATGTGTCTTCAAATATCAAAAACGTTGAATTTTGGAGCTATATCTACAGGGTGTCACAAAAAATTTTATACCAAATTTTTCCCACAAAAAATTCAAATGAAAAATAAATTTGTGAATTGAAAAAAATCTTTCACGATAAAAATGCAAAAATTCCATAGAACGGAATTTCATATTATATTTCCATAAAATACCAACCATTTGTTAAACATTCAGGAAGTCCATTGTCGGTCTCTCGTCTTACATCGGAACACGACTCTCTTCTGGCTATCGGTACATTATGGACTTGACTTTGTCTCGTGTACAAGGCGTTGTTGTGCAAATCATTACATATTCTACTTTCATAAGCTCTTCTTGGCGAATTATCTACTTGAAGCCTATTTATACAACATTTAATTTAGAAAACAGATCAAGTATAACTGTACCTACATCTAATACAAAGATATGCTAGGAACGCAGACACATCAATGCATTTAGAATATTAAATAGCTAGTCTACGTATGCAGAAAGATTGTACAAATACGATCAAGTTTTCTGTCTCATATCAGCGAGTATTGATTATACTCGCGAGCGTGTGTCTGATATCATTAATTATCAAAAATTATCGAAAATCACTTCCCTCTAATAAAAATACTTGGCGAAGTAATTTAGCTCGAGAAATAAAAATCTAAGAACGTATAACGAATTGTCAGAGTATTTAAGATTGGCATTTGCAAATTTATTTTAGTACGTTAGACTATTATGGTTGTCCTAGAAAATCCTTCGGCACGTTTGAAATTTAAAACTAACAACGAATGAACTTTAAGATTGTTAATTGCTCCTGTAAAAATATACGAAATTTTTAAATTTAACACGTGTATAGTGTTTTTCGACTTAAAGTCAGTCCCCAAGCGAAAAATAACCAATCGCAATTTTCAATGTTTTTCTAACCACATTCATGCAAACCGTCGCAACCACTTACGATTTTCTAAATAACGATCTTAATCTTGGATGATTTTGGGACGCCAGTGCACATTATTGCGAATTTATGACAATTAACGTATCGATCCGTTTCATTTTTTAAAGGCTCTCCCGAAAAGGGATTTAAATGCTCCGGATAGTCGTATATTGAGATAGGTCGGCGGGGTCGCGTCGTCGAACTCATTGTTTTAATCGATCAAGCTGTGAACAAATGAGAAGAGAACGTTTGTTAAAATATCAAGATCAAATTTTAATTTAAAAATCGTTGATTGAGGAGAGGACATGAAGAGGTCGTGAACTAGGGGAGATGATGGAATTAGTGATCTAGAAGACAAGGAAGAGATTTCGTTGATTGTTCAGTAAAAAGATGAGCGACGAGAAGGGACCTTGAACCTAATTAAAGAGTGTTTTCTGGGAAGAATAGGTGATGAAATGTTTCTGTTCTTAGATTTTGAAAAATGTTATGGGATAAGTATTGTTGGAATACCTCTGAAAAAAATTTCAGCGAAGCTTCTTCCTTCTCGTTTTCCGGAATTGCGAAAAACGTGTTTTGGAAGAAAAATTCTGCGTTGAAGAATATTAAATAGAAAATTTGAGTCCGCCGAAAATGTGTCTATTCGCTTGAATTTTTTCATAATTTTGTCCTTCTCAGAGTAGAGATTGACTAAATGAAATTGAAAATCTTACAGATTCTTAGAAAGTGGGAATCTAATAAAACAAATTTCCCCTTCATATGGTCGCAGAAATAACCGAAAAGAGAGATTTTTTCATACTGCTCGTTTTTGGGGATGAAAATTGGCTTTTTAAAAGTAAATATTCATTAAAAATAATTTCTAGATTCGAGAAATGTGAAAATTTTTGGAAATTTTGAATCAAAGGTCTTAAAATTCTTTCACATCGGTATTTTATTTTAAAATCACAGATTTTCAAATTTGAATTTCCACTTTTTGTTTATTTCTCATTAACTCAGTATGGTAGGGGGGGTCATAATTGGAAACACCTTGGCTCAGAAAATTACGAAAAAGTGCCTTTTTGGGTATAAAATTATGTCAAAGTTTCGCCGCTTCGTTCACATGAAAAAAACCATGATAATACTATGTAATATCAAATTTACATAAAAAAGCATTTTTAGCATTAAAATCAATTTTCCAAATGTCGCCCTCGCTTAGCTGGGCATAAAAATTGTACTTCTATTAAACTTTTCAAATGCCAAAAAAGTTCTTTTGAATCCAAGTCTCCATAACTTGTTGCAAAAAATTATCCCAATTCTTGATATAGGTATTGACTTTAAGGCCAAAATAATATACTATTAGTTGTTGCCAAAGAACATTTTCACAATTTTTTCAACTTGCAGCAAATCGTGAAAATTAAAAAGTTTGAATTTATGTTTTTATATAAAAAGAAAATGGGGGAAGGGATTTAACTCAAAAATATGAAATCGGACTGAGAAATTCGCTAGCAGTCATCAATATAATATTATTTAAAATAGAAAATATTCAAAAAATTCTTTAGTTCCATATACCCCAGAGTTGAGGGCTGAGCCTCCTCTTAGCTCGCCAAAGATATTTTCCATTGTAAAAATTTCAAAAAAGTGCATTTTTTGCCTTTCAAACTGTTTTAACATGTTTTTTTCAAAAAAAATTCGCTCTTGCCATGTTTGGTCAATATTTTAATCAATTTATATTTTTTGAATAAACATATTACTCTCTAAATTTGAATCAGTTAAATTTGATGAAATTCTGCTTTTTTGAATCAGCGAATTTTTTTTTCTAAAAATCAGAGATTATTCGCTGATCTTTCAGCCAAAAATCACTAATTTCTGAGTTAATTACCAATTAATCAAAAAAAAATCAGTAATTTTGATTGAAAGATCACTGATTTTTGGTTGAATTTATTTTACTGATTCAAAAGGGTAGAATTTCACCAAATTCGACTGATTCAAATTTAGAGAGTACCTAAGTAGGTATATTGATTGTTTCTTCCAAAAATCATGCAATTTTTCAATTTTCTGTCCTGAAATCTGCACATGTACCAATTATACCATTCGTCTACTGAAAACCATTTTTTCTCGAATTCTCAGCCCCTCTCTTAAATAATTTTTGAGTGCGCATATGATTTCTTTCCCTTTCCATAAAATTTGAATACTTTGAACTAGAAAAAAGTACCTCTTTTTCCACAAGGAACCTAGTTTGATAAGTAGAAAAACACTTTCTTTGCATACGCATAAGTAAGTACAACTTTATACGTAAAACAGGCCAGAAAAACTTGAAAAAATTACTTACTTTAGATATAATCTGGAAAAGTCAGAAAAAACGAGATTTTTTTTAAAATAGTGGCTTCTGGATATCATGCAAAAAAATTAATTAAAAATGTGGTCAAAGCACACTGCCATTTTTTATGAATTGAGGTTTTTTTGAAAGGAATTGAAATTTTTTTACTTAAATAAGAGTTCTTTTCGTGTAATTTTGACACTCTAAATATGAATGTGGTTGTTCATTTTCGATTTAGACCCTTCCCTTCCCCCACTGTTCATTTTTTCTCCCTTTAGCCATAATTTAATCCTAACTAGAAAATAGCAAATTGGCAAGACTTTTAGTATTTAGATATTGCACATTCATTTTCCTGCCTGACATTTGCCTCCAAGTTACACTCAATTTGCACTATTTTTTCTTAATATTTCATCGCTGTGAAACTCAAAAGAAAAAGGAGAATATTTTTTGGCATTAGGCATAGAAAATGGCTTGAAAAGGCCAAAAAATGACTAGAATTTTCATTTTTCAAATGTAGTAGACCCCCTGCTTTGCTTAGCTAAATTTGAAATCATTATCTGGTACAGAATTTAACGCTGAACAACTTTACAATAGTCCCATTCATTTTCACCGTATTTACCATATTTTCAAAACAAAAGGAAGTTTTGGAAGTTTTTTGACATTTTTAAAATCGATTTAAAAAATTTATAAAACCAAGCTAAAAAAATTTAATTCTCAAAAAAATAACTTTTCTAAATAAATTATCTATCAACATTTTGCGAAAAAAATGTAAAAATGTTCTTGAAAGATGTATAAACATCTTAAAAAAATTGTAACCCCATTTTTAAAAAATAAACTTTTTTTTAAAAGGTATAATTTTTAGATTTGAAAAAATGATAGTTTTAAATTTCATTTGATCAATTTCTTCATTTTCATGGAAAGAAAATAGAAGATATTTAGAAAAAATCGATGTAAGTAAACAGAACCATGTTTTCTGGACTCTGTGAGGTTTTGGGACTTGGTATAAGAAGTACCTTCTTCCTTTGGCATTTTTTGTGAGTTCGTAATTCGTTTTCTATTTAATTTTTATTGATCTAATTTAAATTCCAGATTTTTTTTATAGAAGAGGAGATTTGCCAGTCTTCCCTTTTTTTGAAGAAATTTCAGGATTGATTTTAAGTCGTTTTTGTGCTGATAGAATTTGGGCTGAGGAGAAGTTTCAATATTTTTATGAAAAGTGGTAATTAGTAAAAAATTTAGTGATTTTTGTATCAAAAATAATCAGAGAAGCACCACCTGCAAAAAAATATACACTGAAAGGGAGGGGGATGGCACTTCTTAGTGTATAGAGCTCAACCTCCATCTGGCAACTCGTACTTTTTAACTCGTAGCATGATTTTTTAATTTTTCAAAATCAATTGAAAATTTCTCGCAATCCTTGATTTTTCAAATGATTTTAGCACCGAGAGAAATTATTAATTTTATTGCATTTTCATATAATCTTCAAGTACCTAGGTATATTTGCTCACGAAAAAAAAGAGAAAGTAGACTCATTTTTGTTTTATTATTTTTATGACCGATGTTTCATTATCATTTAGGAACCGTTACATTCCGATTTGATGAACAAATCGAGTACCCACCCACCTGCCCACTTCCCAATCCACGTTGATTTTTTATTACGTAAATATGATCTCGAAAAGTCCAGTAGACAATGAAAATGTGTATCTAACGAAATTTAGTATATGGTAAGTACACATATAATGTACAAATGTAGAAGGGCAAATTGACAAGACGTGTTTTATCTCATTATTATGGCGAGTACTTGCAAATAAATTTCATGCAGCGATGAAAACGACTCGCGACGCCGACGTAAGCTAATTTCATTCTATTAATCTGATTAGTATTTACACGTTTAATAATTCTAATGTAAATCAAACGAAGACGTTTTATATAAAGATTACTTAATAATCTGCGTACCTCCGCCTCCCCCTCGCTTCTATCTTAATACGAGAATAACACGTAGATACAGCGGATTGCACTATGACTAATGAATTAACAATGGAAACTGGGCAATAATGTCCTAGATAAATACGAGATACGAGTTTTCTATCATGTGACCTTTTCAATGTCATAAAATACAATTTAACGCTACCTTCATCGGTAGATATCGTGTTTCTTAGCTGTAAAAAAACGAACTGGTACGGTACAATGATCAGGAAATAAAAACCAAATTTTTTTACAATAATGATTAATTTTGTCACGGATCATCACTGGTTTAAATGAGAACCTAAGGAAAATTTTTTATGTAATTTTAACCGCATTGAAACGCGATCATACGATACCCTCGTTTGTAAATGGGAGATCTCCGCAGTTGAAGTTTTTTCTCTATTCTATCGGAATATGATTTATAAATTGGGAAAAAAAGAGAGAAAACAAAGAATAATGTTTACTGACATTAGCATAACAAATTTTGTTTTTCAAACGAATATCCTGTCGGTGCTTTTTGGCTACAAAGTAGGTATATGTAGTTATGGTGTTTTATTTAATGACGATATGCACCTAATACTTTCGGTTTGGTAGGCTAAAGCAAGTGGAGCGGATCGGTTTATTTAATTGAAATATGTTTGCTTGGTGCTTATACTTTAGTTCGTTTGATTATTATTATTTTTCTGCTAGATGTCCTGATTTAATTATCGTTTAATTATTTATATTTACGCAGGTAGTTATCAAAATTTTTTTAAACAATATGATGGAGCTTAGTTGATATCAACATTTATCTTGACGTGTCGACAAACTATGTTCCTATGAAAATTGATTTTAATTATGTCGATAGGTACTTCATTTAATCCTGTTTTTGTACATATTTCTAAAAACAATATTTATAGAGCAGTCGGCTGTCAATTACCGAATTTGTGATTATAGTGCCTCCATGATTTGGATTTCTATATTCAAAGTTTTGAATATTCTAATCCTTTGAACGATCAATAGTCTTAAAGTTGAAATATTTTACTCAAAAAAAAGATCATTTGGTCCCATTTATTTGTATGTAGAAAAATTGATATTTTCAGTCAATTATTTTTCAAAAAAAAATTTGGTACGAATATTTGCTGAAAGTGTAATTTTGCAATGTTCCTCAGAAAATGATTTGTAGAGGAGAAACAAAGAAAATTGTATGAACATTATGAACAATCTGGGAAATGCTGCACCCCATTCCCATTAATCAACCTCTAATATCCCCAATTCCCTTTTGAAATCTGACTACAGTGACTACACCTATTCAAAAATTTGAATTCAACGAATTTTTCTGAAAATTTTTAGCAAGTCAATTAAGATCTATTTTCCACCAGTATTTCATTTTTGAGAAATACGTACCTAACCTACCTAAAAAAAAACCACCGCTTCATATTTTTCAAATTTCCATTATTTTTGAGAAATTTTCATTGAAATTAATCTGGAAATTTTAATCGCATTTTCTCATTAATAATGGTCAGAATTGTAAGGGAGGGGGAGGGGGGAGGGTAAGGATGAAAAATTGCATCGTATGAAGATTTTTTTGGTTACTGTGATGAAAAAATTTCATCGTGGATTTTTTGAATACTTAGGTATCGAGCTACCTACCTCAAAAAAATTAATAGTGAAAAATGGATCCTAATGGTATTTTTGGGTAAATTTATTTTTCTGATGAAATTATTTCAAAATTTTTATCGTTGAATTTTTAAACTATTTTGCAAAAATTGTTCAATTTTAAGGAAGATCGGAAAATATAAAAGGAGAGAAGGCAACATTTTAATTGATCGTTTTCAGTTTAGTTTTCAGGTTTGAATTTAACTTTTATGTTATTACCTCCCCCCCCCCTTCAATTTTCGAAAGATATTGGTAAATAATTTACTCAAATTTCATTTATAAAATTAAGTGACTCTTGTACATCGAAAAATTTGGAAAAATGGAAAAAGAGGGAGAAGAACCTTGTTTTATTGCTCCAGAAAGTTATTTTGGTGCCTATCTTTTTCAATGCATCGATGCTTTTCTCTTCTTCGTAAATAGATGCAAAATAAAGCTATTATGAAAAGGGAATGATTTTCGTTTAAAAACGTGAACTTGAGATTTCTAATCAAGAAAAAAAAATGAAAACGTCGAAAAAAGATTCAAAATTGAAAATTTTTGATAGTCAATCAAACTTTTTGTGCATTGAGTGAATCCAAATTTTAGCATTTTGAAGTAGGTAATTGGGATAGAAAAAAATTGAGGATTTCGTATTTCTTATGTTAAAAGTCATGTTATTAAAAATGTGTCCTCTAGAAAAGATTTGTGGAAGTAAGTATAGATGTACTATTTCCTAAGATGAACCGAACGAGAGGCAGATCTTCTTCCCTCAAATGTCGAAATTACACCTCGTAAAAATAATTGCACGCGTTCGAAGAAGAACGAAACAAAATGTAACCTCTTGGAAAAGACAGGAAAATTTTTAAAAAATCAAATGAAATGGAATTGTTTTCTTTTTTTGTCAACTCAAAGTCGAATTTTCCCCCATTTTTTTGTCTCAATGCGAAAATTTCCTAAATCGACGTGCTCAAACATTTTTCGTATTCCTCCGACTAGAAATCTAATTTTATCATTATTGAGGAAAAGTAAGCTGCACTCTCTGCCCTCTCACCCCGTTTGGCAGGGACGTACCGATAGGGGGTTGGGGGTAGCTTAACCCCCTTGGGATTTTTGAGCATTTTGTTGGGAAAATTTGCCATTTCGACCCTAAAGTTGGGAAAATTTACTTTTTGTACCAACTCATATTTTCCTAATTTGAGAAATTACCTACCAAATAGTGAATTTTCCCAACTTGACAAAATGTGAGTAAAATTAGCAAGTTGTCCCAACTTGGGAAATTTTTCATGTTTTTCAAAGTTTGGTTTTTTTTCTATTTATTTTTACTAGTTGAGAAAATTTACCATTTGGAGAAATATTTTTCCAAATTGGGAAAGTTGAACATTTTTTTATACATCACAGTTTTTTTTAAGGAGAAAGCAAAATTTGATGATCCATTTCCCAGAAGAAAAATTTATTTTTTTAAATTGAAAAAATTAAACAGTTGTGCAGTTTCATGTTTTTTTTTTCTAATGCAAAAAAGCAATAAAAATTTCAAACATTTTGGCCTCACTGCGCTCGGCTTTATTGTATCTCTCTTTCTGTAATTGAAAAATAATCCATTACATTGTCTGGAAAGTTTCAATTTTAAACCCTTTCTTACAAATAATGCCCGCTTTGGGATTTCTTTATTAATTATTCACACTGGTTATCTCGCACTCACGGCTTTCTTTATCTGAAATTCTGATAAAACGTGCTTTTAAGCATCCTTTGTTGATTCTCGATTTTGATTTTATATTCAACTCGATTTCATTATCTCTGGAGCTTGTCCGAATTAATTTAAGAAAATTTAAATTCGGTTCGTAAAATTTGCAGAATAAACGCATACCCGTCTATGGTGGGAAGGAGGGGGTGAAGCCTTGAAAAAGAAGTCTCTCCGGTTCCAATTATTTATTGTAGGTATCGTATTTCTGCATCTTTACTCTTTTTAATTCTCTTTCCTATCTATTTTTAAACTTGGGAAAATATTCGAAACTCTGGACTGAAGTTTCACAAATCACCAAATATTGACTAATTTTTATCCCTTCCCCTCTTCTCTTTCATAAAATTTTTGATTTTCTAAAAAGAAATCAAAATCCGGTCAAAAAGTAGTTGAAATACTGCGATGGTATCAAACTTTCCTAGATTTTTGTATTTTTAAAAAAAGTCATTTTCACGAAATGGTCGCAAAATTCTTGATTTTTTAGAAAGGTTTTCAAAAGTTTTCAGGGTCACGTTTTCAAAAATTGATCAAACAATAATTGGAACCGTGTGAGGGGGCCAAAGAAGGATGATAATTTTGCACTGTTTCCAGATTTTTGTATTTTTGAATACTCATTTTTTAGGGAATTGGTCGTAATCATGTGGTAATCGTTTTCTTAGTTTTGTGTACCTACAAAAAATCGTTGTTAGGTTAGGTTCGAGCAGGGCTGTGTAGAGAAAATCCGAATCCGGTGGGGGGGGGGGGGGTTGAAGAGAAAAAAAGGGAGAGGGGGCTCAAAAATCCAAAATTTTTGATTTTTGAGTTTCAATACTGCCCAAAAGAAGGAGGCTGCGGATAAAAAAAATTGAAGTCGATTAATATCTTCCGATCGCGCAAGAACCTTCAATTCTTTAAGAATTATCAAAAATTCAGTAAGTAGGTATTTTCGAAAATATATATTTTTTAAATTCCAAGAAAATTCAAAATTGATTAAATCAATTTCAGAGATTATTCAGTTTCTGAGACTGTGCAGACCAAAAAAAACAATTTTTTGCTAAAATCAATATTTTATACTTTAGCTCTTTTACTTTCTCCTATTACAGCTCACTTCATCTATGAAGAAAAATTGAAACCCCTTATAAAATGGCGATTTTCTCGAAAACATTGTGCTTTTTGATACACAGTCTTATTTGAAATTGATTTTAATAACTCTTAAATTTTTTGAAAAATGAATTTTTGACCATTTTTAAAGAATCGAAGGCTCTTGCGCGATCGGAACACAAATTAATCGATTTTGAATTTTTGAAATATAATTATCTACTCGCCCTACCCCTCGTCTTTTGCGTAATATTGGAACTCAAATATGTGGTGTGAATCGTACTAAGGGTCATTTTATGTCAAAAAATGGTTTTTCGTTTTTTTTGTTTTTGTTGTTCTAAAAACCTTCCTCTACAATCCTATGTAGTTGAAATTGCCCAAAAATCAATTTTAACCCCTTAATTTTTTGTTTGAAGTGAGCCTCCTACTCCAGGAATACAACATTTCCGACTTCGTTATTGGAACGCCGCTTGCAATTATATAAATGAATATATATTTTTTTTAATTTGAAATACCTTTTCTATAATCTTGCATGGACGTAATTGCTCAAAATTGAATAAACAATAAATAGAGAGGAAAAATTGATGTGATAACATTTTTTCTTTCCATTTTGTTTTTTCACTTTCCTGACAAATTTCACAAAACGCGGAAGGTGACCCTTTCTACAATTCACACCACATATCAAAAATTTTGGTTTTTCGGCCCTTCCTATTACACAACTAAAATTATAAAACAATGTGTGACGTGTACATTAGGGTGGATCGCTAAAAAAAAACATATCTCAGATTTCAACCAAATTCGCTGGAGTTGTTGGGTCATCATCGGAGACCACCCAAAAAAATTTTGAGCCCCCTAGGTGAAGAGGGAGGGGAGCTAGGGGCTCTTAAAGGGCACCTCCTTTTGAAAAAAACGCGGTTTTTTGTGTTTTTTAGCTCGAAAATATGGCGTACGATTCACGAAAGAGCACTAAAAAGGTGCGATTTGAGTTTCTACACCCCCCTGAGCAATTGCCGCCCCTCGAAAATGAAAACCCATTCTGCTACCCGGGGGTCCAAAAGTTGCAGATCGCGAAATTTCAATGTTGTGAAATTGTATTTGGCCTCGAATTGATTACTTTGACACCGGACAATTTTATAATTTTTTTTTCTAATTTTTGAAGAAAATTTTGAAAATTTTTTTCGATCAGTGTGACCAACCGCAAATTGTAATATTCAAATATATGGGATTCGCGTTGATCTGATCATGTATATCTAATAGGGTGGATCGAAAAAAAAACATATCTTGGATTTTGACCAAATTTGGTGGGGTGGTTTACTTTGAGTGGGAGACTTCACAAAAAAATTTTGAGCCTCCGAGGGGCAGGGGGAGGGGAGCAGGAGGTGCTCAAAGTGCACCTCTTTTTGAAAAAAACGCCGTTTTTTTCGTTTTTTAGCCAATCAAAATTGTGTGAGAAGCCTTAGTAAAACTTAAAAGATGCGATTCGAGTTTCTACATCTCCCTGAACCATCGCCGTCCTCCTCCGATCAAAATTCTGACTGCTACCAGGGGGTTGAAAAGTTGCAGATTGCAATATTTCAATAACCAATATGAAATTATCACTAAGCTGGAATGATTTTTTTTTGTCATCGAGTAAGTGAACAAAAAATTTTTTCAACCACTAAAAGTGAATTTTGAAAAAAAAAATTGAAAATTTTGTACCCCAGTGCAGCCAACAGCAAATCATAAAATTCTAAAAATATGGAATTTATATCGACTTTGAATTGATTATTTTTTCGCCTGAAAATATTATGTATTTTTTTTCAATCACTGAAAGTATATTTCGAAATTTTTTTCAAAAATTTTGTATGTCAGTGCAGCCAGTTGCAAATCGTGGCATACTACACACCTATGGGGTTTACGTTGACCTCAAATTAATTTTTTTGTCGTTTGAAAAATACACAATAATTTTGTTTTCAATCATCAGAAATTAAAAATTAAAAATTTTTCTTTGAACATTTTGTACGTCAGTGCAACCAGTTGCTAATTGTGATATTCTGATATTATGAACTCGAATCCATTATTTTTTCGTCAAGTGATTGGACAAATTTTTTCTCCCAATCAATAGAAATACGTTTCGAATTTGAGGACTTACTCGATGACAAAAAAAAATCATTCCAGCATAGTGATAATTTCATATTATTGAAATATTGCAATCTGCAACTTTTCAACCCCCTGGTAGCAGTCAGAATTTTGATCGGAGGAGGACGGCGATGGTTCAGGGAGATGTAGAAACTCGAATCGCATCTTTTAAGTCTTACTAAGGCTTCTCACACAATTTTGATTGGCTAAAAAACGCAAAAAACGGTGTTTTTTCAAAAAGAGGTGCACTTTGAGCACCTCCTGCTCCTCTCCCCCTGCCCCTCGGAGGCTCAAAATTTTTTTGTGAAGTCTCCCACTCAAAGTAAACCACCCCACCAAATTTGGTCAAAATCCAAGATATGTTTTTTTTTTCGATCCACCCTATTAGATATACATGATCAGATCAACGCGAATCCCATATATTTGAATATTACAATTTGCGGTTGGTCACACTGATCGAAAAAAATTTTCAAAATTTTCTTCAAAAATTAGAAAAAAAAATTATAAAATTGTCCGGTGTCAAAGTAATCAATTCGAGGCCAAATACAATTTCACAACATTGAAATTTCGCGATCTGCAACTTTTGGACCCCCGGGTAGCAGAATGGGTTTTCATTTTCGAGGGGCGGCAATTGCTCAGGGGGGTGTAGAAACTCAAATCGCACCTTTTTAGTGCTCTTTCGTGAATCGTACGCCATATTTTCGAGCTAAAAAACACAAAAAACCGCATTTTTTTCAAAAGGAGGTGCCCTTTAAGAGCCCCTAGCTCCCCTCCCTCTTCACCTAGGGGGCTCAAAATTTTTTTGGGTAGTCTCCGATGATGACCCAACAACTCCAGCGAATTTGGTTGAAATCTGAGATATGTTTTTTTTTAGCGATCCACCCTAGTGTACATGCTAAGCCAATTTTTTGTGACGTAAAGACAGCATGTTTTTTAGTCCTAAGGGGTCCTCGCGGGCCCCCAAAAAACTCGAGCCGGGGAGAAACACCCCGTTTCCTCCTCTCTGCACAGAACTGGGTTCGAGGCGTGTACTCCCCCCCTTTGATACTCCATATTAAAAATTGACATTTCTAGTCTTTCTGATCTCTCCATCAAGGAATTTTCGGACTTGGTAACATCGCTGAGTAATTTACTCCATCCCATCCAATATTCAATGATTGCTTTATAAACTGTTTCTTTCGTATAGACCAAGTCATTTAAAATTATAATGCTCGAGTAATTGCTCATTTCGTCGAAATGATCGTACTTTTATTCTTCTCGAACGAAAGAAAATTCAACTTTCATTTTTAATATCGCCTCATTTAGGTTCAATACCATGCACCTACCTCACAATCGCGATCGTTGGTTATTGTTTTTCGATTGAAACATTCGATCGACACAACATGACGACGAGTTTTCGCCACACATTACAAAGATGTACAGTACATATCTATCTATTGTCAACATAATTGCGAGACTATTAAAAATTACGAGATAAGATTACGGGTACCGTGTACCTAACCTACACAATCGAAAAAAACATCGCAGCCTGACACCTATAACAAACAGACGGAAGAGAATAAAAAAAAATTCGTACGAATTCATCGGCTCGTTTTACGTCGATGTGAAATAGGTTATTATTAAAACAATAATATGATATTTATGCAGCACGTTATTTACATAACGGTACTACACGTGTGTCTGATGTACTCGTATTTCGACGACGACGACGACCATGATATTCGTAGTTTTCGTCGGAATTGGGCTGATTCTGCGAGGAGAAGAATATCCGAAGACATTGTCCATGTCCAGCTGGAGGAAGTCACATACACGACTCTACTCCAGCATTGTGACCAACTTTTTCAAAGCGATGATCTACTTTATTCTATTGGAATACCGACTCTTGAGGAGAATTTTGATCGTACTGTGTATAAATGTAATGAGGTTACGACGTTGAGTAATTTATGTGGTCTGGCGCACTAATTAAAAGTACTCTCACGATCACTATGTGTGCGGATCAACGACTTACCTGTTTGTTTTTTCCAAGTTGCGGGATAGGAATGTGTTTGGTTAGGCACAAAATAGGAAAATATGTTATATAAATTGTTCGTGGTTTGTACTTGGGATGGTATGTGATGTGTGATCGAGAAGTAGGCATTTTAACGAGCAGTGTGAGTGTAGTTTAGCAGAAGTGAAGGTAGAGATGGATCAATGCAGTGGAATTATAGAAAATTGGAGAATAAATCTGGAGCATTTTTTCTCAAAGTCTAATTTTCATATTTTCAGGAGGAATTTTCAAGGAAGTTCAAAAACAGTGAAAATTTATCGATGGCATTATAATCATCAAATACCTACTTACATATGTCAAATTTTCAGGGGAAAGTTTTGAGAATGCATTCATCAGATGCAGTAAAATAATTAGTTCTACCAAATTTTCCAAAAAATTTCTTACAAGACATCTAATAGCAAAAAAAACAGATATTAGCAAAAATTTTGCTTTGGTAGCAAGAATTTTAATTATTTTACTGTGAAAAGCAAGAATTTTCAACATTTTGCTCTTCTTCGAATTTCTCAATCAACGAATAAAAAGGAGGGTTCTTTTTTGGACAATTTAGGGCAAGAAAAATGGTGCGAAAATGACCAGAAAAATTCAGAAAATAGCAAGAATTTTCAACATTTTGCTCTTCGTTGAATTTTTCAATCAAAAGATTAAAAAAATAGTTCTTTTTTGGACTGATTCAAGGCGAAAAAATGGTATGAAAATGACAAGAAAAATTCAGAAAATGGCAAGAATTTTTATTTTTTAGATCTAGCAGACACTTTAACTTGTGAGGGGCAGTTTTCGTAATAGAGCTTTCTTATTCGAATAAATCTCTCCATTTTGACACTAAGAGTGATCATTTACCTAGATCATCAACCATCAAGTAAATCGAAGCGAAAAATTAATTCAAATTTTCACCTAGTTTGATTTTTGCCCTTCAAGATATTGAAAAAAAAAATACCTATCAACTTCTCTGGCAATTTTTTCCAACCGATTTGATTAAAATTACCAATAAAGTGGGAAAATTGCTTATGGAAAATTTTCAAGTAAAAAATGATGAAATCTTACCGTTCAGTCGACCGAAAATTCCACACCAAACCGAGCTTATCGAGTCACACTTCACAAATATCTATTTTTCGCGATACCTAGCGACACGTTCAAGTTCGCAGACACCACCTACAATTGCTGAAACATGGTAACGATCAAACAAACGCAAATTTTTTTAATCTCACTTCACTATACGTATTTAGTATCGTTTCCGCGCATTTATATTCTCAACACGTAAACACTAACACCGCACAGTACGACAGAAAATCAAACGAAACTATTTGAAAATCGTAATTTTTCCACAGTTTGAAGTACCATATCGAAGGTTGAAATTTTGGTAAAATGGTGTCGAATCGCGGAATTTAATCGAAAATAAGAAAATATTATTGAAATCGATGATTCGAGCCTTGCAATGGACTGTTTGGTAGGAACGCACGTTGTGTAATAACTAATCCGAACGCGAACTGCACGAGCAATCGGAGCTCGACATTATAAAAGTGAAGTACACAAACGAAAGGTGAACTGCTGTTATTTTATGACGATCTCGGCTACGAAAAATAATTCGTATGTTTAAGAGTAAAAAGAGCTATTGTAATTGATGTTAATGCATCCGAACTTTCATTTTCGCCTCGCAGCATCTTTCGTGGGAAAATAATCTGATTTTGTGATCGAATCGATTGTTGTTTACAGGATGCAGATTGGAAATTACGAGTGTATTGAAATTACGAGTGTAGTAGTTTATTTGAGCATTGATAATGAAAATGATCGATTCGAAATATTTGAAATTATTTTCAATGAAGAGGATTGGTCCAGCTTTAATTTTTTTGAAACCTTTCAGGCAATTCCATGTAGAAAAATTCTCGAAAATGTTTGTACCCCTCCCCAAGAAATTTTTTATTGAGCAAAGGCAAAATGAATTTGATTTTACTTTAGTATAAGAAGAGTAAAAAACAGAAAATTCTCAACTCGCAATGAAGTATATTTTCGATTCTTCAACTTGAAACAAAATTTTTTCAAAATTTTCTATTTTAAACTGCAAGTTTCCTATTCAACAAAAGTTCACCCAGTTTCCCCAAATTTTCGACCAAGTCCTAATGTTCTTGACTAAAAATTCAAATTCATCATCATTAGGGGTCAAGCTGTTCCCTAGCTGTTCCCGTTTTATTTGATCTGGCCCTGAAGTTTAGTCTAAATAAAGAAAATTATTCGTTCTTTTGCATGAAGTGACATCTCAATTTTTTCCAATTTTGGTTCACATTTCTATTATATTTTTTGGTCGCTTACAGTTTTCGAACGAGAAAAAGAAAAATACCATAAACTGATGAGCGATTTCTCGGAAAAAATGATTAAAGAATTCGTCGTATTTTTTTTTCTTCGAAAAAATCAAATTATCAGAAAACGATATCTCCGATGAAAAAGTTCCTGATACCTTGCTAAATTTTTAGTGGAAAAACGTTAATTAATGTAATAGGGCAATGATTCACGGATTTTTTTGTTTTTATGCATTTGTGAACAATATTTTTTTCTGTGGAAAATTCGAAGTTTCTGATTGGCTTATTGTTATCATTGGAAGGGAAGGGGGCAAGCATTGAAATTCTTCAACTGAGATAAAATTTTTTCCTTTTTTTTGACTCAAAATGCAATTTTTTAATTTTTTATAACGTAAGTAGTTGGAAAATTTTCGATCATTTTTGGAAATTTCCTGAATCGAATTCACTTTTACTGATCAAAAATGCAATGCCCTTCCTACCTTCCCCCTCCCTTAGGCTCAATCTTGATGGGTACAGGTCCGTTTCTAAATATAGGAGGAGTTGGGGAGGGGGAGGGGTGAAAATATCTAACTTTTCATTAATTTTCCCTCTAAAATTCGATTTTTCACAACAAAAAAGTCAAAATTATGATTTTTCTGTTTAGGTTTTGTGATTTTTTGTTTTTATTGGTTCAAAGAACTTGACAAAATTACAAATATGGAGGGAAATTCCACATAAAAATACGATGAAATTTTAAATAAATCATTATAAGCACCCTTTTCTACCTAACTATTTGCATTTTTTAGAAATGATCGATTCCAGGTCTCTGTTCACTGTTCTGGTATTTTTAGCGGTTAAAAATTTGAAGTCGAAAAAAAACATGATCAAAAATTCAAAATTAACCAAAAATGTTGAAATACATCACTACGAATCGTAACTGTAAAAATTGCAAAATAAAGAAAATGTTACCTATGTGTGGTGTTGGGGATTGGAGGTCAATATGTAAAACGAAGAACCATATTTTGGATACTACTAACATAATGACATACAGAGAAATTTTGGTGAATTGATAATGGCATCTAAACCTGATGAAATATTAAAAGGTTATAGAAATGTCAATTTTGACCGCGACATTTCATCAAACTTGAAAAAAACTAAGAAAAATTTTGAACAAAGAAGTCATCAAATTAAAATTAAAATGATTTTTATCTGACTTTTTAAAGAAATGTTAAGTAGGTAGCTCTGGAAAATATAGGTAATTTAAATTTGAGTAAGTATGTGCTAAAACTAAAAATTCTTGGAAATATTTTTTCTAAAGTTCAAAAGCTGCGATTTTAATTCAAACCAAAATTTTTCGTCAAAAATCAATATTTTAGTCCGACTCCGAAATAACAAATTTAGTTAAAACCACAGGTTTTGGTACTAGTGTCGTACAACAGGAACAATATTTCGGTTAAAAATCACAACTTGGTCAAGACCACAATTATTTCAGTCGAAATCACAATTTGGTCAAAAACATGAATTCAAAATCACAGTTTTTGATCAAAGGCCATAATTCAAAATTACAGTTTTTGGTCAAAAATTACAAATGTATTTTGGTCGAAAATCACAAATTTTTCCTATTTCGGTTGAAAACCGTAATTTCAGTCTAAAATCACACAATTTTGGTCAAAAATTACACAATTTTTAGTCAAAACCACAATTTTTGTCAGTTAAGAAGAGGAGGAAAAAAACTTCTTGAGAAGTTCAGAATGAAAATTGGGGAGCTGGGATTGATTCCACCTATTTAGGTACTTGGCTGAACCCTTTATCCACTCGATCTTTATGAGTTTTGGATTCATAAATTTCGGAAAAAAAAGGTAGAAATTGATAAGACTCCTTTTCATTCTCTTACCCGACACATCTCCATCATTAGTAGAGTTTACATGGCTGTTGATAATGAATAAAAATTTCACGATTAAGCACTTAGACGATATCTGAGTCTCATTTACGCAAGCTTTTAGTTCCAGGCGATACATCAATCAAATAAATGACATTTACATTGGTATTAAATTCAACGTGTAAGAAATACATAAATATAAGTACCTATACCTACCATCGAGTTCTTGATGACGAAATGAAATGAATTACTACAATCAAAGTGAGTATATGTAAGCAGCAAATAATGTACGAAAGTATATTCGTTTGTAAGTATGTAAGATAGGTACTGATATAATACGTATAAGTACATCAAATCGACCATTGATACATATTCAACTTTCACCTGATTTTGAAAAGATTTTTATTTCACGAAATAAAAAATATGACTAAACATTTTATAAATACGAGACAAAATATTATTAGCGTGATTAATACCTATACCAACACCTACACAAGATGTCAGGATGTCACTTTATAATCATCACCTCAACTCATGTAAAATTATGAAACGATTTTTTCAAAAAAACACAGAGATAATAGAAATATTTCTCGTCATCGATGTGGTAATTTGTCAAGGAGAAATATGCGAAAATATGCGATGAGCGATGTGGTATACGATTGGATGGATATTTATACTTGTTCACAGGTACTTGATACTTATCATCATCGGTGCGGCATCAAATATTTCATACATTTTCTTAGCTTATAAAATTTCCAACTTTAAAATTATCGAAATATCTACTCGATTGAGAAAAAAAACCTCGACGATGACGTTAGAAAATAGGATTTGTTACTTCGACGAGGTAAGTACCTGTCTAATTACCTTCGCCAAATAAATCAAACCATTTTTTTAGTTTTTTATTTCATTTCTCTATTTTACTGAGGTTTCTGCCTTGAATATTGCAAAAAAATTGAACATTATGGTTACGAAAAATATTAAAATATGAACGACGAGCTCTGTGGTTTTGGTTTACGAGTTAGGTACATAGGTTTTTTGTTTCAACCATAAAGTATCTGTCATTTTTTATCTACAGAAAGATAAGCAGAATGATGTTTTTCGTGAATTTTATTGCATTGCCTATTCAAATGTATTGTTCGAAGTTGATTCTGTTCAGAATAATACGTAAATTTTTTTACAATTGACCAATTATCGTTTCGATGATTTTATGAAACATTTCTATGTGAAAAATGAATAGATGTCAACCATTTCATTTACATACGTATTAGTGTAAATTAATTTAATATGAGTTGATTTCTCTGGTATAATTGCAATAATTATAAAACAAGAAATGGGACGATTTGGTTTGCTATGTCTATGTATTACGATTCACAATTACATTTATTAATTGTCAAATGTGTCCTATTAACTATTCAGACTGGTAGTTTTTAATTAAGGCTGGCTACGTAGGGAACTTGGGCGATGATATGTAACAATTTACTGTTTTGTTTACTGACTCGATTGAGATTAATAGAAATAAGTGTAACAAATTCTTGCCCCAATTGAAAAATCCAGGCCTAAAAAGAGGATTGATGAGCGTGTTTCATTTTTTTTTTTTAAATAAAATGTCTTGAACTTAGAAAAAAATAGGTGTTTTTATACCTACGAATAGGTAAAAAAAAAAATCATAAAAAATATTTTTGGCAATTTTCCAAAATAGGGTAATACCTTTTAAAGGTTACCAACACAATTTTTCATTTTAAATCACTACAACAATGTAAGATCCAGTAGGTAATCCGTATATTACAATGAAAAACACGAAGCTAGAAATTACTATTAAATAATTTGCATACGGCAATAAAAACCAAATGGCTAAATTGAAGTGGTGTAAATTTCATTTCCTTTTATCGCTCAAAGAATAAAAATAAATTGAAAAATATTAAATGGAGTTCTTGCAATGGCACTTTTAATAGTTTTTAAAATATCAAATTCAATTAATCGTTTAAAAATCTGTCGGTGTTAATTAAAAAAATAAAAGCGAATGAAAAATGTGGTCGTTTGAATTGATTTTTAAAGCATTTTAGCAGTAATATTCGTAATTTTCAATTTAAATAATTGAAAAGGTAAGTACCTACTCATTTGACAATGATTTTAATAGGTAGGTACACAATTCATCTTTAAATTAGGTTATTCTAATGAATAAAATTAATATAGGTACCTACCTACCGGATCTGGACATGATCTAGATCATATTTTACTTTTTGATCTGATCTGATCTAGATCATTTTTTTTTAAATTAAAAATATAATTTTCAAGATCATTTTCTAATCTATGTATTTCCTCGTAATTCTGGGTAATTTCGTCTGTAATCTTGGTATTTCTATTTTGTAATTTCCCAAAACAAATTTCTCCCCCTTGGCGTCAAGAACTTACGTGAAAAAAATACCTTCTTGGGGCATTAAAATTCAAATTTTCTCAAAGCTTCGCCCTCTCTTCGCTCGGGCATGAATGAAATCATAATTATATAAAATATTTGAATCAACTATGCAAAAAAAGGCTCCCTTCGGATATTCTAAGTCTCTGGTCTATACTCATTTTGCACCCTTCCAAAAAAAAGTCTGTCACCACTGCTTGGATTTTTATTAGTAAGTTTTTTGTTCCAAAATTATATTTCCATCAACGTTTTTTTCCTAAACATTCTATGCAAATTACGTAAGAATTTTTCAACACCTGTGCGACTCCTTATATTTATAAAAATGATCCGAAGTTCAAATTTAGTGTTTTTATAGTAAACGTTTTTTTTTGGGGGGGGGGGGGGTGAATTCAAAATTTCTCAAAAAAATACGAAATTCTGGACCCCTCCATGAGAAATTTCTAGCTACGCCACTGGAAAATGAATTGTAGAGCGTAAAATTTCTTTTCAGTAGAGTCCGATTAGTTTTTTCTTAGCAGGCTTACTTTTTAGGATATTTTAGTACAAAGTTCAACTTATTTTTTTGAATTTAAAATATCTTCAAAACTAAGCCTCATAAGAAAAAACTAATTGAACTTTACAGAAAGGAAATTTTACGCTCTACAATTTATGTTCCATTCATTTTTTTCGTAGAACCTTTTCTTTCGCCAGAAAATTTATTTTGTTCATGAAAGTTTAAGAAACAAAAACAAAATCACCGTTTTAGCTAAATTACGATGAATAGGTACAGAAAAAAATCGAAATGATCTGATCTTGATCTTAAGATCAAAGATCATTGTGTTAAAATGATCTTGATCTTGATCATATTTTATTTTTTGATCTGATCTGATCTTAGATCATTTTGTAAATGATCTTGCTCAGGTCTAGTACCTACCCACACTTTCGAGTAAATGACCAAATTTTATAATTGTTTTCACGAAAATAAGAGTTGAAATTTAATTTTGTCTGATGAAGAATTAATATTATTCTAATACCATGAAAAGAAAATAATTTGTATAAAATAGAATTTCAAAGTACATATTTTTCAGATCCTATTTTTATTTTAGGTAAAGTACACAGCTCTTATTTCTAATATCTAAGAATTAAACACTATTTTTGTCCTCAGTAGACACCTATTTAATTTAAATTCAGCGTTTACACGTTTGGAATTAGAAATCCTCGAATCCTCGAAATGTAAAAAAAAAAAACAAAAAAAACCACCTACGACCTTAAAAACCACCTAAAATAACTTAATTTCCAACAAATTGATGAAAAAACGTACCAAAAATCACCTAGGCACTGGTAGTTGGCTCTTCACTACGATTACTGAAATTCTGAGCAGTTTGAATGAATTTATTGGCAGCTTCACTTTGGGACAGACATTTGAATATTTCGTCGGCAAATGATGGCGCCAATATCAACAGACGTGCCACAGTTTCCACCTTTTGACGTATACTCATCGGAGCAGTAGCATTGGACGATTCTTCGGGAGAATTTTCCAACTCTCTTAACAGTAAATGCGGATTATGGAAATCTGATGAACCAATGGCAGCTGAACGCAGAGATAACTGCTTCGGGTGAGCTACAGGAATTGGTTCCTGAGGTGCAGTCGAACGAATACAAACGTCACCGTAGCAAGTAGGATTTCCAACTGATTCACTAGGAGTGACGAGATGAGTAGAATATCCAATAGGTACCAATCGTTTAATAAGTTGTAATTCGGAGGCAGGTTCGTAGGATTGGGCATCTCTGTAGAGAGGAATTTGATCGTCTTGAGCAGGATAATCTAAAGGAGATAAAGTTCTTGGCATGATATTGGAATTATAAGGATAGAAACGATTGAATATTTTGGGATATAAATAATCTACGTTTTGTAACGAATATGGATAGTACGAAACCGACGATTGGGGATAGTTATTGAGATTATTGTAAAATGAATCGAAAGGAGTTGAGTAGTCGTAAATGTCCCTGTTGTAATACGAATTCGGTTTTGAATAATCACTTCGTGACGAGGGCGCTTTTGGACTGGATGATACTGAACGTAGGGTTGAAATTTTCTCATTTTTCAACTTACCAGCCATAATGTTGTTTTTCGGAATATGTTTGCCATTCACATCACCGAACGATAAATGAGACATTATTGAGTAAAAAATAATAAAATTGAGTTTGTCTTGAATGAAAATCATTATTTCGATTTATACCACCGCGAATAAAATTTAAATGAAACAAAGAACACGGAAATAAGTTCACAATGGACTATGATCGCGAGTGACTTGATGGTCTGAATCAAACCTATCGTTTTATAAACCTTTCGATTACGAAAACTGCCTATGTAATTTTTCCAAGAAGATTATGAGACATTTCTATATTTATATAAGTATTTCGTAGGTACTTTTTTCCTGATGAAATTCAATATTGCACCATTTAGCATTTCTCATTTCTTGTAATTTTATTACAAAATTGTGACTGTTATTTCGATATAATGCGCTGAGTAAGAATGACCATATAAAGAGAAACCAATCGTGGATATTTTCCTGCTGTATCAATTTTAATAATTCCATGTCCAGTGGTACGACAGAAAAGACAAAAGAGCTCAAATTTCTTAGGTACCATAAAATTGAAAATACAACACGAAGGTGATTTTAACATTTTCGAGAAAAACGTCTTCGAAACACGAGAGGGGAAAATGACATCGACCCTGATTTTTTCTTCGTGATCTTGCCTAGGACGTCAATGATCAAGCAAATTATTCAAAATGAATTCTTTATGAACATAAAAAACGAAAATTACACATTTTTCCGCAGGAAAAAAAATCAGTAAAATGTAAATATATATACAATAATTATAATAGGAAATTCATTCAACTTGATTGATAAAAACACAGTTTAGAATTGATTTTATGAGTAGAAAATTTATCATGTCACTCGTTTTTAGATGTTTTCTTTGGGTCCTTTATCATAACAATCCATCATTCGTTCAGCAATTTCCCAAACCTTATCTCTGGTCAATTCTGGATGGAATATCTGAATACATAGAAGCATTGATGATTAATGAAATTATTTACAATGAAAATCGAGAAAACATAAAATAATATAACAGTATGAGAGCCAAGCTTGAAAATTGAAAATGATTTGACGTGGGTCCATAGCTCCATACATCGCAAAATTTTGCCATCGATTAATATCTTTCGATCGCGCATGAGCCTCAAAGTTGTCACAAATTGTCCAAAATTTAATAATGAAAAATTTTAAAAATTTCCAAAAATTATTTTTAAAAAATGTTAGAGCTTGTAATGACTATACAGACCAAAACCCACAATTTTTTGCGAATAAAATCAATATTTTATAATTTTTTTCAATTTCTACATATTATAACCTATCAATGGTCCAAACGTTGAAAAATCTTATGAACTATGATCTTTTTCAAAAAAATCTGATACTTTGGAAAAAATGTCCCTTTTTATCAAACTTGATGAAATTTCGTTTTTTACCAAGTATCGACCTCCCAAACTCTTTGACCATTTTCAGTTAATCTAGAGTCCCAGCGCAATTCCGATTTTCTCCAGGAAATATTTGTATGTAGGTATTTTTGAATTTTCCAGAAGGCATTTGAGTCAATTTACGCAGTTGAAAAACGATTTTCCCTTCTTTTCGACCAATTTAACGAGAAAATTACCCCCCCCCCGCGCTAAATATTATATTTTTGCTGAAAAAATCAATTTTAAAATTTTCGAAACTCGCGAAAAATCGATACATCAATTTGAGCAATAGAAATTTTGGATACGGAGGTTTTCAACATTCTTTTTCCAAAAATCGCAGTCTCGGTTTATTAGAAGTCAAAAATTCAAGTAGGTGAGGATTTTCCTCAGAATTCTACAATTAGTAATATATATATATATATATTTTTTTCATATTTTTGTAACAGATTTTTCAAGAATTAAGCAACAAATCCTTTCACTCTTTGGTGAATACCTTTTTCAATTTTTTTTGTCCCATTGTTTAGTTTAGAACACATTTTTAATTTATTCATAAAAATTAGTAATTTTTTGAAAATTTTATCTGACAAAAGCTTCTGATTATTATACCTATACAAAAAAAATGTTGATAGGAAAGAAGAGCGAGTTTTTTTGAACTATTTTCAAAATTCGAGATTCAACGAAACGAACGTTTCAAAAGTCAAAACCACTTTAAGAAACTTGATTTAAAAATATATTTACAGAGATAAACTAATTTTTGCACTAGCCCAAATAAAATACAGTGCCCCCCCCCCCCCCCGCGCAACCCACTGGGTAACCAGTGATGGTGATGGCCAATCTCCGAGGTATTTGAAGGATTAAACCGAACAAGCCACCTCAATTTGATAGAAATTTATTCACAAAAAAGGAAACTAAATGAAAAGAGAATTAAAATTTCTCAAATCTGTGATGGTATTTTGGAGCCCAGGGAAAGATGAGGACTTACGATCGCAAATAGCAAATTTATATGGGCTCACATCCACATCATTTGTTTATACTATGAAAAGTATACTCACCGAAAACCATGCAGTGCCGTCATCTTCTCTCGTATTAGGAACAGTTACACCATGACATTGCAAAGCTAGGAATAAACTAGCAACAGCCAAATATTCAGGTTTGTATTTAATGACAGCAGGATCATGATAAAAATCCTATCAAACAATACTTTAGTTAAAAAACAAGAACAGAATCGAAATCAACGTAAAAAACACATAAAAGTCGTGAACTTACGGTTAAAAATGCCATGGCGTTCTGTATCAGAGGAATCTCTTTCCAGTCATTAGGGTTCAACCAAGCTTTCAAAGTTTTATAATATTGTAACAAATACTGGAAAATTCATTATTTTATTAACTCTCGCGTTAGATAATATAATTATTAATTACAAGATTCATTTTTACTTTAAATGGATCCGGAATGGCAAACTGGAATTTAATCATCCTCATAATCAAGAGCTCTGCTTGAAAAATGGCATCCCGCATTCCCCAATATCTGTCATTCAGCTCAAGAGGAGGTGATTCTCTAAATAAAGTATGATAAGAAACATTTATCACATCGCGTAGTTTCACCTCAGCGTTTTTGATTTTACTCGCCATTACTAAGCAGGTGGCTCCAATTAGCTGGAAAATTACGACATCGTTAAAAAATGTATGATTGAGTAAGTGCCAATACACAGCAGGGACTCTTCTCGGGATACTTACATACATATCGTATAATTTCATATCCGTTGCTTCGAAAAAAGCATGGAATACGTGAGCTGCGGTGGTAATTGTCGTGGGTCTAAAATTCAGCTTCATTCCTAAATCAGATAATTTTGTGGAATATAATACTCCAAGTAATTCAGGATTGTAATATAATGAGAAATACAAACCACATTCCATGATGAAACGAACTCCAATATAGCTTCCTTCGAGTTGAGTATAATTTATCAATTTCCTGTATTTCTCTTTTTCTCTCTGTCCCTGCAGTTCCAATACATCAATAACATCTTTCATTGTGAAGCTGGGATTATGAAGCACTTCGCAGAAATTAAAATACAGATGAAAAAACGTTTAAAAACCATACAAAAACATTTCATAAAATAAAATAAAATTGAGGAGAAAAATTCAAATCCTTATCATCTCATTCGTTATCATCGCGAGTCGGCGAACGCAAAGTCGCAAACAAGAAATTCTCTTTTTTTTAGCTATTTTTACAACTTACATTACAACACTGAAAACAATGATCAAGGCAAAAAATGATCTAGAAAAATCATTATATAGGTTGAGTGGAGAGTGGATGAATTTGGTCCAAAGATAGGAAACTTCTCTACAATGATGCAAACGATGGTAGGGAATAGAAAGTGTCAAAATTGGAAATTCAGTTGGGGAAATCACGTAGGTAACTCAGTTGGAAAATTTTCGAAAATGACTGACCCATTTTCGAAGTCGTAAGAAATTGGAATAATGAGAATTTTGAGAGGAAAAAATCGATCTGTCCATGAACTGAAATTTTGGATATTTGTCCCCCTCCCTACCAATTTGACTTCAGTTCGTCTCTGATTTTCACATCACCATTCATTCTGCCATTTTTGAAGTGGCCTGAGCACTTCAAAAAAGATAAAAATAGGCCTAAGGTTGAGATAATTTCGCAACATGGCAAAAAAACGACGTAATTGATTAATTCAGGTCACGTAATAAAATAACATCGTCATCGAATTATAACCAAATAAAAATAAACGCAATACATAAAACAATTTTATATGTCGTATATTTTAGCAAATTTGTATAATAAATTGATTTGTAAACACACTTTCACGAAGTATTCTCTTTCGAAACCGAATTATTTACCTACTAATGTAAAGAAATTAATAATAATATTTAGACAAAATAAAATTTTAAAAATGTATTAAATTTGCGACTTAGAAAATATTAAAATGAAAATCCAGACAGGCTAACAACATAATAATTCAAAAAGTATTTTTAATACACCACATTAACCATAAAGATCATCATCGTCCCCATCATCTTGGAAATTCGATTGATCGGTACCCGTTGTACCACCAGCTTGAGGTGTCGGAGCTGCAGTTGAACTAGGGAATCTAAACGGAAAACGATAAATTAGTCGATGAAAATCGATATACTTCATCTCGGAAAATGAAGTTAATCACATACCTGAAGTTATTTCCGAATCCTCTAGATTGTTGTAAAGTTTGCGCAAACATTTCATATTTACGAATATCGTTATCGGTGACAGACCGTCTAGCAAATCGCATAGCCTCTTCGAAATGTGCTCTAGTGATTTCAGGCACTGGATCTTCTTCGTCAGTCTGTAACACAAAGTTTTTCAAACAGATTACATCCGAAATTCATTTACCACGTTCACAGAATAACGTTGACTTACATCCATTGCGCCGGGAGGCTGATTGGCCTCTTCTTTCTCTCTACGAATTTCGGCTTCTATACTTTGACGGATAGCTAATTTACAAGCTCGTTGGCAAACTTCCGTTAAATCGGCTCCGGAGAAACCGTGTGTTACCTTAGCGACGTAATTCAAATCCACATCCTAACAAAACGAGATAAAATTACATTCCATATCATCCTTTGTATCATTCGACAAGGAATTTAGTAAACGTACCTGAGCAACGGGCGATTTTCTTAAGTTAGCTTTCAGAATAGCTTCCCTCGATTTTTCGTCAGGTAGAGGAATGTAAATTAATTGATCTAAACGTCCAGGACGTAAAATAGCAGGATCGATAATATCTACACAGGCATAGTAAAAAATATGAGTAAGAAAAGGTGTTTTTTCACAAAACTATATCAATTTCTAGAATGTAGTTAATATACCCGGTCTATTCGTTGCTCCGATGATAAATACATTCTTCTTCGCTCCCATACCATCCATTTCGGTTAAAATTTGATTGATGACTCGGTCAGCTGCGCCACCGGCATCACCAATATTACCACCACGTGATTTCGCGATTGAATCTAATTCGTCAAAGAATAGCACGCAAGGAGCGGCAGCACGAGCCTGAAATCAAAAATCAATCGTTAAAATATTTTCAACACCGAAACTTCCGGGTCTAATCTGTTTCAACCAGAAAACACATAAATACCTTATCGAAAATGTCTCGGACATTTGCTTCGGATTCACCGAACCACATAGTTAGAAGTTCGGGTCCTTTGACGGATATGAAATTCGCCTGACATTCATTGGCAATAGCTTTAGCTAGTAAAGTTTTACCGCAACCGGGCGGACCGTAGAACAGCACACCACGAGACGGTTGCATACCGAATTTGATGAATTTTTCGGGATGTTCAACAGGATACTGAAACACGAGATGGAACACATCAATGCAAGGTTCGTTAAAAACCGTATCGAGAAACATTTTGGTTTGATAATTACTTGAACGAGTTCCTGTAATTCACGTTTCACACTTTCCAAGCCACCAATATCGTTCCATGTGATATTTGGTACTTCGACCACGGTTTCTCGCAACGCACTGGGGCTGCTCTTACCCATGGCATACTACATTTTGAAAATTATACAAAATAATTAAAAAATCAATACAAATTGGCTCAATTATGTTAAAAATTAACGCACCCTAAAGTTTTCCATCGACACAGCCAAAGAGTTCAGAACTTCGGCGTCAATTTGATCTTCTTCTAAATCGATTAGATCCATTTTTTCACGAATTTGTTGTAACGCGGCTTCGGAACAAAGAGATGCTAAATCAGCACCAACGTGACCGTGTGTTTCCGCAGCGATCTAGAAAAATGAAGCAAAATAAAGGTAAATTACAACTGAAAAAATAAATAATAATTCAATCAACAACACACGTACCTGTTCCAAATCAACGTCATCGGCGAGTTTCATGTTTTTCGTGTGAATTCTTAAAATTTCCAAACGTCCAGTCGCATCCGGGATTCCAATATCAATTTCCCTGTCGAATCTACCAAATCTACGTAAGGCAGCATCTATGGAATTAGGTCTGTTGGTAGCAGCCATAACAATCACATGAGAGCTTTTCTTCATTCCATCCATTAACGTAAGTAACTGAGATACAATTCGGCGTTCGACTTCGCCATGTGTCTGTAATGAAATAAAATCACAAGTTGAAAAATAAGATCAATCTAAGAATATAACTCAAAGAACAAACCTTTTCTCTCTTAGGAGCAATGGCGTCTAATTCATCGATGAAAATGATCGCGGGAGAATTTTTATCTGCTTCTTCGAAAGCTTTCCTTAGATTACTTTCCGATTCACCAGCTAATTTACTCATAATTTCGGGACCTTGAAGAACAATTCAGAAAAAAATATTAAAACGTGTTCATTTATAATTAAAATAATCAAGGTTATCGTATTGTTTACCGTTAATGAGAAAGAAGAAAGCGCCCGTTTCGTTCGCGACAGCTCTGGCAATCAATGTTTTACCGGTACCTGGAGGACCATATAACAAAATACCTCTCGGTGGTTTTACACCGATGGCTTTGAATAAACTAGGATGACGTAATGGTAATTCTACCATTTCTTTAATTTGAGCGAGTTGTTTTCTGCAACCGCCTATATCATCGTAGCCTACAGCACTCATGGCTTCTTCTTCTTCCTGTAAAGATAAATGAAAATTAGTATCAAATCGTCAAGTCAAGAGAAATTAAAGAAAGAAAATTTACCTCTCGTTTAATGGGGTCGCCTTCGTAATGAATTACTGTATCAGGAGCAACGATACAGAACGGAGATGGATCTGTTTCGACAACTTTGAATTCGACAGCTCGCATACCACCCCGTATAATAAACGTATCATCTTTATGAATAGGACGGTATGCTTCGAGAAAATATGGTTTCAAATATACTTCAAAAAGATTGCTGTAAAGATATACGATATTAGAAATTTGATGAATAAAACGACAAATTTTCAAATACTTCAAATTTACCCAGTCAAGCCTTCAACGGTGTCATCAATGGGGAGAACGTGAACCCTTTTTCCATACTTTACGTCTGGGCATGGTTGAACGGAAACTATATCGGAAAGACGTACACGTAAGTTATTACGTACGACTCTGTTCATGCGGATTTTTTCATCGGCAACGGTATCGTCAGACAATACGATGCAGACTGATTCTTTCCTTCGTTTGCCTTTCAACAATACCGTATCTCCTCTGAATAACTGGAGTTGGTCCATTTTCGCCTAGAATATTATTAATGAGAATTAATTCGAGTAAAATAATTATTTTATGGTAAGACAATAAAAAAATTACTTGTGACAGAGCAATAACGGAGTTATCATCGTTTATAGCATCTTCAACGATTAACCTGTTTGGACGGTCCTTCTTACGTAAGATTGCGGTAGCCAAATCATCTTGCCTAAAAATAAATCCACGTCAAGTATGTGTTGAATTAATTTGTAACATGAGAAGAAATCATTTCAATTATTCAGTGATAACATATACAACACATGAATAATTTCGGAGGAATAATTCAACATGAAAATGCGTAATACAAAGAATAAAGAGATACGTGAATCATGCGATGGTAATAGACCTTACTGCCTAACAACACCGCTATTCGGTAACATACCAGAGAAATTATAGAAAATGCTGAAAAAGTAACAAGAGTGAAATCAAATAGAACTGAGTCAAATTATTATTCAACTATGTGATTTCTGATTCCATTTTTACTGAAAATCATGCTAAATCATGAACGATTTATTACGCCGAGGGGAACATTGTACTCTTGACAAATGTACTGGTAATAATAAGTAATATGTAATGAGCTACGACAGGTCGATGAATAAATAAATAATAATATAATTTCTAAAACTAAGGTCAGATAATTTTTTTTTCAAGTCCAACTCCAACTCATTACATGATGATGACTACGTGAAATTGAAAGTCAGAATGCAAAAAGCTGGACAATGAGTTGCTGAGTTTGGAGGTGTTGTACAAAGTATAAGTAGAGAGTAATAGTTTGAGTGGTACTTACTTATCTTGATCGGCCATGATAGAATTAATATCTTAAAAAACTGTACTTTAAAAATTTAATTAAAACTAAATTAATAAAACCGGAACAATAGATTCTTTATTCTTTCTGTTTCCAACTGAACCAACCACAAATCAACGAATGTGTATAATCATAAGCCGAAAATTCAATTATGCAATATCATCTTCATAAAAAATTCTCACTTTGAAAATTTTGAAACCATCAAAAACTACTTGATTTGCGCGTAAAGATGAAATAAAATTAATTTATTGAACTAGAAATTATTCGATTTGATCGAATAAATACATTTTTGACCATAAAACTGATTATTTTCGAATTCAAAGATTCAATTTTAATGAAAATGGAGGAAATCGGGCATAATAATTTTGTACATTCGCAACACTGATGCAATGTCATTGTTTTTAAAAAAAAGTTGGTGACGTATACTTTTTCCCAAGATATATTTGCTTTTTTAGGTTTAATATTGAAAGCTGAGTTTTGTTATGTTAATTAAACAATTTATATTGTAATTTTGTTCATGTAAAATAGCTTAAAATTATTTTTTGAAAAAACAAACTACATAAAATTAGGAAATAAAAAACTTGAGAAAATCCAAAATCGCAACTTTTTACATTTTGTTGTGGCATTGTAAAATTGTCGAATGCGAATTGCGAAAACACTTGGAATTTCTCATTCAAAAAGTCAAAATAATTGAATTTTTTCGCAGTTGCACGACTTTAGAAATAATAGAACAAATAGGAGCGAAAACGAATATAATCTTCATTAAATGAACAAACTCAAAGAACATTGAACAGACTACAGACTTGGTCAAAGCTCAAAGTACGAAATCATAGAATTAACGTTACAGAAAAGTCACAGCACAAATCTATCAGAATTCCACCAACACGGTGTGACGTAATAGGGTTAACGGGTAGTGACGTCAGAGCTGGAAAATGGTGAGAAAGCCAACCTGGCTTCCAACCTTTAACTATAGAGTAAATGGACCGAGCTACTTGTGTACAAATGGTACGAAAAGCGTCGTCAGACATCCTACGGAGAAAGAACGCTTCTGATTGGGTAATCATACCGTCCTGTTCCCCTCAACCACCACGCGCATAAACCACAACGACGAGACGATGAGACGAACGTTAAGCTGGGTTTATACTCACCGTAACAGGCCGTAATTTTATTTAACAGAAAAGTAAAAACTACATAGTGTTACGGAGTAGTTTATACTGGCCGTAAAACGTTACGGTCTGTTACAGAATATTTTCTACAGCGTCTTACGGAAAAGTAAAAATTATTCTACTTTTCTTACAGACAGTTACGGACAGTTACGGTGAGTATAAACCCAGCTTTAGACTCACTCACTCGTTCGTTGTAGTAGTGTATGCCGCTGATGCAAATTGCTTGAAAATTACTCGTTTAAATGAAAATGCACAAGAATTGAAAAGTTGTTTATTTTTGAAGTACTTCAATATGAGCTATGAACGAACTTTCTACGATAAAAACTCGCTGAGATCTGATTTTTCACATTTCACATGATAAGAAAACAACCAATCAGAAGCGTTCTTTCTCGGTAGGATGTCTGACGACGCTATTTACTCAGCTAGCTCGGTCCATATACTCTATAGTCAAAGCTTCCAACGCACGACGTGGTGATCATTCTCTCTTTTGTTTTTCGGTGTTTTAAATTTAAAACTTGGATAAAAGAACACTAGCTTCGTTAATCGATTTCTCTTAAATTTAAACTTTCATTATTCGTCACAAGTATTCTTCTATTAAAGATGGCAGGGTACAATCGCGAGAACGCTTTACGTAATCTGAAAATCTATTTGGAGTCCAACCCACCCAATCATGACGTGAAGAGAATGTTGGTAAATACAATCGACGCATCGTAAGTCTTAATTGTTCATTATTGTGTTAATTTTCAAGCAAAATTTATTGATTAACCTTGTTTGACTTAATCCAGATGTGATTACGCCCGTTTAATATTCCCCGTTGACGACTCCGTTTACATGCGCCCTGTCTGGAGTTCCACTGAGGGAACAGTGAGAACCGCTTCCAATGTGGGTAAGGCACTACAAACACCATTAATAGTGCCCTAATGTGGGTGAAGAAAACTGGCCGAATGCCCTATTGGTTGAAGGTAACGAAGCTGTACCGGCGCAACCGCTAGTCCACGCCGCTCCAGCAGTAAATGCCCCCGTGGACAGTGGCGGAATTGAAGTAGTCGATACTACACAGACTCGGTTCATCAATCATTTGATAACTTCAATGGAAATTTTATCGGAACCAGGAAACGTTGCAGATGGCGAGGGAAATTTGGCTGGATTTTGGCCTTTGCTGAAAACTCAAATTTTCACGAACATCGGTAACATGTTAGGCATTGCTACCGACGTAAAGAACTGGTGAGTTCATTTCATCATTACATTGTAAGGTTTTGTAACTGAAAATTAACATCTGTTTTTTTTTTATTCAGGCTGAATGAGTAATCCTTTCAAGGAAATGTGAAGACTTGAGTCGTGGCCCTCCTAGCACATCGAAAATAATTTTAAATCGAACAATCGCGGTTCCTACAATTTATATGTTTCAATTTTTTTATAATACAATGAAATCTTCACATATGAATTCATTTTTTTTTTAACCGTTTTATAATTCTCGGCTCCAGGTACGAACGTATACTCTGATGAGAAAAAGTAATGTGTGGCAACGTTGCAGTGGTGTTGGTTGTTGGTTGTGGTGGTTCTACGGACAAGTGTCGAAAGAATTTATCTATGGCAACCAAATCCAACCATTTTTGGAATTCGCTCCGCATTATTTAAATTTTATCCATTCATGTTATTCGAATCATCAGCCTACGTAATTGGTTTTTTTCCCAGAAAAAAAATTACACCTAGGGCCCTTTCTGGAAAAAAATGGCACCTAAGGCCCTTTCCTCATGCACGGTTTTTGAAGTTAGCTCAGTTTGGAAAAACGGTACTCATAATAGATATCTGTATTAAACTCAGATTAAATACTATAGGTAGATACACTCACTTCCAATCCAATATTCTTCAACATACTTCAACAAATGCAGAATGTTGTTGATGAGGCCAACATCTACGTTTGGATTCAAGTTTTCGATTATGAAGTTTTCTAATTCATTCGATATAATATCGAACCCTTCCTGAATCCTCGCTGCGGGAAGCAGGGCAAGGGCCATTATTTTTTTTATCATACGTCGCAGCTCTTCTATTTCTCTCATGGGTATGATGAGCCCCAACAACCCACATTTCTTTTGAATCGCCTAAAAAGAAACAGTACGAAGGAGATGTATTTCAACTGTTTGGATGTAGGACCTTCTATTCCATAAAAGTGAAATTTTAAAAGGGAGACAAAAATCGTTTCATGACTGTATATTAGGGTAGGGAGGGTGAAAAAACAATATTTTTCATTTTCAAAAACACACCCCTCAAAAGTTGTTGACTGATGAGACTAGAAGAATAAAAAAAAATTCAAAATCGATTCATATCTTCCGATCGCGCGTTGGCGTTAAAGTTTTCAAAAATTAGCAAAAATTAAAAATTTATTAAAAAATTTTGAAAAAATTAAAAGTTGATTAAAATCAATTTTAGAGCCTATTTAGTGGCCTCTGCTTTTTGGTTTGAATAGTCACTAAATGAACTCTAGAACCAATTTAAATGAATTTCAAATTTTTCTAACATTTTTGAAAATATCAGGGTCCGGAACCACTTGGGAGAACAACCAAAAAAAGACCAGGGGAACCACTTTTTTCGAATTTTCAAATGAGAACCAGCACCAGAACCAGTTGAAAAAATTTATAGAACCATTCCCAATAAAGGGAACAACCAGGGAGAAGTAATTTTGAAACTAACCAGAACCACCAGAACCAGTTTTTATCTAGATTAAAAATTAAAATTTAGATTCAATTTCAAGAGGAGCTTGGTATCAAAGTGAGACAAGCGCCAGTGACACTCTACGACAAAAGGGACCTTATGTGTCAGAAATTTTTTTCTAATTTTCTTAACAGATTTTGTTCTCCAACAGTTAGAGAACAAGAAATGGAAAAAAAAATTCTGACACATAAGGTCCCTTTTGTCGTAGAGTGTCACTGGCGCTTGTCTCACTTTGATACCAAGCTCCTCAATTTCACAAAAATTTGAAAAAATTACAAAACTATTCGCAGATCTTAATTTGACTTCTAAATTGAAGTTTGATGTGTTATTTTGAAAGAAAAACAAAAAAAATGACTGGAACTGGGAGCACCAGAACCACTTGGAACCGGGGGAACCAGTACTACTTGGAACCACAACCAGGAGAACCATTAAATTTTCTTGACTCCTGGAACCAGAACCAGAACCCCTCCCCCAAAAAACTGACTATGGAACCACTTTGGAACCAGAACAGGAACCATTTCATCTCAAAGGTTAAAGAGCAGAGCCAGAAGCACCAGAAAAAAAATTTCAAATGGTTCCGGACCCTGGAAAATATTGAATTTTTGCCAATTTTTGAAAACTTTAGTGCCAATGCGCGTTCGGAAGATATGAATCGATTTTTAATTTTTTTTTTATTCTTCAAGTCTCATCAGTCAACAACTTTTGCGGGGGTATGTCGTTGAAAATCGAAAAAATTGTTTTTTTGGTCCACCCGACGTGTATATAAGGTAACTTTAACATCCTACTATGAAATTGATATATCTAGTGAATAAATTTCGTTCGGTTTATACATTTTTTATATGTGTGAAGAAGAGGTTCAGAAACTACCTGAAAGTGCAGAAGCCTTATCTTCACAAAAAAAAAATTGGTTACGAGGTCCTACGTTTTCTCAATCAATTCAAGTATAATAACGTTTAATACTTCGAATAACAGACATTCATTTAAATTTTGAAGTAGAAGTGACTTTTATCACCTTTATTCACGAGAATAATGACCAGAAGGCGATCTCTAAATCGTCAATACTAAGATGTTTCAAAAAGAAATGAAAAAATATTTTTAATGATGTTGAATCTGGAAAATAATTGAAAAGTTTGAAAAAAATCATACTGAAATTTTTTTAGAAAAAAGTTAAAATTCAAAACGAAAATCGCGTGAAGTAAGTAAAAAAATGTTCAAACCCCTAGAAAAAAAATTACAAAGAGGCGAAAATTTTAAAAATTTGTTGGTAAGCTTGTCAAAAAAAAAGAAGAATGAAAAAATGATGGAATATTTTTGAAAATAGGTACCTTTATACCTATTAATTACATAAACGAACACTGCAGAATGTTTAGAAAATTATCAAGCAAATTTTTAGAAAATATTTTTTCGAATATTGCTTTCAGAAAACCAGGGCTTTCCAGCCAATCTTCATTGGCTTTTGGCTATCGGCTACTTGCTGAATTTTTTCATTAGCTGAAATAAAGCTGGCTATTGGCTACCTAAATTCATTGGCTGTTGTTTGACTGGCTATTGGCTGAAAAAGCATGTGACCCCTTGAATTACTCGTCACGATGTGTACATAACCATGGTAAAATCAAAACTTCATAAAATATCATTATAAATGAAAAATTCGAAGAAAAAAACGATACAAATATATTCATGGTTGAAATATAAGTACAAAATTTAATAATTTTCGATAAAATCATCGAGTAAATCCGGACCGCGCGAATCATTTCAGTCGTTCAGCGTTCAACTCTTTTTTACGTCTTATCATCATTTGAAAGAGGGAAACTGGAGGATGATGAAATAAACAATTTCGAATTTCGTTGTCGGTTGTATTTGTATGATCAAATTTGCACAAAATTATGAATATTATTCAATAATTTGAGCAAATTCGACCATTCAGAATACAACCGACAACGAAATTCGAAATTGTTTATTTCATCATCCTCCAGTTTCCCTCTTTCAAATGAT
Source organism: Pseudococcus viburni (assembly GCA_033439095.1). NCBI lineage: Eukaryota > Metazoa > Arthropoda > Insecta > Hemiptera > Pseudococcidae > Pseudococcus > Pseudococcus viburni. The sequence continues at coordinate 256,999 of JAVBJF010000333.1, read as the reverse complement.
GATAAGACGTAAAAAAGAGTTGAACGCTGAACGACTGAAATGATTCGCGCGGTCCGGATTGAAATTAGCATTTAAGCATCTCCTACATACATGTTAGCAACGTTCAATTTTTCTGCTTTCTGATTGGCTCTACGGTTCACGTGATTGTGCCGCCGAACTCTTATCAAAACTGAACACTTAAAAAATAATTTAATTTCAACTTTTCAACTTACGAACTTAGAAAAATTTTTAAATATACTTATTTTTTAACCACGCTCCAAGTTATAAATTTTAACATTGAAATGGAAAATGGAATGCATTTATTTTATTCGCGTTTACAAGCTTTGTGGTCCACCCCACTAGTGAATATTGAATATCAATAATATGCGCATAAGTAAGTCTAACAGCTAATTATTGTTTCGAATTCAGATTACTTCAAAAATATGGCAAATTTATAGACGTTAGAGCGCTGTATTAAAAAAAGATACAAAATATTTACATTTCTGAAAGAGCAAAAGCGACTAGGGTACTATTATAAAACTTGCACGAAAAGTTGATAACTGATGCTGATCTGATTTATGCGAAGTTCAACTTACTTTCATGCACGAATTGTGAAACATTAAACATCGCGCGTAGTCAGTTTCACAAAGCTCACTCAACCAATTTTTGCATTTCTTTAAATAAGTATTATTCAGGAATCTCGCACCTGATTTTGATTATGATTACACTGAATTTGAAACAGTACAGTAGTGTACTACATTAATTCGCTATCACTAATGGGCAACAAATTTTATTTATTTATTTGTAAACGTTATTAAAATAAATGCATTTCAAATTTCGATCATTATAAAATTTATAACTTGGAGCCGGACTAAAGAATAAGGGTATTTAAAAATTTTGCTAAGTTAAAACAAAATTACGTTGATAAGAGTTCGGCAGCACGAACACGTGAACCGCAGAGCCAATCAGATGGCAGAAAAATCGAACGTTGCTAACATGTATGTAGGAGATGCTTAAATGCTTGAAATTATAAACGACTGAAAATCGGAAAATCATTGGCTGGTCATCGACTGGCTACCAGCTAAATCTTTTTTATTGACTGGCTATTGGCTATTGGCTAAACCCCATTGGCTACCATAATCTATCGGCTATCGGCTTTAAACTATTGACTGGCTGGAAAGCCCTGCAGAAAACATGTAACAAAGTAATAATTATTGGTACAAATAACTATAAAAAAATTGAAAAGTAAACAGAGATGTAAGGTATTTTATTCCAGGGTCCGGAACCATTTGAAATTTTTTTTCTGGTGCTTCTGGCTCTGCTCTTTAAACTTTGAGATGAAATGGTTCCTGTTCTGGTTCCAAAGTGGTTCCATAGTCAGTTTTTTGGGGGGAGGGGTTCTGGTTCTGGTTCCAGGAGTCAAGAAAATTTAATGGTTCTCCTGGTTGTGGTTCCAATTAGTACTGGTTCCCCCGGTTCCAAGTGGTTCTGGTGCTCCCAGTTCCAGTCATTTTTTTTGTTTTTCTTTCAAAATAACACATCAAACTTCAATTTAGAAGTCAAATTAAGATCTGCGAATAGTTTTGTAATTTTTTCAAATTTTTGTGAAATAATTGAAATTGAATCTAATTTTAATTTTTAATCTAGATAAAAACTGGTTCTGGTGGTTCTGGTTAGTTTCAAAATTACTTCTCCCTGGTTGTTCCCAGGGATTTAAACCTGAACGAATCGAGGCCAAAAAACGGATAAGTTCGCAATCAAAACATTCCCAACCGCTTGGGGCACGTTCTAAACTTGAGGTTCGCATTAGGTTCAGACTTAAACTTCATGTACACAACCAGTTTAGAACGGGCCCTTACCCCATAACTAATCGCTTGATGATGCGGTTTGGATTCGGTTGCGTTCAGTTTAAAACCCCTGGCTTGTTCCCTTTATTGGGAATGGTTCTATAAATTTTTTCAACTGGTTCTGGTGCTGGTTCTCATTTGAAAATTCGAAAAAAGTGGTTCCCCTGGTCTTTTTTTGGTTGTTCTCCCAAATGGTTCCGGACCCTGTTTTATTCACGTATAATACAGCTGTATAATACGTGTATAATACCGTATTATACAAAAATAAAATACCGTATTATACCGTATAATACATATTTTATTAAATTTTGATCAAAATCCCCTAAAAATCAGTGTGTGCTCGAAGAAATTTCGAAAAATTTAACATTTTATGAAATTTTGAGACATTTTTAATGATAATTTTGTAATTTTAGGTATTTTACCCCATTATTATGCACTCATTTCCTCTGCGCATGCGCACAGTGGAAAAATAGGGTTGGAGTGGGAGTTTGAGTTAGAATAAATTACCATTAAAATACCGTATTATACGGTATTATACGTATAATACCGCCGTATAATACCGAAAAAATAAAATACCGTATTTTTACATCTCTGTATATTTCAGAGCTTAAAACCACCAAAACCACAACAACCACAACCAGATAATTTTGAAAATTTCAAACGGTTATCACAACCAATACAACCGTTTCAAAAATTTTGAGTAAAATAACCGAAAAGAACCATAAAGAACCGATTGAAAAAAAAAATTAAAAAACCATTACCAAAACAATAACCAAAACAAAATCACTTTAAAATAACCGAAACCATAACCACCATAAATATTTTTTTCAATATTTAGAAAATACCACCATCATAACAACCATTTCAATCTTATTTGATTGAAACCACAACAACCACCAATAACCGATTCGCGAATCGGTTTTGAATTTTTTTTAAATTTAGTGGCAACACTGATTTGTGAATGTCTATTGTCTACTCCATAACCCCCCCCCCCCCCCCAAAAAAAAACATGAAAAAACTTACGAAAGTAGCAAACTTCAAATTTTTATATGTTTATAAAAAATAAAATGAAAAAAAAAACACGTTATAATTTCATGAAAAACGAAAACGTAATTGCAAATACAGAAACAAAAACGAAAACGAAAACCCACAAATTTTTGGTTTTCCAAACCCTGTTTCGTCAGTTCAAGTTTGGTTTTTTCTAGTTTTTATTTTAAGCATCTCGATCTCGTATTTTAAAGGAAATTTTGAGTTTTGTGTTTTATCTTTTATAAGTTTGTATTTTGTAATTTGTATTGTTTCCTTGAAAGTTTTTCTTGATTAATAAATTTGAACTTTGAGACTACAAGTGTACCAAACAATTATTATTTTTTAAGTACTTCCTATTAAAAATTTAAAATCGAGAAAAAAAAACCATAACAACCACTATAACCGTTTGAAATTTGAATCGGTTTTAATCAAAAACCATAACCACCGTAACCACGAAATTACCAAACTAGAAACCACAACCAAAACCATAACATGATGCATCGAAAAATTTTTCAAAACCTTTTCAAAACCCCAACCTAAAAAAATGGGATTTGAAAATTTCAAAACCTTTTGAAACGATTTTGGGCGTTTGATAAAAACCTTTTCAAAACCCAAAACCAAAACCGTTTGATTTTCAAATATTACATACCATAACAACAACAACCAATTGAATCTCAAACGGTTTTAAGCTCTGGTATATTTGCTTTTTTAGGTTTAATATTGAAAGCTGAGTTTTGTTATGTTAATTAAACAATTTATATTGTAATTTTGTTTATGTAAAATACAAAATAGCTTAAAATTATTTTTTGAAAAAACAAACTACATAAAATTAGGAAATAAAAAACTCGAGAAAATCCAAAATCGCAACTTTTTACATTTTGTTGTGGCATTGTAAAATTGACGAATGCGAAAACACTTGGAATTTCTCATTCAAAATGTCAAAATAATTGAATTTGAAATGAAACGTCGCTTCTCTTTCGCAGTTGCACGCCGTGGTGATCATTCTCTCTTTTTCGGTGTTTTAAAAGGTGGCGAATGGTTTTGAACCTTAGAAATTAGGAGTAAAATTACTTCTATTTAAAGTAAATCAAATCTTTATATTCTTTTTGTGTTGAATATCATAAAAATTAATTCAAAATGGCCCCTAAATTTGATCCATCTGAAGTCAAAGTCGGTGAGTAGAACTTGAAACATCAATCTATCATTCCTCATATTTTTACCACGTGTTATTGCATTAATTCATTTAATATTCGATTACTCGAGTAAAATAATACTTGAATACTTAATTCTACATTGACTAATAGTGATTTAATTCATTTCAGTCAATTTAAGATGTGTCGGAGGAGAAGTCGGTGCTACCTCATCTCTGGCTCCTAAAATTGGTCCTTTGGGTTTGGTAAGTGTTTCATTTTGGCATATAGTATGCTCATTAAGTAATATATCTATTGTATGTTTGATATTCGACTAACTGTTCTACGTACCGTCATCGTTGTCGGTATGTTTTTAGTTCAGTCGTAAAGTAAAAAGATGATTGCTTCACCCAGAATTTCTATATTAATAGAACTGTTTGGCTTTGCGGATCATGACAGTTTGAAAATTTAGTAATATAATGTGATGTTGATCGGAGTACTGTATGATTAATATATTTTCATTTGTTAGTCTCCCAAAAAAGTCGGTGACGATATTGCCAAAGCCACAGCCGACTGGAAAGGATTAAAAATTACCGTTCAACTGAGAATCCAAAACAGAGTAGCCACGATTTCCGTAGTCCCATCGGCTGCTTCTTTAATTATCAAAGCTTTAAAAGAACCACCGAGAGATCGTAAGAAGGTGAAAAATGGTGAGATTCAAGTTGAATGAAATATGAAACGTGGTTGTGAATACGTCAGTAAATCTGTTCATATTTCTTTTTTTTAGTAAAACACAGTGGTAACATTACCTTAGAAGAAGTTATCAATATTGCCAGAGTGATGAGACCCAGATCAATGGCAAATAAACTCGAAGGAACCGTAAAAGAAGTTTTAGGAACTTGTCAAGTGTGTATTAATTGACACGAATATGTATATGTATTTTTGGATGATTATACTTTTTTGATTTTTCAGTCCGTTGGATGCACAGTTGATGGAAAACCACCGCACGACATCATTGATGAAATCAACGATGGAGAAGCTGATATACCAGAGGAATAATTATAAATTTAAATGTAAGTTGAACTACTGAACGTAAAAATTCTAGGAATAACAGCTCTTTCGAAATACTGTGTTTTCTTCCGAGTAAAATTTTTTTGTATGTAGAGCATCTATTCCTGGGGTCTTACATTCAGTAGTTATGGTAGGGGTTGGCATCCCATCCAGTTACTAAACCGGCCTACGAACAGTGATTAACATTGTTAATCAATTGTTCAGTTTTATTTCTTTACGTATTTTATCAATTACTAAAATTTGAGCTATTATGGCTGGTTTGGTGATTATTCGAGCCATTGAGGAGAAAACCTCAATAAAAATCCGTTTTTTTATTGTTATTTTTTTGAAGTTCCTTATGTTGTGATATATTTTTAATACTCGCATTTTTCGTGAGGACTATTTACTATTTTTAATACTCGCATTTTTCGTGAGGACTATTTACTATTTTTAATACTCGCATTTTTCGTGAGGATTATTTACTTACCTGTTGATTTAATTTTTTGTTTGCAGATATGACGGTTCAATAAATTGTTTTCTACCTTGTTTCATTTTCTTTAATTTATTCGTACATAAAGATGAATGAGGTACTTGATTTGAATCGACGATTTTTCCTTCGTAAAATGATGAATCTTTTTATAACAAAAATATCATCCGAACATCAACTAGATCTGCGACTTGATACTTATTCGAGAGATCAAAAGCTGCAATAAATTGTGTTTCACATTAAAGCGCATTGCCCTTACAATCGAGCGAATAAATGCAGTAAGCGTGAGAGGAAGTTGGTGGAAGGGTTAACCAAACCTATTGTTAACCAGCGTGATGGTAGTTACGTGTCTGTACTTCGTAATCTCCCTACTACATACATCGAAGAACCAGTTTCTTGCTTCAAGTTTAATCGTCCTATGTTCAGGTAGGAAAAAAATGTTAGTACACGATGTGATTAAATGCGGCCAGAAATTCGTGGTTAGAAGATACGTGTGGTGTGATTCAAGCATAAAATCTTCAACTTGAAATGGATTCGTGAAACATTGCCTTCGGTAAAATTTTACTAAACTGGTGCAATTTTAATTAAAATAGGTAAGACGTGTGCATTGTTAATTATTTCTTACTTAATTTTCGTTTGTTAAAATTTTTTAAAGTAGATTTTCTATAAATTATGTATCAAAAACTTTGGTATTTCTGGTTTGAAAATTCAATTCAATCATGTACTTATTCTATCCTTAGCTTTAATTTTTTTTTTATTTGTTTGATATTCGTAACACATGGCCATTGTTTTTATCAATTTTTTCTTTGTTTAAATTTTTTAGGAGCACATAAAGAGGTTTCAATCGAGCGGAATTCATTTTTTGCAAATTGAAGTAATAAATTTTTAAAGCTTTTGATTTGAAATTTTTCCAGCAATAATGCCACGTCTTATATTATGAATTTATGATGAATCAATTAATTTTGACGTGCCATAGTAATACAAGGTATTCTATTACGGATATAAATTGGTAATGTGATTTGAATATATTTCAAGGCAAAATGCGGCCGCAGTGGAAGACGATATTTGTGACCGGTGGTGCAGGGTACATTGCAAGTCACTGCATTGTGGAATTATTGGAAGATGGTTATGAAGTAATAGCAGTAGACAATTTCGTTAATAGCGTGGACGAAAACGGAGATGCCATAAGTTTAAAAAGAGTTCGCGAAATTACCGGCAAATCAGTCACATTTTATAAATGTGATTTATTAGACATTGAAAAATTGGATTCCATTTTTTCGAAAGTATGTAATGTGCAATTTATTATGCTGATATCAGATTTTAGTACAGGAGAACTTACCAAGACTAATTTTTTACTCGATTTCAGCACTCAATCGATTGTGTAATTCATTTCGCTGCCATGAAAGCAGTAGGAGAGTCCATGAAATTCCCTCTATTGTATTACCATAATAATATTATAGGAGCTGTTAACTTGATAAATGTAAGTACCAAGCAAGTCTGCGTACTTTATTTTCAGTGAGGAAAATTTATCATAATTTTTTTTCAAAGGTGATGAAAAAACATGGCTGCAAACAGTTGATCTATTCCAGCTCATGCACGGTGTACGGTAATCCAAAATTTTTGCCTATAACTGAAGAACATCCGACAGGAAATGTAACAAACGTTTATGGAAAAACGAAATATTTTTGCGAAGAAATTTTAAAAGACATTAGCGTCGCTGAAGAGGTAATCGTCATTCATTTATACGTGTAAAATGACTCATGTTACAATTTAGTACGCATCTGTTGCTCTCAAAACTGGTTTACACGTTCTGAAAACAACGTATTAAAGATTCATGAATTCGCATCTATTTGCGCATTCTTGAAATTATTCCGTAATAATTTAACATAACGGTTGTCTTGCAAAAAATCTTTCGAGATGTTAAATATCGAGATTTACAGTTTTATTTCAATTTTTCAGGGTTGGAATATCATTTTATTGAGGTATTTTAACCCGGTTGGTGCACATTCGTCAGGATTAATTGGTGAAGATCCAACAAAACCGTTTGCCAATCTTATGCCTTATATCGCCCAAGTTGCTTTGGGAAAGAAAAGCGTCCTGACGATTTTTGGCGGAGATTACGACACTGTAGATGGAACGGGTAGGTACCGAGCCAACTTGTTTATAATTCTAATCTTGAACATGAAACAATTAATTAGTGAAAATGAATATTTTTTAGGTGTTCGAGATTACATTCACGTTATGGATCTAGCTTCCGGCCACATTGCAGCACTGAAAAAGTTACAATCCGAGCAATTAACATTAAAAGTAGGTTGCCTATAGACGTTGAAAAGTAGGATCTTAACCTTAAGGGCTAGTAATCGATACGAATTTGAATGCCCTCAAAAATTGTAAATCTGTTGGTTACGCCTTTAGTACAAATCAGACACTCGTTCTTTCAAAAAACTATTTTTAGGGGTGCAAACAGTCCTCAAATTTTAAATAATTAAAAATTTGTAGAACCACCGTATGAAATTTTTTTCTGCATTATGAAACGTGATAATTTGTGAGAGTTGAATGAGTGTATGTAGTTTAGGGCAAGTTTTTGGTTATGGACCTTATGGACCCATATTTATGCAAAATTAAGTGATTTCAGTTTTTCAAAAATTTTGAGTTCCATTTTGTACCTTTCCAATCGAATCCGCAGTTATCAAAAATTCGCTCAACTATTTTTGATTTTCAGTATTTTGGGAATTCCTAAAGAACAAGAAAGCTTTGTTTTAAAAAAATATATTTATGTCATTTGATTAGAAATTTTAAAGTTTAATTTCATGGGGCTAATTTTGAGTAAGTATTCTTGAAAAAGGGTTAAAAATTCATTTTTCTAAATTGGAGGTAAAATTATTCTATTGTGTAAATATCTGTATGTATTTGTACCTATATTGATATTCTTCATGTTCAAAGCCTTTGTAGGTACTCCATTTTAGGATTCTGCTATATCCCCGTCCGAACAGAATTTAATTGCTCCCAGATTTTCTCTTGTATCTCCTCCAATGTGAATTTTTGTGATTTCGAATTTCTCCTTTATCTCCCTTCAGGCTAAATTTTTGGAATTTCAGATTTCTCCTGAACCTTTCTTCAGACTGAATTTTGATAACTTTTCCCTCTCCGGAATAAATTTTGGTAAATTGTCCTTTACCTCTTCCCTCCAGTCTGAATTTTAGTAAATTTTCCTCCACCCTTCTCCAGCTTGAATTTTACTGATTCCAAATTTCTCCTGTACCCCTTTCAGACTGAATTGTGTTACTTCCCTAATTTCCTCTGTTGCCCTCTGCGTACTAAATTTTTGTAAATTCTCCTGTACCCCTTTCATGAATTTTGGTGATTTCAAATTTCTCATATACCCCCATAGGCTGATTTTTCGAAATTTCAAATTGGAAATTTCAAATTTTCCCAAGTTTCAAGTCTAACAAAATGTCAAATTTTTCGTTTCTTCAAGTTTAGCAAAATCAGTCCAATTTCCAAATTTTAGTGTAAAAATTGAATAATGAAATTTTAATTTTTTAAATTTTGGCTTCACTTTTTATGGGTTGACCCTCAGAATTATAGCTTGAGGATCTATAATAATATGTTGCGAATCATCATTTGAACTTTTTTCAGGGATACTCAAAAGTTGATCCCTTGGGAAAAATGTTCTGTGAGATGATCTGCCATCTCTAATGTAGAATTTTTGGTATCCAATTTCTATAAAAAAATTTTTAAACACCAGGCATCGTGTGATATAATTATAGGGCATTTAAATTCGTATTGGCCTCTAGTCCAAAATCGACCCTTATGTAGGCACGCCTTCATTTCACCGGTGCTATCACTTTAGAATTGATTCAAATTTTCTAGGCGTATAATCTGGGCACTGGTCAAGGCGTTTCTGTATTACAATTGATAAAAACCTTCGAAGAAATCTGTGGCAATGCGATTCCATACAAAATTGAAGCAAGAAGAGAAGGCGATATTTCTGAAATGTACGCCAACACCGATTTAGCTTGTGAAGAATTGGGATGGAAAACAAAATATAACTTGAAACAAATGTGTACGAGTATAATTTTCTGCTCAGGTTGTTTTTCAATTTAAATACACAAAAACCTCATCCAAATATATTTTTATTTTTAGGTGAAGATTTCTGGAGGTGGGAAACGAAAAATCCTCATGGCTATAAATCATCTGCAGACCAAAACAACGTCGTTTTATCACCGCCTCAAGAGAATGATAATAAAAAACTTACCAATGGCCATTCTTAATTTTTTTTTTTAAATGAAATAAATTATTGATTTTATTATAATTTTTTATTTTGTGTTCCATTAGGCTCGTGAAAATTTGATTGAAAAACTGAAAAGTATTAGTATAGGTACCTACTTAATTTATTTATAAACAGTATAACACTGAGTAAATACAAATGTATCTAGGATGTAAAAAATAAAATTTTCACGCTTTGAAAATTTTAATTGTTTTTTTTTTAAATTTTGTAATAATTTTTTCGTTTTGAGGGTATTTTAATATAAGCATGCATTGCACAAAAAGGAAAAATATACTTTTTTATACGTAGTGTTCGAGTTGTAAAATCATTAGGTATGCTCACAATTAAAAAACTAGTGGTAATTACCTATAGAAGTTTTGTATTTGTTTTTCCATACATTTTACCAATATATTTACCAGCAAATAAGAGTTAGTGGCTTTAGAACTTTTTCATTTACAGAATAAATAAAACAATTAAGTAGTTTAGTAGCATGTCTGAATTTTTTATTTTCCAAATTATCAAAAAAAGCAAATAATGCCCAACGTTTTGTCTACTTTAAATGATTAGTTTTAGTTTTGTTGTTAAAGTGATGGTTGAACTTGAAAGAGTTTTAAAGAACAAATTGGAAAAAACTCATGTTGTATTCTATACGTATCTATTTAGAGCTTTAGAAAAAAATTTGGCCATAATTTGCTTGTAAAAAGCTATACTTAATCTACGCATTATCATCAACTATAGAAAAAATATCGAGTAAGTCATCCCTAATTTTTTTAATGGGTGTTAATTCTAGCTCATTCTTGATTAATTTTTTTATGTAATTTTAATTGCTGAATTATTCGTCCAATTGCACAGAAAGAATGAAAATTTTAAACAGATATCCTGTAAAATTAATGGCATGGTTCCTGAAATCCATAGGAATCGACGTACTCTCGAATGAAATAAAGTTACAGCAATTAACCTACACTTTCCTCACATTTCACTTCGCTTTGCTATTCACGACAGCTGGAATAATTATGTTCGCCTTCATGAATAGAAAGTATTTTGAAGAAGCCATAATAATAGCAGCTTTTTTAGGCTCGATGATAATTATCGATATTGCAATACCGAACATATTTCAAAACAGATACAAACTAAAAGAACTTTTATTCAAATTGGATGAAAATATTTTCGTATATCCGGACGAAGATGAAATCATAGTAGAATACGAGCTACATTTACAAGAAAATTATACCAGAAAAATAATCGCATGGGTATTCTGTTACGTAATTTTTGGATTCTCTTTGAGTGGAATTTCGCCTTTCATTGGTTTATATATGACTGGTAAATTCAAAACAGTGATTTATCCGGCCTGGTATCCGTGGAAAGAAGATACCTTTGTGAAAGCTTCGATTACGTATTGTATTCAATTGGTCACTTCGACTTGTGTATTTTGGAGTTACTTTCTTTTTCAAATATTCGCTGTTTTGGTGGCGATTGAGTTCGCGAGACAGTATAAGAGACTTTGTATGGCACTAATTTTGATCAACGAGCGGACTAAGAAATTATTTGTGAAAAAACTGTTCGGCGAGAGCTCGAAAGTCAACTGGGACAGTTTGAATTATATAAATATTAAAAATTCGGAGTATACCCATCAACAAAAAATCATTTTCAATGAGATTTATCGTCAGAAAATTATTTGTTGTATTTTGCATCATCAGCAAATGCTCAAGTAAGAAAACAGATCCGCAAGTTTAGTTGAAAGTTCTGAACACTGCCTGATAATGATCAATTGAGTTGAAATCACGTGTGATGATATGTTCATTCTTAGAATTGAAGGGAAAAATTCAAAAACGTGAAAACTTGGAATTTTCCAGTTCATGAATTTTTCCTTTCAGTTGTCAGGGTCGGCAAATATTCATACACAAATTTAGACTGAGTTGCAGTATCAGACCAGGAAAATATTCGGTGCTTTCAATGAAAATACAAAATGCTAACAAGGATGGTATCTCAACCATATTAGAGGCAAAATTTTGGGCCGAAACATAAATAAATCGAAAGTACATTATGAAAGGACCCTCATATCCAAAATTTCAGGGGTTGAATTTCATTTTTCGAATTTTGGCGAATTTTTGAAATTTAAAAATTATTTCATCGCCTTGTAAAAATGAAAAATTGATCTAATCTATGAAAAAGCCGAAACTTGGTATATACTCTATTTTCGACCTCACAAGTCGATTGGAAGCGGTTTCGAGACATTTTGAAGCCTCTAGAAAATTTTGGAATTTTCCAGCACTGGAGAAAACCATCGAGAAAACTCCATAAAAATGGTTTATATGAACTTCAGTACCTGTAATCGCAGATTACTCATGTTGGTGACCTATTTGATCGATTAAAGCATAATTTTCCAAAATTTGTAGTTGCCGGGTTAATCCATATTTTTTGGCAAAAATTTTCTAGAGGCTCCAAAACGTTTCAAAACCGCTTTCAATCGATTCGAGAGATCATTATGTTAAATTTCAGCCTTTTTCGTTTATAAAATTTTTATATTTTGCAGGGAGATGAGGTAGGCAATTTTGAAATGACAAAAATTCGTCAAAATTCAATGAACTTCAACACTTTTTTTTGGCCTCCATGGAATTTTGGATTTGAATTTTTTTTTCATGATGAACTTTCGATTTATCTTTGTTTCAGCACAAAATTCTGCTACTAGATGGGATACCTTCCTTGTAAGCTCATTTGAAAAATTCAGATACATAAATTAATAATTCATTTTATTTATGCAGATCGTTTCATTTATTTCAATCATGGTATACAGCACTTTTTTCTGTAGAATTGGCTACATCAGTGGTGACATTTGGATTGGTATTTTACAATGTGTTACAAGTAAAACTTTCTAAATACTAATTCTTCCATTGTTTTGGATTTTTGAGCTTATGTTATCACATTTTAAAAAAAAAATTATTTGCAGATGACAAATTACGAAAGATGTTTCACCATCATCGGCTCAAGTTTTAATGTCATGACGAATTTATTCAGCAGATGTGTAATTGGAGAAATATTCTCTGAAATGGTAGGTATAATCTTTAAACTATTTTCAAAAGGTGTTCATAAATACATAAATGTATGTACTTATTATATAGGTACCTACATAAAATTACTTTTTTATTTACAGAACGAAAAAGTCACCAATACGATAATTCATGATGTGAATTGGTACGATCAAACATTGGCTAATCAGAAATTATTATTCATTTTACATTTTTTAAGTAAACGCCAGTATAAGATATTTGCTTTTAAAGTTTATGAAGCTTCATACTATACTTTTGCTGGTATAACTAGAGCTTCATATTCATACTTTAACATAATTAGAAGACAACAGTAACCAAACAGAGGATAGGGTACTTAGAATACTTACTCAGGGACCAAAAAATTGTTATTGTTGAACTATGATTTGCATATTTATAGATTTATTTTAAAATATTATAATTCTGTATAGGTACCTACACTACCTACGTATATGTTACATTTCTTATGATTGAAATACATTTAAGAAACTACATTATGTGTCATTCGCCGAGAAAAGGGACCTGGTGCAAAAAAATAAGTTCGAGTTTAAAGTTGGCGCGAAGTAATACTTGTGTGAACATGGCTTCAGTGGTCTTATATGCCTCGTTATCATTGGTCACATCAATATTACAATTTCCAAAAAAAAATTCGCCTATAGCGTGGTGCGTGCTCTAATAATTGCAGCGGTCATTACGTAGCGCTATTATAATTATTTTTTCGAATTCATTTTTTTCAAATTATTTTCGAAATTTATGAATATTGGGGATAATTGAATGATGTAATTACATTTATTTTTGATTTTTACGGATGAATTTGAATAAAATGAGTGTTATTGATAAATTTGACACGAAATAAGGAAGTGTTGAATGGCTCATTCTATGTCAACTCGACCAGGTTTTGACCTTGGGTCTTCCGATTTCGCTCAAAATTTTTTTACGAGTTCTCCTCGATGGTCTAATGAAGGAATCACCGTCATTCCGATCCTAATCTTCCAGGGGGCGGGGGGTGGCCCTTGTAATTTTCGTATTATTGGGATTTTTTGCGAAATTGCTTAACTTTGAAGGAGCATATCTCGAGATTGGTTAGGTCTAAGATAAATCTATTCATGCTGTTTTGTAGAGAATTAAAAGGAGATTCAAAATTGATAATTACTTTTTGTAAAGTTCAAAGTTGAGCTTTTGTGATGGGAGCTCAACTTTCATGATAAGTACAAAAGATGAAGGGCCCCATTAAAAAATCTGAAAAAATTACTATGAAGAGAACTTTTAATCTATTTTTCAACTAATTACTTTTCAAGATGGGATCTCAATACCCTTGGGGGGCACAGGGGTCCTAAATTTTGGTCAAAATTCAAAAAAATGAAAAAAGTGAAGTAATATATCGATTTTTACTAATTCGAAGGCGCTGAGTTCGAATATGTGCTTAGTTTTTTCATTTGATCCCTCTGAACCCCCCTATCAGCCCCCTAATGAGGTCAAAATTCAAAAAAAAAAATAACGTATGACGTATCGTTTGTTGGGTTTTTGAGGGCGCTGAGTTCGAATATTTGCTTATTTTTGGGATTCGACCCTTTAGTGCCCCCCTAGCCTCCAATTTTGAAAAAACACATTGATTTTTTAAATGATTTAGTAATTTTGGAGTCAGTGTGGAGAACGAAGGAGGCGGATCGAGAAAGTAAGTTGATAATCGAGCTCAGTACCCTCGATTCAGTAGAAATCGATATGACACATGCTATTTCCATTTTTTGCATGTGTTTTTTCAAAATTGGGGGCTAGGGGGGCACTTAAGGGTCGAATCCCAAAAATAAGCAAATATTCGAACTTAGCACCCTCAAAAACCCAACAAACGACACGTCATACGTTATTTTTCATTTTTTTGAATTTTGACCTCATTAGAGAGCTGATAGGGGGGTTCAGAGGGGTCAAATGAAAAAACTAAGCACATATTCGAACTCAGCGCCTTCGAATTAGTAGAAATCGATATATTACTTCACTTTTTTCATTTTTTTGAATTTTGACCAAAATTTAGGACCCTTGTGCCCCCCAGGGGTATTGAGATCCCATCTTGAAAAGTAATTAGTTGAAAAATAGATTAAAAGTTCTCTTCATAGTAATTTTTTCAGATTTTTTAATGGGGTCCTTCATCTTTTGTACTTATCATGAAAGTTGAGCTTCCATCACAAAAGCTCAACTTTGAACTTTTCAAAAAGTAATTATCAATTTTGAATTTCCTTTCAATTCTCTACAAAACAGCATGAACAGATTTATCTTAGACCTAACCAATCTCGAGATATGCTCCTTCAAAGTTAAGTAATTTCGCAAAAAATCCCAATAATACGAAAATTACAAGGGCCACCCCCCGCCCCCTGAAAGATTAGGATCGGAATGACGGTGATTCCTTCATTAGACCATCGAGGGGAACTTGTAAAAAATTTTTGAGCGAAATCGGAAGACCCAAGGTCAAAACCTGGTCGAGTTGACATAGAATGAGCCGAATGCAATTTATAATGGTAAGATGAAAACTGAAAGTGAAACTATTCAAAAGAAGAATTTAGTTCAAATAACTAAATAAACCATAAGAAATGAAAATGTAAATGATTTAGCATAGCAAAATAATGTGAGAATTCAAAAAAAATGATCAATTCCAAAATCTCACAAAATTTTTCAATATTTTTTTCACTTTTTTGAACCTTTTCTGGTTGTTTTTTTTTTACATTTTACGAGATTTAATGAACGTTTTTGAAAAAAACTACCTATTCCATCTTATTCTACACACTTTGAAGTATCAGAATCAGTGATTAACTCAAAACCCATAATTTCGCACATGAGGTCCCTTTTCTCGGCGAATGTCACATATGGTAATCAAAGTATATGCAGTTAGCATAAAAAATTATATTTTACCTAATCAAGTGACAGAAAAATCTTAGTTGATACCTAATTAGATAATAAAATAGATAATAAAATTACAAAAATTAGTCTCTATAGATGCAATAAGTACCTATTGCTATTCATTCGTAATTTTAAATTATTATTTTATATGATCCAAGTCCATGCAGAGACGTAGGTACTTACTCAGATGATTTTTCTGAAGGAGGAGGTGAAACGTAAAGGTGACTGTAAAGAGTATGTTAAAAAACAAACTTTGAAGGAGGATACCTATCCAAAAATAGAACGATTTTTGATAAAGTTTTCTAAAATTGAGTAATTTTTACGAAAAATTGAGTAAGAAAAGCAAAAAATGGCGAAGCATCTTTTTTGTGGGTAGGTAGGTATTAAAGTCGATTACTTATTTCGAATTTTTTCAAAAATTGAATGTGTGAGAGACGGTGGAAATATCTAACTTTGAATCTAAGATTTTTTGGCGAATTAAAAAAAAAATTAAAAAATGTTATTCGTATTTACAATATTAGATTTATGTATTTATCCAAAAATGTCAATGATGGCCACTTTTCACCTATCACATTTAGCAAGTTTTGAAAAAATAATTTTTTACTTGCAGGTACCCACTTTTATAATATCCTGAAAAAAAAACTAAAAAAAAAAATTATGCAGTGATCTGATTATTATTATGCATACATTTAGGTACCCATAAAAATCATCAGCAGCAATTTTTCACCGCCACCCTCATCTTAGGTAATTTTCAAAACTGAAAAAAATTTCATTTTTTCAAACCGTCGGTGATTTTTTGAATAATTGTAGTCCCCATAAAAAGACTATTGCAATTTTAATTCTATTTTCTAAAGGAAATATGGAATTTTTTCAAGTAGATGCCCTTGAAAATGTGGTAAAAATGATTTGTAAAAAATGGACACCAATGCCATATTCAATAGTTGGAAATATTCGAATTTTCCTTTTATTTTTAAATCATTGAACCATTGAACTGCGTATTACATTATTTTAATTAAAAACCAGATATTTATTTCATTTTAAGATGGATTATGTACCTATTTTTAAAATCATTTTGGACAATCAATGAGCATTTTATTGTAAATTTTTAAATCTAAATCTAAAA
The DNA here is from genome assembly GCA_033439095.1 of Pseudococcus viburni. NCBI lineage: Eukaryota > Metazoa > Arthropoda > Insecta > Hemiptera > Pseudococcidae > Pseudococcus > Pseudococcus viburni. Next base: position 240,151 of record JAVBJF010000333.1, on the reverse strand, counting down.
GAATCTGAAAACAACTACAAAAACTGCAGCTAAATGAGCAAGCCATAAGTACCTGAAACAGTCATGATAAAATCATTTTTCTACATATGTATTTTTATTATACGGTAATTGAACACTAATAACTTTTGATTCGAGCAAGATAGAAAGATGAGGATAAAAATAATAAAAAAAACTTCGGAAAAAATAGTTTTTTTATTTTTCAATGGTGATTCTTCATAGAAAAATCATAATAAAAAAAGTTGTATATAAGTAGGTACCTACTTATTTGATTTTTTCACAAATTTTCAAATTTTGTCCTTTATTTTTGTAATTATTGCCATAAGTAAGTACATAGGTACCAATTTTGTAATTTTTAAATATTTTTTTCAATTTTTGCTGATAAAGAAGCAATCTTGGAAAATTTTTATGATAATTTAAAAAAAAGAAAGTGGTAATTATCATAGGTACTATCATCTTCCGAACTGTCCCGGAGATATTTGACAATTCAAGTTTAAAAATTAAATCTAGCATCCTGAAATACAAAATAAACATATTTTCTCGATTGTTAATTATGTAAAGTGACACATGAATAATTGCCGATACAGTTGGTAAAACTACAATAAATTGGTAAAATTTATACAAAGGGATATTTTTCTGGTAACCATTTATATCGATACTTTTTGAACAAAAATTAATTATATTTAATGATTTTCGTTTAAATTTTGATTTCGTTATATTTTGGTAGGTAGGTACCTATAAGTGCCGTATTTGGGTAGGTATCTGAAAAATTTGTTCCTAATTAATAATATCTTCTTGTGTAATATATCTTGAAAACTACCTATGTACTTATTAATAAAAAAAAATTACATTTGCCTAAAAATCCAAACGAAACACTTGTTATTTGTGTCTCTTTTGGAAACTTACTCATCATGAAAATTTCTTTTTCATTGACGTCAAAGTAAACACTTATTTAGATATTTTGGAAAAACTTCCTCAAATTGTTATTTTTCTTTCTTTTTTTTGTCCCTATTAAATTAGATATTATGTCCGAAGTTTGGAAAATACGATGTAGCCTACACAAATAAATGCAAATTACATACTTCACTATTTGGGACTGGGATGATACACATTCAATTTTACAAGTGAAAATTTTCCAACAAAAAATGAGAAATGGATGTTTCATAAAAAATAGTGGAAAATTTCCTTTAGAAAATGATATAATTTTGTAAGTAAACCTTTCGAAAACGACTACCAATTTGACAATTTTAGAGACAAAAAATACTGCCAAAGTATTCGGTAAATATGGATATTTTTACTTTATTTACTCAACTTATAGGGCAATTCATTTTGACGTTATATCATTGAACTGATATGTAAAAGTGTACAATTTTACACTGTCAAAGTACTTTTTTTATAGCTTAAAATATGCTAATTTTCACAATTGTCACAAAACTTCATTTTTCTATCAATAAAGTTGATAAATTCATGTAATTCCTGTACAAAATGTAGGTTTTTACATTTTACACACCAGTTCGATAATGATGTTTTAACAGCCCTATTGTAATGAATTTATAATACGGAACGAATAATATTAAAGTACGAATAAGATACTCGCAAAAGTTGTGCGAATGTGTAATATGAGGCGGTGTAAATAAAACATCCTTTTAATTCATGCTCATGTTTCGTCATCATGTGAAACATACACAATAAATTCTTATTTTCAGTTGACTGTTCCCACCAGTTCATTTGATAAAAAATAATATCGCCGATTTTCGAATCCTGAAAAAAAAAATCATGGAACTTGGATAGAAATTTTTATCTGAGAGTTTTGATGAAATACCTAATAAACTTTACCATTTTTATGAATATTTCTCCAACAATACACCTGCTGAATATGTTTGCTAATACATTGAATGTGGAACCAATAATGGTCAAAAATGTCGAAGGATTTGTCGCCTGGAATGAGGAAATATTTGCGAATGAAATTTTATTAAGTAGGTATCTAGTCAAGTTGGAAAATACCTACCTATCTAACTCTACTCCTTTGGAAAAGTTTGACAGTTTATTTTCCATGAAAATTGGTGCATTTATCAAAAAAAAAGAAGGTATAAAATCTCAATTTCGAATTTTCTGAGTAATTTTAAATAAAAATTACAAAATTGAAAGTAATGAAATTTTTTTAGATTTTTTGACGTCAATTTTTTTGTCATTTCAATATGGAAAAAATTATGTCCAACTTCTTCAAAAGAAATAAGTAGATTATTATTAGGATTTCTCATACCGAAAGTAAATTGTTGAATATTAAAGCAAGTGTCGCCGCAGACATGATAAGTTCTATAGAATAAAATGCAGAAAACCAAGGTTCAAAAAGGCGAAATAATCTGAAACATGAACAAAAAAATAAGTAAGTACCTAGGTATAAGTTCCCGGTGCAGAGAAAGGATTTCAGTTGCTAAAAATATACTTTTACTTGATTCTATAGGAAATTGACTGAAAAATCGGGAAAATTGGGTTGAAAGCCAAATTTTGTCCCCGTCTCCAGCAACTAGCTCCAAAAATGCTTGCAATTTTTTTTAAATTTTTTTCATTATCGATTTTGATAACAAACTTTAAGAATTTAAAAAGTCAGCTTGAGAGCTGTATTATGCTCTTCAAAAGCCTCAAGTCTGAAATTTTGAACTGGTAATAGAATTAGATATTCTTGATGGTTGTGGGGCAAAGGGGTGATAGTTCACTTTATGCTCGACTTGGCCACTTCCACCGAAGAATATCTGTAGTTTCTATCAACCCAGCACAAAATATGCTTGCGTTGACTGCACGAAATAAATACACGAATATTGGAAGAACGAAGTATATTCGCGTATTATTAACTCATACAGCCTAACTGAATTTAGGCAAACACATAACAGTACACTAATTATCGAATAAAGGTAAATCACGGATACATACACACACGGCACGATTATATTACTGTAAAATTAGATAAAAAGTGAACGCTCGTACCTACAAACAGGTCCTATTTATAGGCACGAGCTTCTCTGTCTGCGGGGAGGCGGGAATGGCTCGTGAGCTTCCGATTGGCTGGATATTATGTCATTTTAGCTCCAGCAACCAATCCAGAGACTGGAAACTGGAGTGCTAGAACCTTCTCCAGGAACATTGCGCAATATTACGATATATTTACGCAGATGTTCACCCTCGTCAACTCACCTGACAGGTGAGATAACGAGGTACGTACAATGGGAAGGTTCATAGCGCCGAAGTGCCAAAAGTAGCGATAAGACCAAATTAATGGACTTATGCTACGCAGCAACAATCGATCGCGTACGTAGGTAATAGGTAGTTGCGTATAAATACGTAGCTATCCTATTTACCTGCGAATAGGCGACGACAATGGTGCAATTTGGTAGGTATTTACCTGCCCGGTTCAATTTCACGAAAACTCTGAAAAAAATGGGCTAAGAAGTCATACCTTACTAGGTACCAAATGCCTCAAAAAAGACTCCTACCCAAAAAATTTGGGATTGTTGATTTCGTTTTTTTCAAAATTTTAGGTTCTGTCTAAAATTTTGCGGGAAAAAATTTGATTAGAACACATTTTGAGCGTAAATGAAGCATTTAGGTACACGAAAAATACAAATACAAAGTTGCAAAGCGTTATTCCTCTTTCTACTGAAACCAAGGCACATAGGATAATATTTTCAAAATTCAAAAATTTTACGAAAATAGTGTACCAGAGGTGATCGTTTTGGTCATTTTTTCGAAAGTGGAGTGAGGAGGAGCAGCATAAAAATCGTATCTAAATCTCAAGGTAAACTCCTCAAAATTTCACTCCTTTGGCTCTTCGCCTTTCCCCCTCAGTCTTAAACTCTAACCAAATTCAAAAAATTTTAAAACTGTGATGAAAAAAATCAATATTTTTACCCAAAAATACCATTGGCAGTCAAGCTGTTACCTCCCTAAAAGTCACGCTTTAGGTATAGTTTTTTTCAATTTTCAGCGAAAAATTTAACATTGATTTTGAGAGAATTTGAGCCTCAAGAAAACCTTGGATTTTTATGGGTTCAAAAAAAAAGTCGGCGTTGATTTTTCTCCACTTTCTGAATTTTTGAAAAAACATGCAGAATTCGTTCGTTTTTGGTTGAAGTGGCAGGAAGGTGACAGAGAAAAATTAAAGCTTATGATTTCTTACTAAAAATACTTACTTATCCAAATCAACTTCATTTCGAAATTTTTTTTCTTAAAAATAAGAATTTTAGATTTTTATTGAAAATTTGACTGAAAAAATAAAGAATGCGAATTTTTCGAGTACCTACCTTTGAAAAATGAGGTAAAATTTAAAAATCTATGCTTACCTGCTAACAAGTCAGAGCATTTTCGGTAGAATTCGCTTTAAAAAATTTTTAGCAAAATTTTCTCAACTTTTTATTAATATATATTTTTTTAATTTAAGTTTTCTCAAGAAAAATTTTTTGTGACATTTTTTCAAAATATTTTTAAATTGAATTTTTAAAAATTTTGAAGTTTGTTAGATTTTAACAAGTGAGTGGGGAAAGCTAAAAGTACAATATGAGAAGGTGTTTTAATCGGATTTTTTTGGGATCTGCAAACAACTTTTATGTAGGTAACCTCTCTCTCCCCTCCGATCACCTCCAATCGAATTCCTTCTTTTTAATAAAGAAAATGATTACTTTTGCAATTGTTGATAATGTTTTATACAATGTAATACATTTTCCTTGAAAACGTTGTCATATCTTCGTTTAAATTCATCCTCGAAATTGATAATTGAAATGTACCAAGAATCTTGGCCCATTTTTTCGAGCACCGCATCATTTGTTCTTTGTCGAGTGCTCATTAAAACTGTTGCAAGTCGTCGATACTGACGCAGGAATTCAACCGTTATCGATGTAATGAACACTTGTATCACGAAATAAATCCAAAATGCAGCCATGCATCCGGTTAGTTGCAAAAACGAGGTGACCATTACCAGAGGAGGCTTTTCATAAGATGGATACCAACCTGGATACATGGACGTCTCATAAACGTCAGTAATCATATAAGCTAATAAAGGTGACAATAAACTGAGAGAAAATCCAAAACATTCGTATCCTACAATTAAAATAAGAATTTTACGAAAGTTTTCCTCATTCAGTAAGTCAAGAGTTTTAGAGCTGATGATGAGGTCTTCGTCAGGATACCTGTAAACATTCTGGTCCATCATTTGTAATAATTTTAAAATTTCTGATCTATTTTGGACGAAAATGTAAATCGATGAAAGCAGGGTGATTGATGAACCTAAATATGCAGCAACGATTACCATCTCTTTGATATGATTACGGTTCACGAATACGAATAAGGACATGTGTATAAAAGCTGACAGTGTTGGAGAAACCGCGGTGAATTGGTAAAATTTGTATAATGGTATATTTTTTTGGTAAACATTTATACCAACACTTTTCAAAAAGAACGCGATATTTTTGACCGATTTTCGCGAAAATTTTTGCTCCATTTTAAACTCAAGCACCTTTGTACTGTGGGTAGGTACTCACAATGAAGATATTTTAAAACTAAAATTAGGTAGGTAATTTGCAAATAACATTTACAGAATGGTTATCTTGATCAAAATTATTTTAAATTGGTAATTGCCTCCTGAATTTTTTATTTCTTCGAATTTCATTTTTTTTTAAAGTTGATGATGGGTAGGTACATATCAACGAAGTACCTTCTTGCAGAATAAATTATTATTCTTTTTAATGTCAACAATAAACATAGGTATTATTTGTAAAAAGTTTCTGAATAATGAATAAATATTAGTCACCTTTTTTCTTCTCAAATTTGGGTAAGAGGACTTTGATTAGAATGACGTGTTACAACAGTACCCATGTACATCGTACAACGTCATTAAATTTAATTTGGAAAAAATACCATGCAGGTAAAATAACTAAATATATAATTTACTGTTTGAGACAGTCATTTTAATTTACTTCAAATGGTTTGGCGAATATACCTTATTTAAGATGGGGATTTGCCAGCTCTACATATTTGATAACTACTTAGGTACCTGTTGAATAAATAAGTATCATCATCATTAGCTACATATCAACAAATGTAAGGTACCTTTTTTTTTGTTTGAAAAGAAAAATACCTATTATTTATTACGTCAATAAAGTTTGAAGATATTTATTCATTTTGCAAATAAAGTTTAGCCAGATCTTTATACCCCTCTTTCTACGAACGTTGAAACAAGAGAGGCAGTGAAGAAATTTTCTCCACATTTTAAAAATACCTGGATAGGTAGTAAAAATTGTATTCTCTGAATCAGCTCTTGTCCTGCCCAATTTCTCTAAAAATTTGTTCATTTTCAAAAAAAAAAGTGGATGAATTGATAACTATTTTTTAGTAAAAATGGTACTGAGACGTAACCAAAAACACCATTGATGCGCATTTTTCACCTTCATCTTTTTTTTTCGGAATAGGGCTGACAAGTCTTGACGTCATTGCACCACTACTAATGCAAATACCAGTTCATGTACCAGTTTGTGTACTTTTTGTAAAGGGGAGTCAACAAAAAAATTAACATTGAATCTTATGGGAGTCGTTTTGTTTTTACAAATTTTTTCATTTTTGATGTGTTGAATTTTTTTTGTTTTTACAATTTTGACCAAATTGACAGCTCAACTCGTCAAAATTGTCAACAAATCAAAAAAATAATACATCAATACTGAAAAAAATTGGAAAAACAAAACGACTCCCATAAGATTCAATGTTAATTTTCTCGTCGACTCCCCTTTACAAAAAGTAAACAAACTAATAATTTGCATTTGTAGTAGTAATATGACGTCAGACTTGTCAGCCCTATATTTATCGTTAGGTACAAGGAAGGTATCCCAACCGGCAGTAAAATTTTGGGCAAAAACAAAAATGCATCGAAAGTGCTTCCAAAAAAGTCATTTTAAATTTCTGGTGCTGAAGTTGATTTTTCGAATTTTCTTGAATTTTTGAACATTCAAAATTACTCTTACATTTGAATAGAATTTGATTAAATCAACGAAAAAAACTGAAATCGGATATACTTAGGTACTCTATTTTCAATCTCCCGAATTGATTCAAAGTGGTTTAAAGTCGTTCTGAACATCCGGAGTTGCCAGAAAATCGTTGATTTTTAATATTCGTAATCTATTCATGAATTGGAGAATAATTCTTGAAAATTTCTTCAACTAAGGGGATGGATACAAAAAAATCTGGAGATTTAGTGCAGTCAAATTAGCTCGAACCTAGAAAAAATTCCCAACCAGCTGAATTTTGGTTTATACGATGTATAATGATGTCAGTTATAACATAAAAAAAGTTCCGGTCCCCAAGTGTGGGCTAGCCGCAGGAGGGGGGCACCCAAAAAAGTGGGGTTTCGTCTCTACCGCCTCAGGAAAGCCTCAAATCCAAAAATAACAAGTGTAAAAAAAATCTACATCAAATTTCCTATCGAATAGACTTCACTTTTCGAGAAAACATGATTCTAACCTCAGTGACCCCATTTTCACATTTTTTCAATTTCAGCTTGAAAATACACTTATTATGGGTTTGAAACGCGTTTTAGGGAAAAATTGGTAAGAACTAAACGTATTCCTCGTCCTATTCTACATCCGCTAAAGCTATCAAGTTTTTCAAAAAAACCCAAAATGGGGGGGGGGTGCAAGAAATCAAATTTATAATTCACATCCCAATTATTATATAGTCACAAACTGTAAAAAAATGGCTTTTGATGAAAGAAGCATGAAAGTTGGTATGATGAACAACAAGACCAAAACAAAATTTTAGAGAACCGGAGATACTTTCAATTCACCATATGGGGGTGCGAGGGGGTGGTTTTTGAGACTCCAGCCCCCCCCCATGTGGTAAGGGTGAGCAAAGTCGACTTCAACCTCCCTGAACATAAATATGCAATTACTTTTGATATCTGATAACTAGAAGAGCCTCCAATTTCAAATTAACCCCCCCCCCACCCCATATTTCCCAATATTTGTGAAAAATACCCGAAAATCGCAGATTCTTGCCCCTACACCTCACAGTCAGGAACGAATTTTCAATACGATATTCGGATAGTAGAGGTCAAACTCGATCTATAGACTCACATCCGAACTTCACACGTCTTCGTGGGAAAGAGTAGGAGGTGCCACAATATTCTCAATTTTGATAAATTTTAGTTTTTCATCGTTTTTTTAAAAATATTTTGGTCTCTTTAAATTTTGTTTTGGTCTTGTTGTTCATCATACCAACTTTCATGCTTCTTTCATCAAAATCCATTTTTTTACAGTTTGTGACTACTTATATACCTATAGTCGGTACAACGAAAGAAGACACTTTTCCCCTACGTTCTCCCACCACAAAATTTAAAAACGTTGAGTTGTGATTGGACGAAAATTGAAATCAACGCGCGTTGTTGGTTTCCGCGTTTCGAGTCGAGTAGGGGAAAAGTGCCTTCTTTCGTTGTACCGACTATAATAATTATAGGATGTGAATTATAAATTTGATTTCTTGCACCCTCCCCTCCCATTTTTGGGTTTTTTGAAAAACTTGATAGCTTTAGCGGATGTAGAATTGGACGAGGAATAATTTTAGTTCTTACCCATTTTTCCCTAAAACGCGTTTCAAACCCATAATAAGTGTATTTTCAGGCTGAAATTGAAAAAATGTGAAAAGGGGTCAAGTTTAACCACTCCTAACTGAGGTTAGAATCATGTTATCTCGAAAAGTAAAAAGTCTATTTGATAGGAAATTTGATGCAGATTTTTTTTATACTGCTATTTTTTGATTTGAGGCTTTCCTGAGGCGGTAGAGACGAAAACCCACTTTTTTGGGTGGTTTTTCCCCCTCCTGGGGCTAGCTCCACACTTGGGGAGCGGAACTTTTTTTATGTTATAACTGACACCAGGTTCGAGCTAATTTGACCGTACTAATTGGGAACAACTTCAAATCACCAGAATTCAGTCAGAGAAAAGATACAGGAGAATTTACTCAAATTCAGTCACTTTAGTCTGTAGAAGAGTACAGGAGAAACTAAAAAGTGATAAAACTCGCTTTGGAAAGGGAAACCGAAAAAAATTGAAATAACCATAATTTAGCCTGGAGATAGGAGAAATTTTAAATGACTAAAATTCACTCTGGAGGAGGATAGATACCTATGAGAACATTTGAACTCATCAAAGTTCAGCCTATAGGGAGGTTTGGGAGAATTAACCAAAATTCAGACTGTTGAAAAGTTCAGAAGATTTTATCGAAATTCAGCATAAAGAGGGCTACAGGAGAAATTTTAGGATAACAAGATTTACCATAGATTAGGTACGGAAATTCAATTCTGGAGGAAAGTGCCATAAAGTTTTGAAATTCTCGAAATTTAGCCTGAAAAGGGATGCAGGAGAATTTAATCACATATTGGATTGGGTCAGACATTTTCATGATTTTAGACCAAGAGCTCACTCCCAGTTTTTGGAATTGGACCAAAAATGGCAAAAGTCACTTCAGTGTCTCTTACTGAATCTATAGCGAAAATTTGAGCTCACCAGGTCATTTAGTTTGGGCGGTAGGCTAGACAACGTATGTATAGGTATTCACAACGAGAAAACTCCCCTAAATGTTCTTTTTTGATATTTCAGTCTGGAAGGTTCTAAAAAAGCCTGAAAGGTTAAAACCTTCACAGGGCTCATCAGTGGCACTAACCGACTCTACATGGAGAATTTTGATTCCCTACCTCAATTTGTGACCCTTAAGGCAAAGCAAAGTCACATTTTGGGGCCTTAAAAAAAGTGGGGATCAGCTGGGAAGTTGAAATTTAGATATGTTGGAGACAATATGTTAACTGATCAGTGGTAAAAATTTAAGGAGTTTTTTTTTTAATTTCGGACCATTTGTGGAAACCCTGTAGCCTACAAAAAAGGGATCAATCACAATTTTCAGTTTGGGTCCTCTGAATTTTTATGGTATTCGTCTCCGATCCTTTATTTCAAATCAGTGCCCAACACAATGGCCATAATTTTTTTTCAAAAATTCGGTTAAAAAATTGAAACATTTTCCAGGCCTAAGTTGAGAATATTGTAAATAGCACCTGTTCGTTACCCACCACTCCTCTCTTTTCTACTTCTCCGATATCTTGGCAATTATGCTACATTATTCTTCTTCAAAAATTGACAAATAAACAAATTTGAATTTATTTTTTGGTCAATATTGTACGTATAATATTTACATACGAATAAGATATTCTTAATAATTGCGAAAATGTGTAATACGAAGCAGTATAAATGGAACATCCTTTCAATGTATAGACACGTGTACTCATTTTGTGAAATATTACTAATAAATTCCTATTATGAGTGGGTAATTCCCACCAATTCATTTCATAAAAAATTGTATCCTTAATTCGTGTATTCTGAAATTTTAATGCAAGGGTAAGCCCCGAATGAAAAATTAATAACATTTTAATACAGGTTGAATACGTACTTTTGATAATAGGTACTTACCATTTCAGCAAATACTTCTCCAATAATGCATCTACTGAATAAATTGCCCAAAACATTGAATGCAGATCCAAAAACACTGAGAAGCATTACAGGGTTCCATGCCTTTGAAAATTTAAATAAAAACAAATTTCATTTGTTTTGAAATATTTTTAGAGCAGGTACCTAAATTTTTCTTAATTGTTCACGTAGGTAGGTATTTGAATTATAATCATTTGAAGGCTAAAAATAATCTCTGAAAATTGGAATTCTCATTCATATTTCTAATGATATTTTATAATATCCTGCTTATATTTTCCTAAATTTCAAAAATGATGAAAAATTTCAATCACCCTATCACCTAGGTAGGTACTTACCGTGAGTAAATTATAAAAAACCAAAGCTAACGTAGCCATTGCCAAACTCAACTCTATCGAATAAAATATCGAAAACCATGGCTCGAATAGATTAAACAATCTGTAAAAACGATACCACAGATGAATTAAAATGAAATTATTACAGGTACCTATCTAATTCGTATGTACCTGCATTTCCGTAAAATATGAATAAAATCAAATGCACCTACTTCCATAATTGTTGGTAATGTTTAACACAATGTAAAATATTTTCACGATACACCTGGCTATATTTTCTTCGAAATGAGTACCCAATCCCAATATTTAGGGAATGACGTCTCATTGTCTTCATAACAGTCAAATTGGTTCGATATTGAATACTGGTCAATGCCTCGTTGAGTCTTTGATATTGACGCAGAAGTTCAACGGTAACAGATGTAATTAGTATTTGATCAACATAAAAAATCCAAAACGCAGCCATACATCCGGTAAATTGTATAAAAGTGTTGATAATTGTTACCACGATTCCATCCTCACCCCAGGGGAACCATGCTGGATACATTGCTGTCGCTTCGTAAACTCCAGTGAATAGATACACAATTAGAGGTGAAATCATCGCAAGAAAAAATCCAAAACATTCGTATCCAACGATAAGTAATGAAATTTTCACAGTATTTTCTTCTTTTAATAATCCAGGAAATTTAACTGAAATGTGTTTTTCATCCGGATAAATATAGAATTTCTTATCCATCAATTTCAAAATTTCGAAAATTTTATCCCTGTTTCGGGTGAAGATGTAAATCGACGATAGCATGGTGATGGTTCCTTGTACATAGGCAGCAGCAAGTATAGCAGCATGGATTTGTTTTCGATTATCGAATATGTACAATGATATAAATAATAGAGCAGCTGCTGTCGGAGAAATGGCGCTGAATTGATAAAATTTATAAATTGAGATGGTTTTTTGGCGAACATTAACGCCAACGGTTTTCAGGCACAAATCGATATTTCGGACTGATGCACGATTAAAAGTATTTTGCATTGTGTTTTTGTGAAAATCAGAATTATGTAATAGTGCGAAATATTTGTACAAGTTCTTCCGGCAATGAGCGAGAATTACTGCCATTTTTCCTTATTGAGAGGGTTTCAAAAAAAAAGGCTAAAGTGTTCAATTTATTATTTTATTCAATATTTTAACTCCTTTTTCTAATGACGTGATAAATTGCTGTTTTGTAAGTTCTGCAAAAATTTTTTGCTCAAGTTTGTTTCTATGCAAATAAAACAAAGTCACGAAAATATCAGGAAGGAAAAATACTGGTAGGTTGTTGGTTATTTAAAATTTATACTTGGTACATAGGTATCAGATATTATTAAATATCCGTCCTAAGTAAATTTCCACTCGTTTAAAAATAATTTTGGTTAGGGAAGAGTAAATAATTGAAATAGATACCTTACTTAAATGTATTATATTTCTTCATTAAAATAGGTATTTTTTAGGCAGTGAACGTTTTGAAGGAGATATAGGCACATGCCGATCGTCAAATTCTCCTGATTCAAAAAAAATGATTAGCAGAAATAAATGTGCTTACGAGATTTACCTATCTCAAATCTAGTTTCATCATACAATTCTACAATGTTATTATTTAAAAAACAAAAATTTCGTATAGGTACTTGATTTAGGCATCAGAAATAAATTGGCCCCTCCCTTTTTGGATTGGGATATTCCACAAAACAAAAAATGAAAAAAATGTACCTACTTAATCCGGACCGCGCGAATCATTTCAGTCGTTCAGCGTTCAACTCTTTTTTACGTCTTATCACCATTTGAAAGAGGGAAACTGGAGGATGATGAAATAAACAATTTCGAATTTCGTTGTCGGTTGTATTTGTATGGTCAAATTCGCACAAAATTATGAATATTAATCAATAATTTGAGCAAATTCAACCACTCAGAATACAACCGACAACGAAATTCGAAAATGTTTATTTCATCATCCTCCAGTTTCCCTCTTTCAAATGGTGATAAGACGTAAAAAAGAGTTGAACGCTGAACGACTGAAATGATTCGCGCGGTCCGGATTTAACAGTATATCTGAGACAGAAAGTTTTATTACCTAGGTATATTTTAATTTAAGCATACCTACTTACTTAAAGTGAATATAAACTATTCATACATACCTAATGAAAAGAGAATTTAATAAATTAGGTACTTAATGTAGAACGTATGATATTAAAATATGAATAAGACATTCTTATGATCCTTGAAAATGTATAATATGATGCTGCGTAAACAGAATACGCTTTTAATTCATAAGAACGTCGAGTGATCATGTGAAAAAATGACAATAAACTTCGATTTTTGCCCGATTGCTCCCACCAATTCATTTCGTAAAAAATTATATTCATAAGTTTCATGTTCTGAAATAAAAAGAAGAGCATTACGAAAACAACAATCGATAGGTAGGTAATATTTATTCCTAAAACATGCTTTACCATTTCTGCAAATATTTCCCCAACAATGCATCTGCTGAAAAGATTAGCCAAAACATTGAATGTAGATCCAAGAATTGATAAAAACATAGAAGGGCTCCAATTCTACAATAATAAAAAAGAATAAAATTCATGAAAATCAAACTTGAAAAGTAATAAAGGCGAAGTAGAAAGTAAAAATGATCTTCAATTTTGCTAATTTCTGTAAAATTGTATCTAGAGTGGATTCTTTTGAATTTTTTTTTGGAAATCAAATGAGAATGAGAGGTTAGACAGAAAATTACTTTTAGATTTCATGACCTGGAAAAAATTCCCCTCCTGTTCAATTTTCCTTAAAGTTTGACCATATTCGAAAAAAATGAAAAAATTAAAACAGTTCTGTCAAAAATTGTATCAATTTCGATGTTTTTACCCGAAAATTCTATTGGTATGTAAATTTTTTGAGCCGAAACAAAAATATCTCTATGCGCATCTAAAAAAAAAAAACTATCAAAAATTTCAGCTGCTAAAGTTTAATTTTCGAATTTTGGCGAATTTTTGAAAATTAAAAATAAATTATTTCATCATATGAATCTGCAAAAATGCACTATATCAATCGTTGATCTAATGAAGAAAAAAACTGAAGTTTGATAGGTACATATTAATTTACTATATTTGTAACTTCCTGAACCCATTGGGAGAAATTTCAAAACGTTCTGAAAACTCCAAATTTTTTTGAAATTCATCAGATTTGAAAAAAGTCTATAAAAATAGTCTATAATGAACTTTAACATCTACAAAAATGAAGATTATCTACCTACATTGATGAACTATTTGACCAGTTACATATTTTTTCCAGTAAATTTTTTTTTCAAAATTCGAGAATGTTAAAATTCACTGAAAGCTTGAAATTGTCTTGAAATTCGAAACCTTTTTTAAAGAAGGTATATCTTAAACAGATTCTTTCCTTGATTAGATTAAATTTTCATTGTTTTGCAAAGTCCATAGGATAATTTGAATTTTCAGAAATTCGTCAAAATTTGAAGAATGGCACCAGAAATTTTAAATTTCTGGTTGTACTTCGATATATTTTTGTTTCAACTTGGAATATTACAACCGATTGGGATGTATTGTTTAAAAATACTCGACACCACATATTAGCATTTGACACGAACCGGTTTTTTTCGTGATTTACTTTAGCAGGAACGAAACAAATACATATTTGGTTGGTAATTCCTCCTAGTACCTAACTACTTAGTACTTACCTACCACCATTTCCGCTGTTGAACAAATTGCCTATTCTTCCATGTAAAGAGGCAACCATTTTTTTTTAAATCTCGACCCGCACGAATTTTATTTTTTGTCCCTTAAATCAAAAGGGTAGGCAAATTGTTGAACACGACCAGTAGGGAACACGCATAAACGCACTATTATGTAGTATATCTTTCGAGTGGCCATTTTATTCCTTTCACTTTTCATTAAGTGCAAAAGAAACATCTACAAATACGAAAAAAAAACAGATTTTTTCAAAAAAAAAATACCCCCTTAAATAGGAAAGTAGGCAATTTGTCCAACAGGGGAAATGAAAGGTTGAACACTCATAACTCTGTCGTACTGAACTTTGGTCCAGCACTGGAAAAATAATTGGTGAATGACCTTTTTTAAATTATGGTAACCAGGGTTGAAATTCTGGTAAAAAAATTAAATTTGAAAAATTTTTCTCAATATGATCTTTACTTAGTGTGGAATTTTTATCTTCAAAAAAATTTATTGATAGTAAATTCATATTATTTTCTCAATTAAAAAAATGTTCTTTTATTAGGACCACTTCAAAAAAAATTAAGAATATTTTTTTCGAATTGTTTTGAGAAAATTTAAAAAGCATGAAAATAGTAACTTTTTCAAGTAAGTTCCTCTGAAAAAAAACGTTGAAGGTGAAAACAGTGGCGTCGACAGAATGGAAAATTGGGGGGGCACAAAAGGGGCCATGTGTTGGACAATTTTTCTGCTTTTTCGAAGTGCAAAAGGGAGACTGACTTTTTTCACCTGCTAAAAATGGGGAGATGGTAAAAAGGGAGCATTCTTCCGCACTTTCGTCTCAATTAAATCAAAGAAGTGTTATTTTGTTTGTGCCCGAGCGAAGCGAGGGCGAAATTTTGAAAAAATTGGATTTTAATTGCCTTAAAAAGACGTTTTTTCATGTTTTAATGCTTTGAAAATCCCTATTTTGATGTAACTGTAACGTAAATTTATAAACACAACATGAATTGGGGGGGCCAAGCGGGGGCCAGAACTTTTTCCGGGGGGCCTGGCCCCCCCGGGCCCCCCCTTGACGACGCCTCTGGGTGAAAAGTGAACAACAAACTGCGTTACATAATGAGATTTTTGGGTAAAAATATTTATATTATGTAAACCACTTTTGGTACAGATTTATCAGAATTTTCAAAAATTCAAATCAATCATACAGATGGGAGTAGATTTTCAAAATCCCATTTTATAAAATAATCAAAAATTTTCGACCCGGGGGAAAATTGAAGATCAGAAACACAAAAAATTACGAATTTTTAAAAATTATCTTACTTTAAGAACTCACAATTCCACTCCCAGGGTCTGGAAAACATTTATATAGGGGGGACTTTTGATTTGGACTTGAGAAGTTAAGAATACAGACCTATGGTACGTCAAAAGAATTTGACAAAATAATCTAATACTTGATGATTTCATTTTCATCCCCACTCTACTAAACAATAAGTACATAGATACTCACTATGAGTAGATTATAAAAAGCCAAAGCAAAAACCACTGCTGACATGGCAATTTCTATTGAATAATACAATGAAAACCACGGCTCGAATAAATGAAATAACCTGAAACCAAAATTTCAGGTACATTTGATTCGGATAATTTTTTAGCTGTAGATTAGGCTTTTCAAAATCACAAATTTATTGAGCCTACCTCCATAACTCTTGGTAATGTTTAACACAATGCAAAACGTTTTCCCGATATATATCATTATATTTTCGTTTAAATTCATTTCCAGCATTTCTACCAGAGGGTGTCGATTTAAAGCAGAAATAATCTCTCCTCAATTTCGTAGCTGTAATAGTACTTCTGCATTGACAACTTAGCAATGCTGCACAAAGCCGTTGATATTGTCTGATGAATTCAACGGTAATACATGCTACCACCACTTGCATAACATAGGTCAGCCAAAACGCTGCCATGCATCCCAATAATTGTATAATGGAGGTAAGTATGATGATAAAGGTTCCCTCGATATTCCAAGGATACCAAGCAGGAAACATCATTACTTCATATATGCCTGTAAAAATGAACGCAAACAAGGGAGAGATTATCCCCAGAGAAAATCCAAAACATTCATATGCCATAACCAGAAGAAGAAATTTAACAGAATTTTCATCCTTGAAAATTTCTTGGATCTTAATATCCATAATGCTCTCGTCTGGATACGTGTAAACATTTTTATCCATCATTTTGAGCAACTTCAAGATCTTGTGACGATTTCGAGTGAAAATCAGCAGAGCTGAAAGCATAACGACGCATCCTCCTAAATAAGCTGCTGCTATTACTGCATCACTGACATGGTTCAAGTTATTCAGCACATATAATGTTATGCTTATAAAAGCATATATGAAAGGGTAAATGGCAATGTACTGATGGAACTCATAGAATGAAATATGTTTTTGATGAATAATTACACCGATACTTTTCAAACACCACACAACATTGTTTACAGGTTTACGGTTGAATTTTAGGTTCATGATGAAATTAGGCCTAGGCACTGTTTTAATGTCTAAGCTTCCTCAACGTACATGAAAGAAACGTGAACTGACGCGGATTTCGTCACATTTTGATGACATTGAAATAATGGTTTACCAAAATACCAATAATTGAGAAAATTTTTTGAATAATATTAATTTATTTGTGATTTGATTATAGTTCTTTAGAGACCTAGTGATTTGAAAATAGGTAGGCACATATAAATAATATAAATGAAAAGGTGAAATGCAAAAGATATACAGTTTTAAATAACGTTCGAATTTGTAGATGTATTTGAATTTTAATGCTCCAATTTTCATGAAACTATTTGTGTCGCGATGTAATATTGAATACACTTTAATTATGTTTACGAGATAAATTTTTCAACGCTATTTTCCTTCAGTATAATTATGATTAAAACAGGTCGAATGTGTAAAAAACATGAATAATTTGGTAGGTCCTACTTATTGGGAAATTAATCAAAAGTATATTAGGTAAAAATTGTGGCATATCTACTACTCTCTTAATTTGAATCAGTTAATTTTCAATTGAAGTAAAAATTGAGTGAAAGTGTGAATGAAATTGTCAAAATCATGTTAATGTCAAATTCACTGAAAAAAATATAATTTCACTGATTCATCCGGTAAAAAAAAATTACTTTCCAAAATTTCAGTAATTTTCACTGATGCAGTAGTAATTTTTTTCATTTAACGGATTCAACTGGTGTTTTTCCCCACGGCAAAATGTTCTCGAGTCAATTTTCACTGGTTTACAGTTAAAAATGAACCGTGTTAAATCATAAGCGACCAAGCGACATCAAAAATTTCACCAAAAAACAAACCTGAAAGTGCGATAACATCTGGAAAAGTTGAAGGAGGGATAATAAGCATGAGAAATGTGCACTCTGGTAAATTAATCTATCAGAAATTTACGTGTTCAGAAGTTTATTTTGTGCTCCCAGTGAGAAATACGTTAAAATCTCAGCACTTTCAAATTTGTCGCTTAGTCGCTTTTGACTTAACACGGTTCAAATGACTGATTGAAATCTAAAAAATTGAGTTACTGCCATGTTACTGCTGAATCAGTAGAACTTCACTGATTCATTCAGTAAAAAAAAAACTACTTTTGAATCGGTTGAAAAACTACCAAAACTTCAGTAAATTTTACTGATTCAAACTCTAAAATTCCTTTGTCATAAAAATGTCAAAAAAAAATCCCATTTATAAAATATTTGACGCCACTTTTCCCCTCAGAAAATATGAACTCATCCCTAATTAGTGACATAATTATTGAATTGGTCAGATCTGGACGGGGTCAAGTCCTTTTTTGGCACTTTCCAGGAGAAGTAAAAACGTTTTTATAGGTACGAAAATTAAAAATGATAAATTGCTGTTTTGCAAGTTCTTTGCTCAAGTTTGTTTCTATGCAAATAAAACAAGTCACGAAAATATCCAGAAGGAAAAATACTGGTAGGTTGTTGGTAATTTAAAATTAATACTTGAATACATAGGTATCAGATTATTATTAAATATCCGTTCTAAGTAAATTTCCACTCGTTTAAAAATAATTTTGGTTAGGGAAGAGTAAATAATCAAAATAGGTAGGTACCTTATCAAAATGTATTATATTCCTTCACTAAAATAGGTATTTTTTAGACAGTGAACGTTTTGAAGGAGATACAGGCACATGCCGATTGTCAAATTCTCCTGATTCAAAAAAAAATGATTAGCAGAAATAAATGTGCTTACGAAATTTACCTATCTCAAATCTAGTTTCATCATACAATTCCACAATGTTATTATTTAAAAAACAAAAATTTCGTATAGGTACTTGATTTAGGCATCAGAAATAAATTGGCCCCTCCCTTTTTGGATTGGGATATTCCACAAAACAAAAAATGAAAAAAAAAATGTACATACTTAATTTAACAGTATATCTGGGACAGAAAGTTTTATTACCTAGGTATATTTTAATTTAAGCATACCTATACTTACTTAAAGTGAATATAAACTATTCTTACATACCTAATTAAAAATATATTTTAATAAATTAGGTACTTAATGTAGAACGTATGATATTAAAATATGAATAAGACATTCTTATGATCCTTGAAAATGTGTAATATGATGCTGCGTAAACAGAACACGCTTTTAATTCATAAGAACGTCGAGTGATCATGTGAAAAAATGACAATAAATTTCGATTTTCGCCCGATTGCTCCCACCAATTCATTTCGTAAAAAATTATATTCATAAGTTTCATATTCTGAAATAAAAAAAAAAGCATTGCGAAAACAACAATTGATAGGTAATATTTATTCCTAAAACATGCTTTACCATTTCTGCAAATATTTCCCCAACAATACATCTGCTGAAAAGATTGGCCAAAACGTTGAATGTGGATCCAAGAATTGATAAAAACATAGGAGGACTCCAATTCTAAAATAAAATAAATAAATAAAAATCATGAAAATCAAACTTGAAAAGTAAAGGCGAAATAAAAAGTAAAAATATGTTCTTCAATTTTGCTAATTTCTGTAAAATTGTATCTAGAGTAGAGTGGATTCTTTGCCTTTTTTTTTTTGTTTTTTTTTTTGAATCAAATGAGAGTGAGAGGTCAGATAGAAAACTATTTTTAGATTTCATGACCTGGAAAAAATTCTCCTCTTGTTCAATTTTCCTTAAAGTTTGACCATATTCGAAAAAATTGAAAAATTGAAAAAATTAAAACAGTCCTGTCAAAAATTGTATCAATTTTGATGTTTTTACTCAAAAATTCTATTGATATGTTCATTTTTTAATCTGAAACAAGAATATTTAAAGCCCATCTATAAAAATAATCCTCTGTCAAAAAATTTTGGTGCTAAAGTTCAATTTCCGAATCATTGAAAATTCAAAATAAATTATTTCATTAAGTACATGAATCAGCAAAAATGCAAAATATCAATCGTTGATCTAATGAAGAAAAAAGCTGAAGTTTAACACATATTTACTATATTTTTAACTTCCTGAACCCATAGGGAGAAATTTCATAATGTTCGTTCTGAAGACTCTAAATTTTTTTGAAATTCATCAGATTTGAAAAAAGTTTATAAAAATATTTTCATTATTTTGTAAAGTCCATAGGATAATTTAAATTTTCAAAAATTCGTCAAAATTCGAAAAATGGCACCTGAAATTTTAAATTTCTGGATGTACTATTGTACTTCGATATATTTCAATTCATATTTTAAACATTTTCTTCCAATTATTGAGTTAAAGGAAATTTTGAAGATAGAGTTGAAATTTTTTTAAAAATTCAATATTGAAAAAAAATTGAGGAACAGTGAGTGAAGAGTATGAGTAATTACGAGCGGCGGAAAAAGAATTTACACTATTTACAGTAAAAAAATGAATGTATTAAATGGAAAATTGAAGGAGTAAGTATCGAAATTTTAATTTTTTCGACGACTGGTCTTCACTTCACTTGAGCGATTTTTGATTTCTCCCGCCCCGATTGTGTCCCTCGATGCAAAAATTCTGGAAAAATTTTGATTCCTCCTTTCCCCAATACCTCTTTTTTTCTACAAGGTGGAACATTGTGCCAAAGCACAGAAAATTTCCTTCACTTCCGTTGAAATTAAAAACTCATGAGAATAATGCAATAAAATGGCCATAGCTTCGAAATGGAAGGGTTGGAGGGAGTCAAAAATTTTTCCAGAATTTTTTTCACCAAGAAACACCATTGGGGGAGGGGAGTATATTGAAAATCGAAACGAGGACCAAATTCACTGCTAGTATTGGATATGCGTACTCATTTGGAATTATTGGAAACAATTTTGAGTTGTAAGAAATTTTAAAAAGTAAGGAATTGAGAAAAACTTCAAAAAATCTAAGCTGGAAAAATGCCAAGAAATTAAAATTACAAAAAATCTACAGTGGAAAAAAATTTTAAAAATTCAAAAATTCGAGTACTTATAGATATTGGAAATTTTTCCAACTTCATTTCTTCATTTTTTCACCCGTTTTTTTCAATTCCAAACTTGATTCGAATAATTTTAAACATTTTTCCAACTTTGAATTTTTGAAGAAATTTTCGACTTCATGTTTTTTAATTTTTCCCCAATTCAATAAGTACCTAATTAGAGAAAATTCTAAGAAGGAAGTAATAAAAATATGAAGTCGAAACAAATTTTAAAAATCAAAGTTGGATAAATTTTGAGAAAATTAAAATCAAAAAATTTACTAATGGAAAATTTTTAAAATTGTAGGTATCTAGCTTTTTAAAAAAAGGTAGAGAAATTTAAGAAATTCAAGAGCTTGAAATATAGTCAAATTAGCCTAAATTAATTAGTCTTATTCTTCCAATTATACAAAAATTGTTAAGGCTTATACCAAAAAAGTGCTGCTTTAGCCGGCGTGAGCCGCTGCCGGGTATTTTAGAAGCCGCCGCCGATAGTACCGGCTGCGATCGGCGCGCCACCAGCCTTACCAGCCATAGACCTTTATCAGTAGAGCTGTCAAAAATATGCACTTTTTTCACTGAAATATGGGCATATATATGCATTCTTAGATGCCTAAAATATGCTAAAAATATGCATTTTTACCCAAAATATGCGAAATATGCATATCCAATATGGGTATCAAAAAAAAGGTTTTTTAAACCTCTATAACACTGTACCATTGTCGGAACTGTTTTGCGCAGTTTTGCTTCACCACTAAGCTGAAAAGAACATTTTTGAAAACATAGAAAGCTTAAAAAATGAATATTAAATACCTACTTACGTTAAAAAATCAAATTTATTGTCAAAAGCAAAATTTTTAAAAATTTTTTCTCACAAAAATATTTTTTTAATTTTTTTTGAAAAATTTTTACAGTTTTGTAATTTTAGAAAAAAAAAAGGCCAAAAATGGAAATTTTTGAAAAAATAATGAAAAAATAATGAAAAAAAAAGTAAAATATGCCAAAAATTGAAAAAATAGTCGAAATATGCACAAATATGCACTTTTGGCGTTTAAAATATGCAAAAATATGCATTTTTGGTCGAAATATGCGAAATATGCAAAATGAAGTTGGGTTTTTCTTACTCAGAATCTTATGAAACGCAAAGATGTATTGAATATGCGCAATTATATCGCATACAAAAAAACATGCAAAGAATATTTTTGAGAGCTCTATTTATCAGCCACCGACACTGTAGCCACTTTGGCCGCCGCCGAAGGAGCTGTCATCGGCGTAGGCCTGTTGTCGTGCCACCATTTCAGTTGTTGAACAAATTGCCTACTCTTTCATATGAAGAGGCAAACATTTTTGAAAAAAATCTTGACCGGCACGAATTTTATTTATTTTGTCCCTTAAATCAAAAGGATAGGCAAATTGTTGAACACGACCAGTAGGGCATAAACGCACTAGTATATCTTTCGAGTGTCCATTTTATTCCTTCCTCTTTTGATTAAGTGCAAAAGAAACATCTATAAATACGAAAAATAAAGATTTTTTCAAAAAAAAATTACCCCTACAAATAGGGAAGTAGCTCAGAAAAAACCGTTGAAGGTGAAAAGTGAACAACTAACTACGTTATAAAATGACATTTTTGGGTAAAAATATTTATATGTAAACCACTTTTGGCACAGATTTATCAGAATTTTGATTTTTTTAAATTTATATCAATCATACAGATGGGAGTGGATTTTCAAAATCCCATTTCATAAATCATCAAACATATTCAACCCGGGGGAAAATTGAAGATCAGAAACACAAAAAATCGCGATTTTTCAAAAATTATCTTACTTTAAGAACAAATAATTCCACTCCCAGGGTCTGGAAAAACATTTGTATGGAGGACTTTCAACTTGAACTTAAAAATACATTTGTACTTACGTCAAAAAAAAATTGACAAATAATTCCAATACTTAATGTTTTCATTTTCTTCCCTACCCCACTACACAATAAGTAGATACTCACTATGAGTAGATTATAAAAAGCCAAAGCAAAAACCACCGCTGACATGGCAATTTCTATTGAATAATACAATGAAAACCACGGCTCGAATAAATGAAATAACCTGAAACCAAAATTTCAGGTAAATTTGATTCAAATAACTTTTTAGCTGTAGATTAAGTTTTTCAAAATCACAAATGTATTGAGCCTACCTCCACAACTCTTGGTAATGTTTAACACAATGCAAAATGTTTTCCCGATATATATCATTATATTTTCGTGTAAATTCATTTCCAGCATTTCTACCAGAGGGTGTCGATTTAAAGCAGAAATAATCTTTTCTCAATTTCGTAGCTGCAATAGTACTTCTGCATTGAACACTTAGCAATGCTGCACAAAGCCGTTGATATTGTCTGATGAATTCAACGGTAATACATGCTACCACCACTTGCGTAACATAGGTCAGCCAAAACGCTGTAATGCATCCCAATAATTGCATAATGGAGGTAAGTATAACGGTAAGGGTTCCTTCGATATTCCAAGGATACCAAGCAGGAAATATCATTCCTTCATATGTCCCCGTAAAAATGAACGCAAACAGAGGAGAAATTGCCGCCAGAGAATATCCAAAACATTCATATGCCATAACCAGAAGAAGAAATTTAACAGAATTTTCATCCTTGAAAATTTCTCGAATCCTAATATCCATAGTGCTCTCGTCCGGATACGTGTAAACATTTTTATCTATCATTTTGAGCAACTTCAAGATCTTGTGACGATTTCGAGTGAAAATCAGCAGAGCTGAAAACAGAACGACGCATTCTCCTAAATAAGCTGCTGCTATTACTGCATCACTGACATGGTCCAGGTTATTCAGCACGTATAATGTTATGCTTATAAGAGCAAGTATGAAAGGGTAAATGGCAATGTACTGATGGAAATTGTAGAATGAAATTTTTTTTTGATGAATAATTACACCCATACTTGTTAAACACCACACAACATTGTTTACAGGTTTACGGTTGAATTTTAGGTTCATGATAAAATTAGGCATAGGCACTGTTTTAATGTCTAAGCTTTCTCAACGTAGGTACTTACATGAAAAAACGTGAACTGACGCGGATTTCGCCACATTTTGATGACATTGAAATAATGGTTTATCAAAATAGATACCAATTGAGAACATTTTTTGAATAATATTAATTTATTTGTGATTTGATTATAGTTCTTTGGAGACCCAGTGATTTGAAAATAGGTAGTAGGAACATATAAATAATATAAATGAAAAGGTGAAAATAAATGGAAAAATAGATAATTTTGAATAACCCCCGAATTTTTGATTTTCCCATTTTCATAAAACTATTTGTGTTGCGATGTAACATTAATAATACACACTAATTACCTATGTGCAGGGGATAAATTTTTCAAAGCTATTTTCCTTCAGTAAGTATAATAAAAACAGGTCGAATGTGTATAAAAACATGAGTGGTTTGGTAGGTAGGGTATTAGGAAATTAATCAAAAGTCTTTCGGGTAAAAATTGTGACATACCTACTACCGTTAAATTTACCAATTACCAACTCGCATATCATATTGTACAATATTACAATATTTATCTAACAATATTTTCAGGGGTACCAAGGTCGAAAAAAATTATATCCTGGATTTTGGCGAAAATTTATGAGATATATTTTGGGGAAGAGATTTACTAAAAAAAAACGATGAGTTTTCAGCCCTAAGGAAGATGGAGCTAGAAAATTTCAAAGTGAGGTTATTTTTAAACAAATGCGATTTTTGGCTTTTTTGGGTAGGTAGTGCCACACTTTGACTATACCCTAAAAAGGTGCTGTTTGAGTTTCTACACCTCCCTGAGCTGTCTTTTCCCACTCTACATGAGGGTTGAAAAATTGCAGATTACGAATTTAGAAGATTTTTTGATTCTCACCAATTTCAAATTCTTCACTCAAACGTCCCAAAGTCGAGCTGACACCAAAAATTTTCGTGACAGTTGCTAACTAAAACTAAATTCTCAGAAAATTTATCAATTTTTAAAAATCAATTTGAATAATGGTCAGTATTTAGAAGGTTGGTCATTTTTTTAAAATTTCAATTCTTAAAGAATTCGTGAAATTTGCCCCCTCCCCCGTTGCGATTTTCGATATAACCCCTCCACCCTCCGCATGGAGTACCTTGATCTGAAAAACTTCTGTAAAAATTGTTGACCCTTCGCCTCCTCCTTTTCGGAATTATGGTCATTAACATGTGGTATCAAAATTCACTTTTTTTTAAACCGATTTTTCATGATGAAAAAAGTAAATTTTAAGACTTCAAGCAAATCAATTGAAGAGGTCTTTTCCAAAGTGGCCTAAGTCAAAAAAGTTGATTTTGCGTACGAAGTAAAGTACGTTTATACGGCTTGCCTTTGAACATTTCTTTCCCATATCACTCTAAATTTATAGTACAGTGGAATACCTAACAACTGGTGAAGGTCTTGATCTTCAAAAATTTGATGTTAGTGAGCTGGAACCCCTCAAAGTTGGCAAAGTCGTGATTTTTGCGAATTATGAATAAATTGGATATTTCAATTTTGCATTTCTCACCCAATTAAGTAGAATAAATTTTTATTAAACGAAGTATTGCATTGTAGGTACTATTCAGCAATGCCCTGCAAATTACCACCACCTCTCCCCCCTCAATCAATGCCATATATCAGCATTTTCACATCATTATTCTGAAATCAACAGATATCGAGATAAACTTACGACTTTTATACTTTCATAAAGTGAAATAATTCTTTAAATTCGCGAAAATCAAGAAAAAAAATTATGTTTCATAAAGCTTTATTGGGGTTCAGCTGGGAAAAATGTTTATGAATTCGTGTTACAGGTGAGGCAGCCATCAAAACCAAAAACAGTGTGACTTAGGCCACTTTGGCACCCAATAAAATGAAACTTTAGGCCACTTTGGAAGAAAACGAGATTTAAAAGTGCTGGTAACACTGCAAAAATATGAGTTGGTAGGTCGGAATACCTACCACAGATGGGTATCCTTTCATACCACCAGATGGCGCATCAAACTCATTTTTCTCAAAAATTGACTTAGGCCACTTTGGAAAAGACCTCTTCAATTGCAAAAAGAGTGTTTATCAGGGTATTTTGCCTTCCTAAATCCGAAAAATTAATCAGTTTTTAGAAAATACATATATTAGTGTTTGGAAAACTTTACAATTTTTAAATAATTTAATATACTCTAAGTGTTAAAAAATTTGTCAGTGATCAAAGATTTGTATGTATGTTTTCAAACAACCAAAATGTACCTACTTTTTACAAAAATTTCATACTGAATATTTTTGTCGAAAAAATAGAATTTTCAAGTTTTTAAAAATTCACCAGAAGTCGAAATATTTTTTCGGGCAGCTGAAATTTCGACTTGAGGGTTTTAAGACATCGAGGAGGTCATTTATGTATCGTAATTCGAGTAAGTCTCGGCTAGTAATTATCTAGGAACGTATTAATTTTGTCTCTCACAATGGGGGAGACTTTTGTATTTCGGTCGAGGCCCACGGTGGTTAATATTTTAATTATTTTAGTAGTTACTCTGTAACTAATTTTTAAATAAACATTCACAACGAGAACCCCCCCCCCCCCCCATGTAGTTCTTTTTTGATATTTCAATCAGGAAGTGTCTAAAAGAGCCTCGTATGTACATACTTAATTTAACAGTATATCTGGGACAGAAAGTTTTATTACCTAGGTATATTTTAATTTAAGCATACCTACTTACTTAACGTGAATATAAACTATTCATACATACCTAATGAAAAGAGAATTTAATAAATTAGGTACTTAATGTAGAACGTATGATATTAAAATATGAATAAGACATTCTTATGATCCTTGAAAATGTATAATATGATGCTGCGTAAACAGAATACGCTTTTAATTCATAAGAACGTCGAGTGATCATGTGAAAAAATGACAATAAATTTCGATTTTCGCCCGATTGCTCCCACCAATTCATTTCGTAAAAAATTATATTCATAAGTTTCATGTTCTGAAATAAAAAGAAAAGCATGATGAAAACAACAATAGATAGATAATATTTATTCCTAAAACATGCTTTACCATTTCTGCAAATATTTCTCCAACAATACATCTGCTGAAAAGATTGGCCAAAACGTTGAATGTAGATCCAAGAATTGATAAAAACATAGAAGGGCTCCAATTCTACAATAAAAAAATCAAAAAAAATCATGAAAATCAAACTGGAAAAGTAAAGGCGAAGTAGAAAGTAAAAATGATCTTCAATTTTGCTAATTTCTGTGAAATTGCATCTAGAGTGGATTCTTGAAACCTTTTTTTATCGATTTATTGGTATATCTTGAACGAATTCTTTCCTTGATTAGATTAAATTTTTATTTTTTTGTAAAGTCCATAGAATAATTTGAATTTTTAGAAATTCGTCAAAATTCGAAAAATGGCACCTGAAATTTTAAATTTTTGGATGTAAATACTTCGATATATTTTTGTTTCATCTTGGAATTTTACAACCGATTAGGATGTATTATTTGTTTAAAAATACTCGACACCACACATGTGGCAAATGACACGAACCGGGTTTTTCATAATTTGCTTTGGCAGGACTGAAGCGGTTGCTCGGTTGGTAACTAGCTAACTCCTCATGTCCTGCGCTCCTGCCACTCATTTCCGCTGTTGAACAAATTGCCTACTCTTTCATTTGAAGAGGCAAACATTTTTGAAAAAATTTTCGACCGGCACGAATTTTTTTGTCTCCTAAATCAAAAGGGTAGGCAAATTGTT
Source organism: Pseudococcus viburni (assembly GCA_033439095.1). NCBI lineage: Eukaryota > Metazoa > Arthropoda > Insecta > Hemiptera > Pseudococcidae > Pseudococcus > Pseudococcus viburni. The sequence goes on along the minus strand of JAVBJF010000333.1, from coordinate 212,342 downwards.
GAACACGAATCAGTAGGGCATAAACGTACTAGTACATATATCATTCATACGAAAAATACTGATTTTTTCAAAAAAATTTACTCTCTCAAATAGGAAAATAGGCAATTTGTCCAACAGGGGAAATGAAAGGTTGAGCATTTATGTACACCCTGTAGAAGTTATATTGTTGTACTGTCGTACGGAATTTTGGTCTAGCACTGGAAAATTAATTGGTAAATGACATTTTTAAAATTGTGGTAGGCCAGGGTTAAAATTCCGGTAAAACATCAAAAAAATTAAATTTGAAAAAATTATATCAATATGATCTTGAGTGTAATTTTTTCTTCAAAACAATTTATCGATAATGAATTCATATCATATTCTCAATTAAATTTTTCTTTTGACCCACTTTTAAAAAATTGGGAATATTTTTTTCGAATTGTTTTGAGAAAATTTAAAAAGCATGAAAATAGTAACTTTTTCAAGTAAGTACCTCTGAAAAAAAAGTTGAAGGTGAAAAGTGGACAACTACATAATGACATTTTTGGATAAAAATATTTGTATGTAAACCACTTTTGGTAAAGATTTGTCAAAATTTTTATTTTTAAACAGTTTTTGAATATTGTTAGCACTGTCAGCAGATTTTAAATGTGATTAGGCAGATTTAATGGTTAAGCCGAGATAAAATATTTACTATAGGTTTTTTTGAGGTTTAAACACTACTTCTAGCTCACCCTCAGATACCTACAACTTTTGAAAAAAAAGTAAGTAAACCGATTCACTCTATTATATATTTATAGGTACTCCAAGTTGAAATTCTCTCATCCAAATTTTCAGTTCTTCTGGCCCCTAAAAATGGATTTGTGGATCTTGAATGTAGAATAATTTTTTTTAAAGTAGACGATAATCAATAAGAATCCATAATTCCACTCCATGGGTTTGGAAAAAGTAAACATTTATATGGGAGACTTTCAACTTGAAGTCATGAATACATAGGTATGTCAAAAAAATTGACAAAATAATCTAATACCTACTTAGTGTTGTCATTTCCTTCCCCACCCTGCTAAACAATAAGTAGATACTCACTATGAGTAGATTATAAAAAGCCAAAGCAAAAACCACCGCTGACATGGCAATTTCTATTGAATAATACAATGAAAACCACGGCTCGAATAAATGAAATAACCTGAAACCAAAATTTCAGATACATTTGATTCGGATAATTTTTTAGCTGTAGGTCAAGTTTTTCAAAACCACAAATTTATTGAACCTACTTCCATAACTCTTGGTAATGTTTAACGCAATGCAAAACGTTTTCCCGGTATACATTATGATACTTTTGTTTAAATTCATTTCCAGCATTTCTACCAGAGGGTGTCGATTTAAAGCAGAAATAATCTCTCCTCAATTTCTTAGCTGCAATAGTACTTCTGCATTGACAACTTAGCAATGCTGCACAAAGCCGTTGATATTGTCTGATGAATTCAACGGTAATACATGCTACCACCACTTGCATAACATAGGTCAGCCAAAACGCTGTAATGCATCCCAATAATTGTATCATGGAGGTAAGTATGACGGTAAAGGTTCCCTCGATATTCCAAGGATACCAAGCAGGAAATATCATTCCTTCATATATTCCTGTAAAAATGAACGCAAAAAGGGGAGAAATTGCCGCCAGAGAAAATCCAAAACATTCATATGCCATAACCAGAAGAAGAAATCTAATAGAATTTTCATCCTTGAAAATTTCTCGAATCTTAATATCCATAGTGCTCTCGTCCGGATACGTGTAAACATTTTTATCTATCATTTTGAGCAACTTCAAGATCATGTGACGATTTTGAGTGAAAATCAGCAGAGTTGAAAGCATAACGACGCATCCTCCTAAATAAGCTGCTGCTATTACTGCATCACTGACGTGGTTCAAGTTATTCAGCACGTATAATGTTATGCTTATAAAAGCATATATGAAAGGGTAAATGGCGATGTACTGGTGGAACTCGTAGAATGAGATATGTTTTTGATGAATAATTACACCGATACTTTTCAAACACCACACAACATTTTTTACAGGTTTACGGTTGAATTTTGGGTTCATGATGAAATTAGGCCTAGGCACTGTTTTAATGTCTAAGCTTCCTCAACGTAGGTTCATGAAAAAAACGTGAACTGACGCAGATTTCACCATATTTTGATGACATTGAAATAATAGTTTAACAAAATAGGTACCAATTGAGAATTTTTTTTGAATAATATTATATACTTTATTTGTGATTTGATTATAGTTCTTTGGAGGCCCAGTGATTTGAAAATAGGTAGTAGGAACATATAAATAATATAAATGAAAAGGTCAAATGCAAAAAATATATAATTTTGAATAATGTTCGAATTTGTAGACATATTCGAATTTTTAATGCTCCAATTTTCAGGAAACTATTTGTGCCGCGATGTTATTAAATACACATTAATTATGTGCACGGGATAAATTTTTCAAAACTATTTTCCTTCAATATAACAAAAACAGGACGAATATGTGAAAAACATGTATGATTTGGTAGTTAGGGTATTAGGAAATTAATCAGAAGTCTATTAGGTAAAAATTGTGGCATACTTACTAGGTACCTGTTTAATTTACCAATTATCAACTCGCATACAATACCTATTGTACAATTCATCTACCTAACAATATTTTTAGGGAAAGGTCGAAGAAAATTATATCCTGGATTTTGGCGAAAATTGATGATGATGAGATGCTAAATTTTGTGGAAGAGATTCACTAAAAAAAACCTACAGGGTTCCAGCCCTCAGGGAGATGGAGCTAGAAAATTTCAAAGTGAGGTAATTTTTAAACAAATACGATTTTTGGTTTTTTGGGTAGTGCCATCAACTGAAAACTTCGGCCATCCCCTAAAAAGGTGCTGTTTGAGTTTTTACACCTCCCTGATCTGTCTTATCCCACTCTACAAGGAGGGTTGAAAAGTTGCAGATCACGAATTTAGAAGATTTTTTGATTCTTACCAAATTCAAATTCTTCACTCAAACGTCTCAAAATCGAGCTAACATTTTTCTTGTCCTATAGAATAATTTTTAATGAAATTTACCAAAAATTTTCGTGACAGTTGATAACTGAAACTGAATTTTCAGAAAATGTATCAACTTTTAACAATAAATTTGAACAATGGTTAGTATTTAGATGATTAGTCAGTTTTTTTGAAAAAATTTTAATTTTTAGATATTTGTGAAATTTGGGCCTCGTTCCGATTTTCGATATGATATAAACCGTCCACCCTCCACATGGAGTAAGTACCTTGATCTAAACAACTTCTGGAAAAATTGTTGACCCTTCGCCCCTTCCCTTCCTGAATTATGGTCATTAACTTATGGTCTCAAAATTGCATTTTCTTTTACCGATTTTTCATGAAAAAAAAGTAAATTTTCAGACTTCCTAAACACGAAAAATTTGTCAGTTTTTAGAAAACTTCGCAATTTCTAAATAATTTAATATCAGTGTTGAAAAATTTGTCAGCGTTTAAAAGATTTGTATGTTTTCAAACAACGAAAATGTACTTTTTACAAAACTTTCATGCTGAATATTTTTGTCGAAAAAATTGATTTTTAAATTTTTAAAAATTCACCAAAAGCCGAAAGTTTATTTCGGGCAGCTGAAATTTCGACTTCGAGGGTTTCAATATACCTATGCCCTTTCCAAAAATCGAAAGTGAACTTCTCAAATGTTCCCCTTGTGAGAAAGAAATACATACAATTGAATTATAGATTTCATAAATTTAAAAGTACTAGGTATCATTTAGAAACTAATTTTACCTCCATTCAAACATAAATGAGGGTGACTTACAAAAAACGAAACAAAAATTCCTTTGTCATAAAAATGTCCAACGAATAATAAAATCCCATTTATAATATAATTTACGTCCCTTTCCCTTCAGAAAATATGAACTCATTCTTAATTGGTGACATAATAATTGAATTGGTCAGATCTGGACAGGGTCGAGTCCATTTTTGGCACTTTCCAGGAGAAGTAAAAAACTATTTTATAGGAAATAAATTAAAAATTGGTAGGAAACATGTGTTCGAGGATTAAAAGGAGACCTCAAGAGACGATTTTTCAAGTCCATTGCGAAAAAAAATTAAATGAACCGGAGATATGGTCGCTCGAAAATTTAGGACTTAGCCCCTCTTTTAGTTCTCATTTCTGATCAAATTTCGGATTTAAGGCTCGCAATCATGTGGGACTTGTTTCTACACTCAACTACATCATTTTAGTGGTGATCCCATTTCAATTGACCGAAATTCGTCCAAGCTATATACTCGTAGAAAAAAAGGGAAACGAAAAAAATTAATTTTTTTTGAAATTGCCAATTTTTGGTTCAAAACTGTATTATAAAAAGGAAAAATGAAACTTCTCGTAATATTTATTTAATAATCATACAAAAACATAAAATTGTGAAAAAATCCATCACAATAGGTAGTCATTTTTTTTAAATATGCAAAAATATGAAATTTTTTCAATGTATTTCCAGCACGTGAATGGAAATTCAACGCCATAATTCAACGCATCAATTTCCTTCGCTAACTCAAAAATGGACTTACTCTCGTCTAGTTCTGACCAATTCAATTATTACTTACCATTCAAAAATTTTAAAAATAGAAATTCAAATTTAAAAACCGATAGCTGCTCATGAAGTCATAATACAGCTTTGGAGAGTAAACAAAAATCATTGAAAGCAAATTTTATCTAACTAGAAATTTGAAGAGGTAAAAATTTGAAAAAAAAAACAAATTTTCATGCAATTGGTAAGACTATATCTCCCTGCTCAACGCTTTTCAGATATTTTGAGAGGGACATCAGGGTAGTCCCCTGACGACCAACGAGTAGGCAACCCATCGTCCAGACCAACCCAGGACAATAGAGAATTGGTTTCGGAACTTTTGGGTCACCCTTAAGTAGAAATAAATTTCCCATCGTTAAACAATCAAATATTTATTTTCAATAAAAAAAAAAAGTTAGAGTATCAACAAGCTTAATATAAACACAACATTCATATTCTTAGATAAACATGGTACATAAAATTGAAATTCAATTAAAGAATACATACGTTTTTTTTTTTTTCAATTCATAGATACATTACATAAATCCATATAATTACAATTTATCAATATACGTAGGTTATCAATTTACACGAATTTTTTCAGTTATTGTCAACGCACGAGCCAAATTTTATTGCTACCTGTTTGTAATTCCTCTGGGTTTGAAAAAATATAACAAGAGTAAATTTATTTTTCGAATATGCATAAGGTAGATATTAAAAATGCCAAAAATTAGAAAAATTAAAACGATATATAAAATAATTTAGAAAAAATTAGGTAACGTTAATTTATAAATATAAGTTTAAAACCGAACAAAAAATTTATTTAGCCGATATCAGAATGAACCATAGAATTATAGAGATAGGTAGGTAAAAAAACGAAGCTAACTTAAGAATTGATTTTTTTTCGATACAATTTACATGTTTCAAGAAACAGGTGTTGAGCAAATACAGCGAATAAAGAAGATAGGGAAGAAAATGGAAAAGAAAATATAAAAATCAGTAAACATTTTATCAATTTTATAATTTAACTAATTACAAAAAATTTTCGTTAAAAAAGTAGACGTTGATTCAGTATGAAGTAAAGACAGACGCATAGGGATACAATATCTGTAAAACAAAAATTAATTTTCAAAAATTATTAATAATTTATTTTTGTATAAATTAAGTAGATACCTACCTAAGTAGGTAATCAATTTATAAGAAATAAATTTTACCTGGTAATCTGCGATCACATGAGTTTGGAACGGTTTCATTGGTGAATAAAAACGTACCATTAAATCCTACGTACTCGTGTTTGGCTAAATCATAATCCGAGTAATTCGTCTGATGTAGAAATATAATAAACGCGGTGGAATTTGAAATGGTAACGTTGAAAGGAATCGCACGGTATCCGCAATAATCTTGCCTATTCTCCGGTCCCACTCCGTCACTGGTTTTTAAAATTTGTAATCTGTCTTTATTGTCTATTTCTGTGTTACAGCTGCTAACACAATTGAAATTAGGATTAAAGTTATAAAAGAAGATAGGCACCTAGTTAGAATTTACAATTTTCTTACTCTTCTGATCCTAAAAGATTAAATTGAGTAAAGGTAAATATAATATTGCTTTCTACTCCTCTGAACGTGTAAAAACATTGAATATATGTTGGAAACATTCCTGGGAAGTTTGGACTACTAAATGTTCCATTGGGAGAATTTTCGCTATCAAAGGTAAAATCACAACCGGTATATTCGCTCTGAGGCACTTTATAATCGATTCCGAAATCTATAATAATTTAGAAAAATTAATCGAGGTAGATGATAAGTGGATATGTCTGATTTTTTGATCAATAGGTAATTACTTTTAACAAATCTATAAGTCGCGTTAAAACCAATTTCCTGGCTGGATTCTTTGACGGCGGCTGGTACCGCGACTCCTTCGTAACGTAAAGAGAAACGTTCATCTTCGGACATTATCGGTAATGGTTTGTAGTCTCCGCAAAATTTCTCCAATGGAGCTTTTTCTGTTCTTTTGTAACTGATAAATGATCCCTCGATTCCACATCTGGCAGTAAGAACATAATTATTGCTAATCAGTAAAATGCGCTTTACTGTCTTCCTACGTGAGGCTGCGAATGCTTCGTGTAATGTGATTGCATCATGATAAGCGAATGTCATTCCGAAAATTTAGATTTACTATTCGACGTATTCGTTAAACACCGAGCTTACAGTTACCTAAATATTTTTATATAGAGAGTTAAATGATTTGTTTACTATTGAGATATCTTCACGCATCTCATAAAATAAGACAATTTACTCCTACGAGTTTTGACAAAGAGAAACATCACGTAACTACTTACATCAGTACAAGTAAAGCACACGTGTAAGTGATAATATTTCAAGGTCTGCGATTGTATATGGATTTTTCAATTTTAAAAATACGAGTAGGTCTAAGTACATTACCTAAAATTATATGAGCAAATTTTATAAGAGTGGCATTCAACCTTCGAGTTTTGGCTAGAAAACTATAGATACGTGAACATTTTTGTCTATACTTTTAAAATTGAAGAGACTTTCATTGACACTGACAGAATCTATACAGAATCAAAGGAGGTAGGAGGTAGGTTACGCCCTCTCTTACCACCCATGGTGGCAAAATTTTACATTTTAGTTGGGAAAAGTAGATTTAGGTCCGAGAATTATCAAAAAGATGATGATTTTTTTGGGAAAAGGGAAAAAAATTTTCGTTTTGAATTAGAAAAAATAAGAAATACAACTTTCTTTCTAAACGTGGTCATTGATTTGAAGAAAATAAACTCATTTTTGGAAAATATTTGAGTTTTTAAGAATGGGTAGGCTACTATTCAAGAAATTTGAAAAAATTTATTAAAAATGCTACAAATAACATGAAGGAAAAATAGGTAGCTGTTAATGATTATTAATTATACTTACCTAATTTGAAACCGAAAAAAATTGAAAATCTCTGTGTACTTAACTGACATCACTAGACGTTTAAAAAATTGAATGATTGAATTAACCCTTCCTCTGCTGTCCAGATGCCTCTTTCCAGAATTTGGTCAAAAATCATTCAAGAGATTGATGATCAAAAAACCAGCATCAAGAAGAATAATTTCAAAATCTTGGATTAGGCCTGTTTTTAATGACATATTCATCATCAAAAATAGATTCGAGGATTTGAAAAAAACGTAGATTTCGATGCTTTACTTGATAAAAGGGATAGTTTTCAATTTTTGACCCACCATCTCATTCCAAATGGCGGATTTTTGATTTTGTGGTCTTGATAACCTCAGAAATAAATTGGGGAGGGATAAAAATACACTTACAAGAGAGGTATCCCAATTCAAAGTAAAATTTTGAGCCCAAACAAAAAAAAAATCGAAAGTATATCATAACAGGACCCCGTATCCAAAATTTCAGATGCTGAAGTTCATTTCTCGATTTTCGGCGAATTTTTGAAATTTCAAAATTACCTCCAACTTGAGAAATATGAAAATTTGATCTAATCAACGAAAAAATATAAAATTTGGTATACCTCATTTTCGACCTCCCGAATTGATTGGAAGCCGTTTCGAGACATTTTGGAGCCACCAGAAAATTTTGGAATTTTCCAGCGCTGGAGAAAAACCCATAAAAATGGCCCATATGCACTTCAGCAACTATAATCGCGGATCATTCATATTGGTGACCTATTTGATCGATTAAAACACAATTTTCCAAAATTCTTAAATTTGCATTTTTGAGCAAGAAATTTTTTTTATGTGCTGGAAAATTCCAAAATTTTCTGATAGCTCCGAAACGTCTCGAAACCACTTCCCATCGATTCGGGATGTCGGAAATAGAGTATATACTTACCAAGTTGTAACTTTTTACCCAGTTACGTGTGCAAGGAAGATATTTTGGAATTTTTTCCAGAAAATTATCCTTTGAACTCAAAGTTACGAATTTTGGAAAATTGTGTTTTGATTGATCAAAAAAGTCACCAATATGGATTATCCGCGATTATAGGTGCTGAAGTGCATATGGGCCATTTTTATGAGCTTTTCTCCAGCGCTGGAAAATTTTAAAATTTTCTGATGGCTCCGAAACGTCTTGAAACCTCTTCCATTCGATTCGGAAGGTCGAAAATAGGGTATCTACCAAGTTTCAACTTTTTACCTCGATGTACGCGCATTAGGCGAATTTTTAAATTTTTTCCAGGAAAATATCTTGCCCAAAAATGCGAATTTGAACTCAAAGTAACGAATTTTGAAAAATTGTGGTTTAATCGATCAAATAGGTCACCAATATGGATAATCCTCGATTATAGGTGCTGAAGTGCATATGGGCCATTTTTATGGGGTTTCTCCAGCGATGGAAAATTCCAAAATTTTCTGGTGGCTTTGAAACCTCTTGAAACCGCTTCCAATCGATTCGGGAGATCGAAAATAGGGTATATATGTACCAAATTTCAGATTTTTTCGTTGATTAGATCAAATTTTCATATTTCCCAGGTTGGAGGTAATTTTGAAATTTCAAAAATTCGCCAAAAATCGAGAAATGAACTTCAGCACCTGAAATTTTGGATACGGGGTCCTGTTATGATGTACTTTCGATTTTTTTTGTTTGGACTCAAAATTTTACTTTGGAGTTGGGATACCTCCCTTGTTAGATTTGATACCTCGCTTGAAAAAATTGAAAAATTTTCAATTTCGATTGGTTACCTCTGGCATTCAGAAGTTATTTAATGGAGGGGCTGAGAATTCGAGAAAAAATCGGGGGAGGGTGAAATTTCAATGAAAAAATTTAGTAATTTGTTATTTTAGTGGGACAGGTGTAGTCAGGATATTTTCAGTAGGCTGATAATACTTAAACAGATTTATGCAAAGAAAAATTGCAAAATTGCGGAATTTTAGTGATTTTTCACTGATCTTCCAGTTAAAATTATTGATTTTTCTGACAAATTGGGAATTGATGGAAAATTAGTGATTTTTTACTGAAAGATCAGTGAAAAATCATTAATTTTCAAAATAGAAGTAGGTATTAAAATACTTACCGAGCGAGGCGAGAGCGAACTTTTTTTTTTGGAAAATCATGTTTAAAGAGCAAAATAATGCTCTTTTTCACATTTTTATAATAAAAAAATTTCCTTTTAAGTATAGGGGGGGGGGGGGGAGGTAGCTGTTTTTCAAATTGATCACTCGAATTTAAAAACACTCAAAAATTGGCCTGAGCTCAAATTTTTCAAAAATTACGTGAAAAAAATGTTGGTCAACATTTTCAAGTTTTTGGTGAAATTTTATCCCAATTTCATTAGTCATGCGTCAATTTTTTTAAAATACTTGAAATTTCACTCAATTTTAGGCTTAAAACATGCTCAAAAATGCTCAAATTTCATTTCCACTAATATCTTTGTACTGTTCGTGAAATTTTAACCCATTTTGATAGGTCGCAACCCCAGTTTCCGAAATTTTTTCGGTAATTCAGTTTCAACAAAAGAAGGCGAAAATAATGCGTTTTCTCAACTTCAAAAATTCACCACAACCTATTGTGCCGACCGTTTTCCATAAACTTTGGCTCAATGGGTATGGAATGAATCCATGTATGTGTTGAGGTGGGCTTTTTTTGTTCCGCAGATCATATGACGCCTATGGAGTCATTATTGAGCCAAAAATGGCCAAATTTCGCAAAAAATCGCACATTAGGGGCGCTGGCACTCCATTGTGCACGTCACTCAAGGAAGTAGGCATATAATTGGAATCAGGGGAGTGTCCACTACCAGTCTGAAAAAATTTTTTGTCCATGGCCAAATTTGAAAATGGAAAAAACGGGAGTTTTTAATCTTCAGCCCTCTATTGTGCAAGGGCAGAGATCCAAAATACACTTTTTTGGGACTATGGAACCCATACCTACACATAAAAAGCCAATGGTTTTTTTGTCCCGCAAAAAAGCACGCTCGATGAACACTTTTTGCCAGTTGGATTGTAGACTATTATTGAGATTTCGCTCGATTTACGGCTCACTTTTGTTCAACTTTTACGAAAAGGGCACTAATCTCTTCAATTTTAAAGATAAGCAAATGCTCGCTCTATAGTTTCAGTCCTTGATTAGATCTAAATCTTACTACCTTTAAATTTCGATATTAAAATGAAGGTAAAATTTTATTTTACGCGAAGGTCATTCCATTAATTCATTATTTCTGCGCACCTATCACAAAGAATTCGGAATTTTTCAAAAAATGATTTTTGACATAATCAAAATTTGTTTTTTGAAAAAATGGACATTATTATCTAAGAAAAATTGAGAAAAATAACCTACCTTTCATTAGTAGTGGTTTTGGGATATAAATTGAATTTGTCGAACGTAATTTGCACTTTTTCGTCTTGACGTCCTCGAAACTCAAATATTTCCACTTCGAGTGGAGAATATGAGTATGGAAAGCCTTTGGTATAAATTATACCACTAGATTTTTTTTCAGTACTTTCGATTATTGTGGGACCTACGAACACAATTTTTATCAACTAAAATACCTATATCGAAAAATTCAAAAAGCATAATATCTAAAAGCAGTACATTTTTTCGATGGAGATGTCTCGCATGTAACCTATTTTTGACCAAGTACAGATTCGACAAATCGTAATCTTTTTTCATACCTTAAATTTAATTACTTTGGTAATCTATTCAAACTTAATCAACGTGAATATTTATTTGTGACCGACAACTATTCTGATACACCTTAATCAATTTAATTAGAAAATTTCATCGGCCTCCATAAAAATTAATCCTTTTTTTAATAATTGATTTGTCACTTTATAAACACCAGTGTTTACGCGACACTTGGTAAATTGAATTTTCAAAACAAATTAATTTATTTATTGATCTTTATATCGAAATATTAATCAGTTCATTTCTATCTGCTGTTCATTCAAACGAAGTGAAAAATTAAATTCCCCATCAATTAAATTCTATTTTGAACGTTCAACAGAAAAAGTCGAATTTTCTTTTCAAAATTGGAACTTCTGTTTTTTTTTTTCTTCAAATGTTAAGCTGAAAGCAATTTAATTCCATTGGGAAAAAAGTTGACTCATCATTTCTGTAATGACGCTCGGGCAATTACGTCATCTCAAGTGTTTTTAAATCTACGCGAATCGATATTTAAAAAATTCATAGTTTTGCCTCAAGTTTGAATTTTGAAAATTGTCAATTAGAAAGGTACCTACTCATTTTCAATGAATTTTTCGAAAATTAAAAATTCCTCATGAATTGTACCGAAGGTTCTTAATATTGAAATTCACAACACGAAAAAATTGTTCTGAACAGTCATCAATTATAACCGTGATAGGTATTATAAATAGGTATCAAAATTTCAACATTTTTCGAAAGAAAGAAAACTTTGAGAGCATTCGCTCAAATTTTTTCATAAAACTCCAATGATTAATTTTGATGAAGTAGATACATTTTTTTCTAATACGTGCTCAAAAGTACCTAACCAAAAAACAATTTTTTTTGGAGGTGGATACCACCATCTAATCTTTGATAATTTCATAAAAATCCTCGAATTTTGAATAGGTAAATCTGAGGATTTTTATTTAAAATTGAGGAAGGCCTTAATTTCAATAATTTTCTATAGGTATTTGAAAATACTTTTAAAAAAAAGGTAGGTATACCTATCAGAATTTTTCAAAATTCCAATTATTCATCAATTTTTCAATTACAAATTGAAAAAATTGCTTCAAAAAGAAATAAGTAGGCACCTACTTGAACCCAAGCAATGAAAGAATTAAAATCAAGCGAACGTATCATCCCCTAATAATTGTTTTAAGCCGATAATAAGTCACCCAGGTGTCAAATAAATATTTAAAATAAAAATTTTAACGAGCAAATTTTCGATACGAAATAAAAGCACTTGAAAAATTACCACAAACAAATTACTACATCGAATAAAATCTACGTGAAAAAAAAAAACATAACTAAAGTAAACAACAGAATTAGCAATTAAGGAAGATAATTAAAATTCATAATTACTTTCTCTTGCACCTATAGCGGCATTTACGAGCGTTAAAATCACCAAAATAGAATTCATAATGCAACCGAAATGCTCCAGAGTGAATATCCGTTGACGCTTAAATCTCCGACAATTTCGCGTTAAGTATTAAATGAAATTCAAGAAAGATTGAATGAAATGTTATTTTTGCGCATGATCCGGCACAAATAGTTTATCAGAATACAACTTAATCGATGAGCATCACGAGGTTTCTCCAATAAAATCTATTTTTTGTGCAATAACAAATATATTATGTTACTGTTGCTGCGGAATAAGTAACAGTGGAAGAACAGCATTTGGGACATTATGGCTCCACTTTATCTGGGTCATTTTTCGAAGCGGGAAACTAGATGAGACTTGATGCACCGTGTAATTTTTTCAAAACGCACAGTCGCGCAGTTTTCCCATTTTCAAGGATTTCTTTAGAGTCTGTACCGAGTACGAAGGCGTTTTCGGTCTGGTCTGATGGATTTTTTTGTTCGTCTGAAATCCAGCTAACGCTATGGTAATTGATCGCCTGCGTAATTTACTATGGTCAAATTTCAAAATTTTACAAGCCAAGAAGAGAAATTGTGTTAGAAAGGGTACTTTATTCTGTGCCGAGTAAAAAAACCCGCAAAGAGTACCACGTCGATGATATTTGATACCGTAACTGTTTATTTCTCTTTTTATCAAGTGCAAGAGGATATGCGATAAAAAAAACTTTAATTATTATCGCATTAAATTATAAATTAACCGAAACCACATATCAAGTTTACGAATATTTTTTCTAAAAAATAGTTGCATACGGGTAATTATCTCTTGAAATATGATCTGCGAGTTCATTTCGAGCGAGAAAGTGAAAAATAAAAGTTGCAAATAAGTATGCACATCTACATACCTACATATTTGTAATTTCATTCTAGTGGTGTCGGCGCATATCTAACGAATGAATACTTCTATTGTCTAATTAGATAGGTAGTCGAAAGAGAAATATTTTAGATTATTTTTTTTAACAGGCATAAAAATAAATTCTTAGGTAGGACGAAATTTGAAAATGTTACAGTATTAGATAATTAGATGACGATTTTGTCAAAAAAGCTTCGTTCGTACAGAATGTTCCATGTATCGTTTGCATAATTTCTTGTTTTAGATATATAACCAGGTACCAACTGGAATCATTTGAGGTGAACATGTTGCTGATCTTGAAAATCGAAGGGGCAAATACTGCTTCTAAAAAAATCACGTCAAGATTTTTTTCAACCATGGCAATGGATAAGTACCTAGTACTTTGAAAACTGAATAAATTTCACTTTGTTACTTTTTGCCTTACTTTAAAATTGAAGAAGCTACAGAAAAAATTGTTCAAAAAAATTCTTAAAAAATAAACTAATTAAGGGAATGGATAGTGCGTTGAAAACTGAAGAAATTTTGTTCTAAAGAGTTTTTGCCCAACATCAAAAATGAAGGGGCTAAGGGTCGTTTAAAATTGAGAAAATTTGAAAATTTTTGAAGCCCATTTATTTTGAGCAATCCGTAGCCCCTTCATTTTTGATATTAGACAAAAAGTTTTCGGAACAAAATTTTTTCAGTTTTCAACGTACTATCCATTCTTTTGATTGATTTAATTTTTTTAGAATTTTTTTGAACTATTTTTATGTAGCCCCTTCAATTTTAAAGTTAGGCAAAAAGTAACAAAATGAAAATTTGTTCAATTTTCAAAGTACTATCATTTGCCGTGGTTGAAAAAAATTTTAACGTGATTTTTTCGAAGCAACATTTGCCCCTTCAATTTTCAAGGTCGGCGACATGTTTATCTCAAGGTTTTTTTAGTGGTACCCGGTTATATCCAAAAAAATATGCATGGCAAAAGATTTATGAAACTTCTTGTACAGGGTGTCCAATAAGTGGTCTGCCATACTTCATTTTTGGATATAACCGGGTACCACTGAAAAAAAGTTAGATGAACAATAGGGTGGATCGCGAAAAAAAAACCATATCTCAGATTTCAACCAAATTCGCTGGGGTTGTTGGGTCATCATCGGAGACTACCCAAAAAAATTTTGAGCCCCCTAGGTGAAGAGGGAGGGGAGCTAGGGGCTCTTAAAGGGCACCTCCTTTTGAAAAAAACGCGGTTTTTTGTGTTTTTTAGCTCGAAAATATGGCGTACGATTCACGAAAAAGCACTAAAAAGGTGCGATTTGAGTTTCTACACCCCCCTGAGCAATTGCCGCCCCTCGAAAATGAAAACCCATTCTGCTACCCGGGGGTCCAAAAGTTGCAGATCGCGAAATTTCAATGTTGTGAAATTGTATTTGGCCTCGAATTGATTACTTTGATACCGGACAATTTTATAATTTTTTTTTCTAATTTTTGAAGAAAATTTTGAAAATTTTCTTCGATCAGTGTGGCCAACTGCAAATTGTAATATTCAAATTTATGGGAATCGCGTTGTTCTGATCATCTATATCTAATTGCTAAAGAAAAACACCAGTTTTTTGTTGTTTTTTAAATGATTGGAAATCAATTGTAGAGAAAATTTTTTATACCAGTGCAGCCAATTGTAAGTTATGAAACACCAATGTATGGAATATAGATTAATTTTGAATCAATTTTTTTCATGGCTATAGAAATTATGATTTTAAAAAATTCTCATGCCAGTGACTCAACCACTAAGAAAAAAATTTTGTCATTTTTTTACCCACATTCATTTCCTGAATTTGATTCTAAAAAAATTCTTCATTTTCCGCTCATTTTTCCGCCAATACAAATTATCTTATTCTTATTCTACTCGACGAATATGTAACTTCTAACCAAATTCGATTTTTCGGCATTCTTGTCTAAAAAATTGATAAAATGAACCATCAATTTTCCAGGTACAAACCAAAGAAAAAGTTGCATGTAATTTAAAACGTTCGAAATTTTTGAAAGTAGATTGTAAATGAGTTTTTCTCTTGTTTCCATTTTTTGTATTCTTTAAGTTTGATTTAAAATGTTTTGAAATTAAAAATTTTTTGCTTCAATTTTTTTGGCGATTAGATATACATGATCAGATCAACGCGATTCCCATAAATTTGAATATTACAATTTGCGGTTGGCCACACTGATCGAAGAAAATTTTCAAAATTTTCTTCAAAAATTAGAAAAAAAAATTATAAAATTGTCCGGTGTCAAAGTAATTAATTCGAGGCCAAATACAATTTCACAACATTGAAATTTCGCGATCTGCAACTTTTGGACCCCCAGGTAGCAGAATGGGTTTTCATTTTCGAGGGGCGGCAATTGCTCAGGGGGGTGTAGAAACTCAAATCGCACCTTTTTAGTGCTCTTTCGTGAATCGTACGCCATATTTTCGAGCTAACAAACACAAAAAACCGCGTTTTTTTCAAAAGGAGGTGCCCTTTAAGAGCCCCTAGCTCCTCTCCCTCTTCACCTAGGGGGCTCAAAATTTTTTTGGGTAGTCTCCGATGATGACCCAACAACCCCAGCGAATTTGGTTGAAATCTGAGATATGTTTTTTTTTCGCGATCCACCCTAATGAACAACTTGCATATATCTTGAAAATTGAAGGGACAAATGATGTTTTTGTAAAAATGTTTTTTTCAACCATGGGAATGGATAGTACTTTGAAAACTGAATAAATTTTCATTACATGACTTTTTGCATAACTTGAAAATTGAAGGGCTACAAAAAATTTTGTTCGAAAACAGTACTAAAAAATTGAACTAATCAAGGTAATGGATAGTATGTTGAAAAAGGAACAATTTTCTTTTACCGACTTTTTGCCTAACATCAAAAATGAAGGGGCTACGGGTCATTCAAAAAAAGTGGGCTTCAAAATTTTTTTTAATTTTCTCAATTTTGGATGACCCTTGGCCCCTTCATTTTTGATGTTAAGCAAAAAGTTTATAGAAGTAAATTTGTTCCTTTTTCAACATACTATCCATTCCCTTGATTAGTTCATTTTTTTAGAACTTTTTTTGTAGCCCCTTCAATTTTCAAATTATGCAAAAAGTCATATAATGAAAATTTATTCAGTTTTCAAAGTACTATTGTACTATCCATTCCCATAGTTGAAAAAAAATCTTACGTGATTTTTTAAAAAACAAAATTTGCCCCTTCCATTTTCAAGGTATGCAACTTGTTCATCTAACGTTTTTTTTTAGTGGTACCCGGTTATATCCAAAAATGAAGTATGGCAGACCACTTACCCGACACAAAGCCCGACACCCTGTATAGTAAACCAAACGCACAGCGTAAGCATGAATGAATTTGGTCCTGGAAAATTTGTTTTACATAATGCTCTTACGTTAAAATTATGTATAATGAGGAATTTTCTGAATAATTTTTTCTCTGTTTCGAATATTCTTGAATAATTAACTAAGAATCTGCATTACCTATTTTAAAATGAATTTTTCTCAATTCACGAACCGATGTCCCTTCAATGTTCAAATTAGGCATATTTCATCAACGATATGATGCATAAATAGAATGAATCCGATCAATGCAGAGTTCGCACATTCAAGTATTACTTCTCCCCTTCCACAATAAATGATTTATTCGAATCTGAATCTAAATTGCGTTTCTATTTTTTTTAAAAAAAGAACCATCTCTAAATATTTTACTATTTGGTTCGGTCCGAAAATGAGAAAATAAATAAGTAGCGAACGCTCAAAATGAACGATTCATTCGTGATCTGCAACCTTAAATCATTGAAAATAACAAGCAAAATTTTGAAAATTTATTAATTTTCCAAAACTGTAGGCACAGCTCAAGTGAAATAAATGGAAGTACTTTGCAAATTGATTTACCTTGTAGATGGATATAGGCAACTTCTTCGACAATAAATTTGAACAAAATGTAATTTATCTTGATTCGAGGCACTGTAAAAAAAAGTTCGATCTCAAATTACTTCAAAGCTTAAATTTCAGCTCGATTGGAATAAGAAAAATCTCTTCTTGAAAAAATTGCCTTCGTTGTAAAATACAGGTAAAAAATTTTTTCTCAAGCGTAAGTTGATCGATTTTCTTAATTTTTGAAATGTTGTAAACACATATGAGGAACATTTCAGAAAAAAAATTGGCAGACTTTTTTTTTCCATACCGCCTCCCTCTTAAATGACACTTTATTAACATTTTTTTGTGTGTAATTTGGGCTTTTCATTTTTGCAGCATTTTCTGTTACTGAGCATCTGCTACGATTGTAGAAAAAGTTACCTACATGTTTTTAGAAAGATTGGATATAATGATAGAAGATATTGTTCAGTTACTAAAAATACTGTTAAAATCTAGGAAAACTTGTTCACTGACTGAAAATGTAAAAAAATATGAATGGACATAATGTCCCGATGTGCATTAGGATGGATAAAAGAATATATACTTAGGCCTAACCCGAATTTTTGGCCCAAATGAGAACAAAACTAGCAAATCTCAAAATAAAGTAATTTTTGAAAAAAATCGCTTCTACTGCTTGGTCACCCCTAGAAAGGTGCGATTTGAATTCAACACCTTATTGAACCATTAACCTTGAAAGTTGAAACATTACAGATCGTGAATTTCAAGATTTTTTGATTTTTACCAAATTTAAACTACTCACTCAAACACCTCAACATCGAAACAACAGTTTTTTGATCGGCTAGATGTTCATTTAGTGGGTTGAAAAGTAAGTTGAAAATTTAGGTAGTCCAGTACCTAATAAAATAAATTAGAATTATCTTTTGAAAATTATCTGTAACAAAGCTGACAATTGTAATTTTTGAAAATCGAGTAAATCGAATTACAGTTGGCAACACTGCTATGATAATTTTTTGAAAAATTTCATCTCATACTTTTTTTAAATCTGGCAGCCTTAGACTTATTTCTATACAAATAACAAAACCATGAACAATAAGCATAAGGTCTCCTGAACTCTTGTATGGACTTCTGAGAAACTCCTCAAGTTTTTAATTTCAAGTCGAAACGAGGTGGGTGATATTGGTGCCGGTGTCGACTTCACGGTATAAGAGGGTTACTCCTAGTTATTCTTTTTTTATCGCTCTTATTTAGGGAAAAGAATTTCATTTTCATTTCAGATCCTTTTAGTTTTTTTTTTTCAAAACTGTATGCAATATACTTTTTATAAGTCTGATAAATGTATTTGTTTTTTTTAAAGACCCCCTCCCCTCCAAAAAAAGAGGAAACCTGATATCTGCTACGTACATTTAAAAAATTCAATAACTGCCTAGGTATCAAATTAAAATAAGTAAGTCTGGGTGTCCTACCTCACATTATACCAACATACAAAGAAAGTTTGGATTCCAAACTGACATACGATTTTTAAAAGAAAAGTTATTTTAGAGCAGATAAGGTTTTTCTCTATTTGAAATATTTAGCAACTACAGAACGTACATTCTTTTCATTTTCAAGTTGTAGTAAAATTTTGACAGCTGTTCGGGAATCTTATTTCAACTTGGCTCGGGTCGTGTCGTACCAAATGTATCTCTTTTTTCATCAAATACTTACAAATAAGATAAAATACCGAGAAATATATTCGGCTTAGAATTTTTCCTTCAGATTAATTGAATTTTTGGCCTTTGAGAGTTCACGTTATTTTGTTCATTTTTAGCCTTTTGTATCCAAAATTAAATTGATTATTGACTTTTTTTTAAATATCCTTTTACTTCAGTCAATTTTCTTTTGATAAATTTAAATAATTACACAGGTCGACATAGAAAATGCTGTTTCAGTCCAGACATTTTAGGAGTTGACCCCCAAAAAATTAAAGCCTGATTTTTTATTCACGTTTTACGTTCATAATGGTCCACTACACAACATACTAAAATGGACACTCCCACAACCCTCCGCTACCCCCAGGGGAAGGGTAAACGTCCGCTGAAAACCGGGGTTTTGTGAATATCTCCTCAAATAGTATTTTTGGAAATTATGGAAATACGAAACTGAAAATATTGTTTTTGAATTTTTACGACGCAAAGAAATGTTTCGTATCACCAATAATAAGGAATAACATCGCGTTTAAAGTACTTTTTCTTTCCACAACCTCGATTTTTTTAAATGCAGTATTCAATAACCTCGTTTATACTTAACGGTAGGGGTTGAAATTCTGGCGGTGACTTTTTTTGGAATTCCCTACCAGCACGTATAGAAAAATTACTCTTCACTAGTATAATTTTGGGTACTTTCAGCTTCGTATTTCCATAATTTCCAAAAATACTGTAAATATTGGAAAAATATACGTTTTTCACCCTTAATTTTTGGGCAAAGAAGCGAATGTTTTCGATAAAAACGAACCTGTCTGATAGGAAATTACACGTAGAACATGATTGTTCATAACCATTTTTCCATTTTGAGGCTTTTTTGAGGAGATATTCCCAAAAGTTTCAATTTTTTCCAAAAATGCTGTAAATTGTTGAAAAATAGGTGTTTTTTACCCTTAATTTTTGGTCAAGGAAGTGAGTGTTTTTGAAAAAAAATAAACCCTTCCGATAGGAAATTACGCGTAGAACAAGATTGTTCATTACTACTTTTCAATTTTGAGGCTTATTTGAGGAGATATTCACGAAAAACCGGTTTTCAGCGGACTTTACCCCTCCACTGGGGGTAGCGGAGGGTTGCGGGGTGTCCATTTTAGTATGTTGTGTAGTAGACCATTAAATTTTTGGGGGCTAGGTACATTTTTTCTCTTATTTGCCTGGACTATTTGAAGTTTAAAGGGGGATTTTCATCGTATTTTTTGCGCTGATTAGTAAAACAATTCCATCACCCAAAATTTTTTCACAATTTTAATTTTTTGTTAAAAATTTCTTTTCCACTTTTTGAAAACTCTTTATACCTGAAGTCAATTTTCTGATCAAAGGAAGGATTCAACGAAAAAAATGAATAGAACATAAGTTGTAGAGCGTACAATTTCGTTTTCGCAGAGTCCAATTAGTTTTTTCTTCGGATTCTTTGCTTTCGAGATAATTTAATTGAAAGTTTAATGTTCAACTTCCTTTTTTTAAATTGAAAATATCTCAAAAACAAAGTCTCCTGGGAAAAAACGAATTGAACTCTGCAAAAAGGAAATTTTACGCTCTATAACTTATGTTCCCCACATTTTTTTTCGTTGAACTCTTACTTTGCTCAGAAAATTGACTTTTGGCCATTTTAGGCCCAATAATGGCTCCATAGGGTGTCAGAAATTATCAAAAAGTATTTTTAAAAAATGTTCACAAAAAATTCAAATTGTGAAAATTCCTTGAGTAATGGAATTTTTTCACTGCTTTTTTCGTAACCAGCGCAGCGTGAAAACTGCTATAAAAATCACCCATTTAACTTCAAACAGCATTTCAAAAGCTTAAAAACGTCGACCTGTGTTATTCTTCTCGAAAGAAAAAAAATTAATTTTACTCTATTTATTTTTTGGAAATAATTATAAACTTTATGATTTGAGAGTAAATTTTACAAATGCTTTGCACCTCCTCGCCCCCTTCTCCTCCTCCTCAATCAGGCACTGGTTCGAATTCAAGTCTAATTTTCACGGTCATTTTCTTGGTACAATATCCGCTCCGTAAAGATAATTGAATACCCAGAACCCAGGTAAATGAATCCTTTGAAAGATGCAATTAAAAATCGAAAAAATTTGTTATTCTCGGAAATTTTTATTTTATTTTTAGGTACAAAAAAAAGGGAAAATTGGGTCAAGGGGAAACATGTTTATAGTCTAGCGTTACTTTTGAAAAATGGTATTTAAATATTTCAGGTACTTGTATAAAAAAGTCACAACAATATAATTACATACATGGTGGTACAGTACCAAAGTAAGTATACAAACAAACCAGGTACCTACAATTTATTGTCAAAGCCGAGGATTATATTGTTAATATTCAAGGTTAAGGTACATATTCGCGTATCATTTCATCAATTTTTTCATTCGATTACCGGTTAATTACTGTTAAATAAATAAAAATATCAAGTCGGATTTTCATTTTGTGGAATTTCCGATGCTATATGGAGTTCTGTCTCGAGTACACTCATGGGAAACTCGACTCGAGAAAAGTACGTGACTGTAAAAAAATCTCATACTAAGTCGTGATCAAGTATACCAGGAAATAACCATATGTTATACACAAGTTAAACCAGTAGGTAATAATTGTAACAATACGTTAATGAGCTAATGAACGCTGCTACTTTATCTTCAAAAAAAAAAGTAAGGTAATGTCCTCGTGCTATTTCAACTACATGCAGCTTTTAGCGGCGCAGCGTTCAGTGTGGGAGTATCGACGCGACGTTTTGGTTTCGAAGCAGTTCAACTTATGATTGACATTTGGGTTGAAAATAACTTGTCTAGGGCAGGATTTGAGAAAATAAATTTACCGGCTGGTAACTTTTTTTCTTCAATTTGCGAAATATTTCGCCAGGTTACCCAGTGGACAAGAGTAAAAAATTCGAAACAGGAAATTCGACCTTAATAATTGCTTAGGTCATCAACACGATAAAAAATCATGACCATACGACGTGTAGCGATTAATCTAGGTTAAAAATAATTCGAGACGTATTAAAAGGCCCGATAAAAAGTATTCGAAAATTTTTCCAATGACAAAATAGATACAAAATGTAATTTTGATGCAGACGTGTGATGGTTATCACTTGTCATCTTTTTTATAAGCGATTGAAATTACAAACTTGGTTTTATGCATTCGTCTGGGTATATTTTTATTTCAAATCTGGCGACAATTTTCCTTTAACGAGTAATCGAATTGCCGAGGGGCCCAAATATCGCAATAATTCAACGTATTTCTTGGAACGTCGCGTCGTTTTGCCACAAACTAAAGAAGTAATTGATAAAGAAATGGCACGCGTTGGAATTGTTCTTGGGGCTTTAGTAATCTCTTAATGTAATACGTTTTAGTAAATTGATCGAATTTGGGGGTTGTATTTGTTTATCTAACGGAAACGTGCGATGAAATTAAACTCGTAAAGGAATTTGCTGAAGTGGCGTACGAAGAGAAAGGTAGCACAGTAGACATATTTTTCAAGCGCCATAAAGTTCGTTGTTGTAGATCAAGGTGATGATTATGCAATATGTAAACATTTAGATGTCTGGTTGCCGCCATTGATAGGTTTTGTTTTTCGTTTTCAAAATCGATGTTTATATTTTGGTTAATTTTTTTTTAGGAATGAAAAAAATTTGGCACATTGTTTCAATTAAGAGATTTGGAAATTTTTTCGTGGGTAGTTTAAAAACGATAAAGGAAACTTTATTGGCAGAAAGTTAATAGTTTATCATTAAAGAAGTGTACGATGGCTTCTGGTATTTCCTGAGAAATGACTTGTATATTTCATGCTTGATTGATGAATTATAATATTAAAATCGCGGAAATGTTATTGTCATAGTCATTTGGTAACGCAAAATGTAAGTGTAGGTAACGAATGTTTCAAGGTCGAACTTGCAAATTTCGTCTCGAAAAAGTGAAGGAGAGTACCATTTGATAGTAAACCGTTAGATAAATTTTAAGGAGTGTGAGATGAATTTTGATTAAAATTTTTTGTGGCGACTCCTCCCTCAATGAAAAAATTGAAATCGAAATTTACACATTTTTTTGCTTGAAAATAGCTTATGATATGCACAATAGGGAGGAGTGAATAAAAAAAATGCATAAGATGTTAGTGCGATATTTAGTGTACTTTGAGTGGGGGACTTCCCAGAAAAAGAGCACTCGTGGCAAAATCGGGGGTCCTCAGAATGATCCAAGTCTAAAATTTTTTTCTCACAATTTCCCAAACTTCAAATTTTTTCAGTGTTAATTTTTCAAGACTATCCCAAACTTCAAATTTTTTACTTCAATTTTTCAAGACTAAATTTTTTTTAAAATTTCCCAAACTTTAAATTTTTTCATCGTCAATTTTTCAAGACTATCCTAAACTTAAATTTTTTTCAACGTCAATTTTTCAAGACTAAAATTTTTTTCTCAAAATTTCCCAAACTTCAAATTTTTTTAAACTCATTTTTTCAAGACCAAAGTGTTGAAGTTTAAAACATTTTGAGAAAAAAATTAAGGGCCTTGAAAAATTGACGTTGAAAAAAATTTTAGTCTTGAAAAATTGAGGTTACAGGAAAAAAATTCAGCCCTTGAAAATTGATTGTGCAAAATCAAGCGTACTTATTTTGAAAAAAAAAAACGCTCACCACCCACGGTAAATCCGTAAAACTGGGCCAGGTTGTAAAGAAGGCCAAAAAAATTTTTAGACATTACTGAAAAATCTTAATTAATTTTTTGGAAAATTTTTTAACAATGCTGCGAACTGAATTTTGTTGGAATCACTGCTATGAAAACTTTTCGAAAACTCCATTAAAATTTATTTTTGACGATCGAGAAAAAATGATAGATAGATTTTGAAGTGTTTGAGCGAATAATTTGAAATCGATAGAAATCAAGGAATCTTCAAATTCCTGATCTGCCTTTTTTCAACCATCTTGTAGGGGGCAAAAAATAGTATCTAATTTCAAGGTCAATCAGCTAGAGAGTTGGTGGCATTATCCAATTTTGGCAAAAACTGTTTTTTCAAAAGTGTCATCATTTTAAGAGCCCTTGCTCCTCTTTTTTTAAGGCTAGAGAGCTTAAATTTTTTCCGGGAGGTCTTCCATTCAAATTCAACTACAGTACCTACTTCACCAATTTTCATCAAAATAAATGATGAAATGATTATTTTTGCTTTACTTTTCCAACTCAAAACTAATTTTTTTCAAATAGAGATGTAATTTTGTCGAAGACTTACTGTCCTCTTAGCCCCTCATGTGGTTATACCTTAGACTAATTCTTATCAGAATCGAATCTCTTGTGAATAAATTGGTGAATTTTTCAAATTATAATTGAAAAAATTCCCAATTAATATCATTTCAGTGGTTCGGATGAGAAATTCGTCATTCATTGAAAATTAATTTACCTGGAGAGCTTAGAATCTTTTGAAGGTGGAGGACTCATATTTTGTTGAGTTTTTCCCGAGCGATCCGATCATTTAAATTTCACCAATCTTTCGTGAAAACTTTTTTCATATTATTGATCAAACTTTGAGAACGATTCAACATGATGAAATCACTCTTGCGTAATTCAATAATAGTGTAAAAATATTTTATGAGATATTCATGGGTATGTAGTTCAGGAGTCTTTCAGTTGCACAATGTAGGTACATCTTTCTTTCGAGTTGCACGATTTCTGAATCATTTTATTTTCCAGAACAGAAATAAGTAGGTATGGCACCGAAGGGTGAGAAAGAGGAAGTAGCGTAGAAGTTATGTCTTGACTTTTTATTAGTAAAAATTTTTGAATTCACTACATTTTTCGACATATTGTTCACACCTCCATATTGAATATTAAAATTTGACAGTTTTCAAAAATCGAAAAAAATTTAAAAATTTCACCTGAAAGTTTCTTTATACCTACCATTCTGAAAAAATTTTCGATGATACTTTTTCTTACTTTTTACCAAAAAAAATTAAAACAGGTAAGTATAATAAATTTTTGAAAGAACTTCCAAAAAATAGAGTGAACATGAAAAAGTTCTTCCATTGGGAAATTTTGGATAGATGTAGGTATTTGTATTAAGTCATTTAGATCAGTTCTCTCTTTAAAATAATTTTTTCTGATAGGGCTGTTGAAACTACGTCATCCAAGGTCATATTTTATCAAAAAGTGCGGAACTGGTGGGAAAAAAATATTCATTTTGTACATATTTATACTGAATTTTCATAAATTTATAAACTTTATTGTTAAAAAAATGAAGTTATGTGACAATTTTGAAAATAAGTAAATTTGTAGCTATAAAAAAAATGCTTTGAAAAAGTTGAACTGGTGGGAAAATTCCCGAATGACGTCAGTTTCAACAGCCCTATACCTCACCCAAGAGGTGAAAAACGAAAAGATACGAAAAATTTGGTTTTTAGAGCTCCCCTCCCCCTTCCCCCAAAAAATATCGGATGAAGATGAAAAATTGTCTTCAGCGATTTTTTCTAGTGAAAATATCTAGATATGTTAAAACTGTTTCAATAAAAATATTCTAAAAAATAAATTTTTCAAAATTTTTACCAAAGATTTAAAAAAGCACGAAAATTTTGTTTTTTTGAGAACCTCGTATGGGACGAGGACAAGGAACAGGCAAAAAATCACCTAAATTGAATTTTTTAGTAAAAAAAAAACTTTATCAAAGACCATTTTAATGAAAATTCTATCTTGAAAAAGTCCCCCCCACCACCATATTCCTCATGAAAATCCAATGAACAGAAAAATTGTGGTTTTTTGAAGAACCTCTGAAAAATAAAGTAAATGGGAAAAATGTCTACTGATGATCATTTTTTAAAGAAAATACCGTGTTAGAACAATCTCAATAACAATTCTCCCAAGTCCCAAGGTCAATTTTTCTCAGGTTTTTACCAAAAAATCTTGAAAGCACAAAAATTTCAATTTTTTGAAAATCCTTTCATAAATGAAGTAATGGTAAAAACACACTCCAATAACATTTTAAAGTAAAAAAATTTATTTAAAAAATTTGAAAGAAATTTTTTTCAAATTTTTCTCTATCGTTGAAGATTAGAAAAAACCATGTGATTTTCGTGAAGAACTGTGGACAAATTAGGTTAAGATTAAAATCATCTTCAGTAAGTAAAGTAATATCTACATTTGAGTACAAAAAAGTGCAGGTTTTTGAGGAACCCTTGAAAAATGGAATCAGAGTGAAGAATTACTCTATAATTTTTTTGTGGTGAAAATATATACTACTTGATAAAATTTCCATTCACTCTCAAAAATACATTTTTTCATTTTTTACAAAAAAAATTGAAAAACAAAAGATCGTTTTTTTTGAAACCCCTCCAAAAAATTGAAGTAAATTTGAGAGATTTCTGTCAATATTATTTTTTGAGCAAAATTGTCTGAACGTGTATTTGACCATTTCTCGAGGTAGACAAATTAAAATTTTGACAGAAGATATAGTAAGCAATGAGTACGAGAGTATAAATTTTATTATGTCCTTGTGAGGCGTAAACACAATTTTTATGTCATTTTCATTCTTCTCTGAAAAAAATTGCAAAACAATTCAGGCTTCAAATTGTTAAATTTTGCGAGTACCTAACAAATTAATTTTGATATTCTATTCTCGGAGTAAAGGGTAATTAGTCGGGTGGGCCGAAAAACCCAAAATTTTGATTTTTGAAAAGTTATCCCCGGAAAAAGTTGTTGGCTGGATAGACTAGCAAAATAAAATAAAAAATTTCAAAATCTATTCATATCTTCCGATCGCGCAAGAGCCTTCAATTCTTCGGAAATTGCCAAAAATTTAATATTTTCAGAAATGTCAAAAAATGTCAAAAAAATCAAAATTCATTAAAATCAATTTTAGAGCTTATTTAGAAATTGTTAGAAGCAAAAAGCACAACTTTTTTGAAAAAATTCATGTTTTACACTTTTTTAAATTTCTCATACTTATTTCTTCACCGCTGAAGAAAAATTGAAAAAAGTTATGAAACTCTGATTTTTTCAAAAAAAAAAGTGCTTTTTGGTCTAGATAGTCACCAAAGAAGCTCTTAATTTTAATTAATTTTAAATTTTTTCAAAATTTTCAAAATTTTTGAAATTTTTGGAAAATTGAAGGCTCTTGCGCGATAGGAAGATAATTATGAATTGATTTTGAAATTTTTTATTTTAATTTTCCAGTGTATCCAGCCAACAACTTATGCTGGGGTAACTTTTCAAAAATCCAAATTTTTAGTTTTTCAGCCTACTCCAGTAATTAGACCACGGACTGCAAAAAATACACTTATCTGGTCGAAATTTCCTCAATAAAGTACTTTGGAATGTTTTTATCACGTTATCACAAATCAGTTATCCGACAATTACCCACTTTATTCTTTTACGTTTGAAATAAATAAAATAAAACGGTACCTACGAAAAATCTACGTAAGCCTATTCGTTCTATTTTCGCGATAAACAATGACCCGTGAAATGTAATGAGGATTTAGCGAGATTAGTCCGATAACGCCGAGTAGCCTATTCAGCTGAATTCACCATTCAGGCGCCAAATTAATGCACATCTTACATTAGGTTGTTACGTTTAAAAAACTTTTCAGCATCGAGAAATTAATGAATATTGTGTATTTCGAAATGGAAATACGTAAGCGTTTATACTCATCGTGGAACTTTTCGCTTCCAAGGCATAATATTTTTTAATGGAGTTGAATTTCATAACGAGTTTTCCCATTGAGAATTTTTCGAAAATCGTCGCCGAGAATATACACTTACGCATCGAAAAGTACACCACGAAGAGCGAAAAATGATCGCTCGAAATTTTCCCCTACCATACGCAAATCCGGCGACGAACGCAGTTTCCCGCGAAATTTAAACCAGTTTCGTATGTATTGAAATTGTCAACAAAACGAAGATTTACCCGAGTTATTAATTTACGGGCTAAGTTGCACTTTTTCTATCGTGCGGTTTTTACGCACCCGATAGAATGATAGCTAATGCGTGACGTTGTTCAATTATACCATTCGTGAGCACGTGAGTTTTTTTTTTCTCAAACAAAAAAACTAGTTTTCCTTGGAACCTATAGTGCTGGACAAATCGCGATTAGTAATTTATATAAGAGACAATAATTGCATTTGAAAATTCTTCTTTTCCTCGACGTCCGTCCAATGACCGAAATCTAGAATTATGCGATAGTTCGTGTTTACGGTTTTACGGACGAATTTTTTTCGATTTTTTTTTTCGTTATTTTAATTATACGAGAATGGTTTCCAAATTATCGTGAGTTTTTTAGTCAATTGTTTCGTTGAATTTAACTCGTACGTATTGTGGAAATAAAGAAATGGATAAAATGCAACAAGACGAGAAATGGTGAGTAATTTTTAATTTTTATCCGAGATTGAATTTTTTTCCAAAATTGTATGGAAATTCGATACAGATTATTTATGTGAATATTGAAAACGAAAAGGTCTTCGGAGTTTAATGCCAGGACGACGTATACTATTCAAAAATTGAAAGTATAAATTTTCCATGGTGATTTGTGTTTTTTTAAGTCTAAAAAAAAGGTGAACACTTGTCATTGTGAAAAGTTATATGGAATTATGCCATGAAATCTACGTGTTGTTATAACCTCACGATGATATAAATTTTTAATTTTTTTTCTCAACTCTGAGTGTGAATTTGACTTTAAAAGTGTTGTATTTTTATGTGTTTTCTTTTACGAGATTTTCAAGTTCAGTGGACAGTCGTCAAATTTTTTCGAGGCTCATTTAAAAAAAAAATAATTATAAATTGAGAAATTTGTTTGGGCTCATTTTTCAAAAATTTAATTATAATTGAGAAATTTTTCGAAGCTCATTATAAAAAATTAATTATTATTACCTAAGAATTTTTTTCTAGGCTCATTTAAAAATTATTAAGTATAATTGAAAAAATTTTCGAAACTCGTTTTTTAAAATTTATTTTAAAATCATTATCGAAAAAATTATTATTTTTGGTGAGATACAAAACTGAATAAATCAAGATGAGAAAAAATAGCCTCAGTTTCATTAGCCTATTTTTACAATAAAAATAACATATCGTTTAAATCTACCCCCTGATAAAATATATTAGGGACAAATGCGACATATAAATGATTAAGTAAATGATGAAAAAAAAAAAATACTCATGAAAAATTCAACAATTCCTCCAAGATGTAGGTCAGTCTTTAATAGTCATCTGAAACATTATTCTATTTTATATGCAGATTTACGCGAATAAATGCATTTTATGCGAGCATTTATTTCTTGATGCAAGCAAGATATGAGCTTTTGTAATATGATAGATTTTTACGTACGTACAAAAATAACGTATCTATCGTAGGGAGAAAATTCAGACCAGCGAGCTATTTATTTAGTTTTATTTGAAAGTATTGTTTTCTCGTGTACAGCTTGTTTAGCGAGACATTAAGTATAAAAATACGTGTTCAGGTTTTTGTTTGTGGAAATGACCTCCTAAGTAAAAAATTATGTAACGTTTATCTTGCGCCCTCGTTTATCAACTTGCAAGGACAATTTTAATTCCCGAAATTTCAAAGGAGTCGAAAATTTAAGATTACGTGGCTACCGTTTCGAACGGTAATTTATCTTTGGCGCAGTATCGATATTTTTTATGGATGTGTTTTAAGGTGTAGGTTGAGGTAAGAGGTACTTACTACTTACCTCGTCGGCAAGATTTATGGTTTTATTTTCTCGTAAAAATCACTTTCTTTTGCTTAAAATATGGAGTTTTAGAGGGGGGAGGAAGAAGGGAGATTGCGTTTGATTCGACTTTTTAAATACTCCTAGCTTATCTGTGATTTGAATTTGGTATTTTAAAAAACATACCTGTCAGTTTTAATTTTCATTTAACCCTACGACTCCACACATAAAAAAATGGCATTTGCCAATTAATTTTCTAGCGCTGGACCAAAGTTTGATACGGCGTTATAACGTCTAGGGGGTGTACATAATAGTTCAACCTTTCATTTCCCTTGATGGGCAAATTGCCTACTTTTTTATTTGAAGGGCAGAATTTTTAGGAAAAAATATGTATTTTTCGTGTTTATTGATAATTTTTTTTCACTGAATGAAAAGTGGAAGGGATGAAATTGCCACCCGACAGATACTTGTGTATCTATGCCCTACTACAGGGTGACTGAAAATTACTTCCCCAAAAAAATTTAAAATTTCGGTAAAAAATTATTATTGATAGGGTAATTTTTTTTTGGTCATATTCTACTAATATAGATCGTCTTCTAAGCTCTGTATAATTTATAACCCGAAAAAATTCAATATTGCGCAATTTTTCCCTTAAACCAGAGCATTAATTCAATAATGCTGAATTAAATCACCTGACTCCAATTTGTGAAGCGCTGAAATGCAATCCTCCTTATTTCAAAATTGAACACACTGTTTTCAGATAAACCGGGTTCAATTCAAGATTTTGAGGAACTCGTCACCTATCCACAGAAATTCCTAGATTTTATTCCACGCAATTTTTAAATTTCGTTCGACTAGGTTTAGCTAGGTTTAGCTATAGCATTGTAAGCGAAAATCAAATTATTCTTCACAAAAAATTCAAAAATGATTGAGAATTTTTGAAGAGACCTGTGTTCGAATAGTAATGGACCAAGGATGCTGCCAGAGTTGAAATTTTTTGGATAAGTTAATTAGGGAATTTTTGCTAAACATTTTTTTTTGGGAACTACTTTTCGGTCACCCTGTAGTTCGTGCACAACACATTGCCTATCGTTTGGATTTAAGGGGCAAAAAAAATGAAAATTCGTATCGATCAAGATTTTTTCCAGAAACGTTTGCCCCTTCAAATGAAAAAGTAGGCAATTTGCTGCATAGCGGAAACGAACGGTGGGCCGAGTGCGCATAGGTACTAGGAGGCGTTACCACCCGATCACTCGTTCCTGCCAACGTAACGTACGAAAAAAACCGGTGTGTGACATTTGTCACATGTGTGGAGTCGACGGGTTTAAAAAAAAACTGCTGCAAAAATTTTCAACATTTTGGAGAAAATGTCAAGGTTTTCAGAGCAGCTTCTTCTAAAATTCATTGGAAAATAGGTGGAATGATTTGGGGTAACTGAATGAAAGCAGAGAAAATTTTCATTTTCTATAATTTTTTGTAGACTGGTACTTTCGAAAAATGGGCCATTTGCTTTTCATAGAATTTTGTAGCAAAAGTTGACTTACAAAACCATATCCCAACTTAAAATTGACGAAAATCAGTAACGAGACTTCCCTGAAAAATGTAAACTACCTGATAAAATAGAGGGGGGGACTCATAACCCTTGAAGCGTTCAACTCATTTTGTATTTTGAGTAATATTTTTATGAATTTTTTTGAATTTTTTGTTCGGAAAATTATCTTGGACCCACATGCTTTTGCTGTTGTTTTGAACAATTTTTGTTGTACCATTTTGAAAGTTCTTAATGAATATTGACACATTTATGACTCCTGAGTATTAATTTTATTATTTTCAAAATAATTTTATGGCAATTTCAATCAAACAATTTTAAAGATATTATCAAACAAAATTCATCAAGACTTTTCAAAATGACATAAGAATGGTTCCAAAAAACAACTTCGCCTAATCACATGCAATATTGAAATTTTTTTTGAAATTTGGTTTTAAAAAATTTCACAAACTTTTTAAAACTCGTATGAGTTTATGCCGAGTTGTTTTTTTGGAACCAATTTTATGGAATTTTGAAAATTCTTTATGAATTTTGATCACAAATGGATCGAATGGAAGCAGAGAGAGCAACTTACCGTCATAATTTTAGTCAAATCATTATGCTAATTTTCAAAAATTATGGGCTTTTTCAAAGATAGTAAAAATCATACGTTGAATCGAAAAAAATCAGAAAGTCGCGTGATTTATCCACATCCGTGATGTTGAATTTGGACATTAAAACGATGAATTTGAAAAGAAGAAATGGTCGAATGGAAAATTTTACACCGAATTCGCGTTCAGCAAGTTGAATACTTATTTTTTACACTATTTGAGCGACCATTTGACTAAATATCTTCTAATTGATTTTTTTCATATAGAATTTTTCAAATTTTGTGCTCTTTATGGTATTCGTGAAGAAATAGCCGAATGAAAAAAATGATCATACAATTCGTGTTCAGCGCGTCTAAATACTTCGAAAAATACTCTTTCTGCGATTATTTCGGTAAAATTCTTAAAATTCAATTTTTCACCAGAATTATTTTTCCAGTCAAATAGAAAATTAATGAAAAAAAAATTTTTTGGAGCTTTGAGTAAAATTATTTCTGAAGTAATGTGAGGAATTTTTTTTCCATTCGGTTGCTTTTTGTTTTCAAATTCGGTAGGTAAAAATTGAAATAAAACAGTTTCTGAAGGATTATTACATGTGGAATTCACTAAAAAAATGGATGCAAAACTGATCCAAACACATTTGACTTTTTTTTGACTTTTTATTTTCATAATGCCATTTTACGGACTTTTGATGGTTTTAGAACTTTTTAACGTTGTCAAAAAATGGTAAAATTTGGTGAGGTTTGTACCCAGATATACGTGCTTAGTTATTCAATTTCAATATAGGTACTCATCACCTACTTCACTAAAAAACACTTCAGATGAATATTTTTCAGGGTCAAGTTTTCGCGCAAAGGATGAGATATAATTCATTTTCGGGTAAAAAATAATATTTTACTGTACCAAATCGATTTTAGGAAAATAAAGCGAAATGAGCTTCTTATGGTGATTTACCTACTTTACCTTACTATATCCGTTGATTTTCTTTCCAAATGAAGTCTTTGTTTTTGAAACAAATGAAGCCCTTTGTATTAAATAAGAAAGAAAACAGTAAAACTTCGATGCAGCTTATAATATATTTGAAAACTTGATTAACATCATTAAAATGTGGCACCATGTTGAATAGATCATATTTTAACATAGAAATTTCATTTGAAAATTTGTTTGAAATATTTTCAAATTCTGACTTCAAATAAATTTGCATTTAATTTTGAGTCATCTCCTATTTTTGCTGTAAATTTATGAATGGTCAAAATCCAATTGTTCCATGATAGGTAGTCGATATAGGTGCCACAAATACTTATGTAGGTATCTACTTATAGACTACTTACCTATCTTTAAAATATTTTCAATAATATCTAACTAACTGTAATCATCAAAGTTAATTCTTGATTACGATTTCTTAATAAATAAAAATTAAAGAAACAATACCTTATAAAATACTAAAAAAAATAATAAATCATTGATGGCAGATGTCTTTTAATGTTACGATTCATGAAAAACAGACCCAATTTTAGGCCTATGGGAAAAAAATATCTTAATACAGGGAATTATTGAATTATGTGTCATTTACAATTTGGCAACGTTTGATAAAAAAAATTCAATTACCATCGATAAGTGTCGTTCCCTTCCCTCCATAGAAAAATATAGATCGAATCATAAAATGTCTCTGTTCTTGGGGTTTTGAAATATTAAATTGAATGTCATTGAGTACTTCTGGAAAAAGTTGTCCGAAAAATTGGCTTCCCTGCTCACTCCAAAAAACATATTTTTCGGTGGGAAGAGGGATATTTTATTTCGACGTTTATCGAAATAAAAATTTTGATTCTCGCAAAAAGGTATAGCGAAGGCATAGTTCTGTTTGCGTGAATTTTTTCAATGTGTTGAATCGTCTTTAAAAACTTGAAAATATTTTTAAAATTCATTTCTCAGATAATGGAAATTATACGAAAACTGGGAATGGAGTCCAAACAAAAAGTGAACATGGGATTCCTTATTTTTGAAATGCTACTTGGCTACATTTTCCCATGATACATAGGTATACTTAATTGGTGCCATAAAATATTTACATGCCCTTTGGAAACTGATATTTAGATATGTACTTGGACTATACCATCTTTTAAATATTTTCAATCATAATTAAACGAAACTATCGGCATTCATTTGTGATTACTTGATAAAAATAAAAGTATCTTATAAATACGAGATGGGGGTAGGGGGGATTTTTACGGGACTATAACCATTTTACCAGTGTGAGTACATCTTTGAACACTGCTTCCCATCGTGTAATCAAAATGCTCAACAATATTATCCTCTTCAGATGCTGAAATGCATTTTTCGTAACCATCTCCTATCTGGCAAAGTACGACGTCAAAAAGCTCAGTAATGAATTCACCTTTATACTGAGAATCAGAGCGGTCATCGTAAAGCTTGATATCAATATTTTTACATTCACCTGTGACATCGTTGATGTCTTCGTAAACACCTTGGATGCCTAGCGATCGGGCCAATTGATAACAAAGAGCGATGCGATGGTAAATTTTTTTGTCTGTAGTACAGAGTCTGTCACTGAAAACCAAACAGGTTTCAAAAAATATTTCAACCATTCATAAAAATTGAAAATACGTTTTAATAGAAAAAGTGCCTGAATTAGGCAACCCCTTTGCTGAATGCCCGATTAAGGCGTATTATAACATTTACATTTATAAATTATATGTACCTAGTAATTAATTTTTTCGTATAATTTTTGTAAATAAGATAGGTAATTTTAATGCTTCCAGTAAATCCAATGGTTTATATCGTAAAATATTTTTTAGCCCGTGGCGAAACATTATTGGGAGCCATGATTAGGTACCTATGTTTTCTGTCATTATTCTCGAGCATTATCAAAAAGATCCTCTACCTGAATGGGGTCCGATTTTTAGAGTTCTTGAAATTGACTGCTTCAAATAAAGAAAACTGACTTTTCAATACGGATTTGTTTGGCATTCACGAATTGAACTCAAAACGAATTATTTTTTGAAGAAAAGGAAACTTTGCTTTCACTATTTCCATTTTCATTATTTTTTTTCAAAGCGCTATTCGATCCATCCTTCCTCCCGATTTAAAAGTAGAAGAGTAAAAAAGTATGATTTTTTTGTAATTATGTAGGGTTGAGGGTTGGATCGAAAAAAGTCAATAGTCGCACTCGAAACTTTCGAATTCTCAAACTTATTAGAATCAATTTTCCACGCACTATTTTCATTCTTTTCCATACGTGATTTTTCCAAAATTATGGAATAAAGAGCATTAAAGAGCCACGGTTGTCTCCAAAAATGATCAAATATTCGAACTGGCAGCCCCCAAAAACCTAACAAACGACAAGTTGTCACTTGTCATTTTTAATTTTTTTGAATTTTGACTTTGTTAAGAAAGCTGAGAATGAGACTCAGAAAGATAGGATAAAAACTGACAAGGGAGCTACCCGAAGTCGGACACGCGGAATGAAAAATTTTTTTCACAGGCTTGTAGAGCATCACCAAATACTTCCACAACCAAAATTTCAGCCCCTAAAGTTGATATAGGGGGGAGCTATGGAAGTTTGAATTTCGAAAAATCGCCTAATACACCGAAAAAGTACAAAAATCGAAATATGTAACTCGCGTTCTTTTGGCGTTTAGGAAATGGATTTTATACCAGGAAGGCCATCTGAAGGTGGGATAGTCACCTGGATTCGAGTTTAACATCGGGGGGGGGGGGATTTTTACTCATACATTTTATGCGTGATGTAGAAAAATTGTAATAACGACCAATGTATGAGTGAAAATCCCCCCGCCCTCGGATGTTAAACTCGAATCTAAGTGACTATCCCATTCCCATCTTCAGATGGCCTTCCTGGTATAAAATCCATCTCCTAAACGCCAAAAGAACGCGAATTACATATTTAGATTTTTGTACTTTTTCGGTGTATTAGGCGATTTTTCGAAATTCAAACCTCCATAGCTCCCCCCTATATCAACTTTAGGGGCTGAAATTTTGGTTGTGGAAGTATTTGGTGATGCTCTACAAGTCTGTGAAAAAAATTTTTCATTCCGCGTGTCCGACTTCGGGTAGCTCCCTTGTGAGTACATATTTCAACTCGGCGTTTTCGAATCAGTGAAAGTCGATGTACTACTCTATTTTTTAGATTTTTCAGAAACCCCTCCACCCTCGAGGGTGTATTGATCCCATTTTGAAAATTTCTTGAACGAAAAAAAGTAGGAGAGAATTTTCGTTGTAATTTTTCAGATTTTTTACAGTGACCTTGAACTTTTGTACTGATAATGAAAAGTTGAGTTTTCACCACTAAAGTTTTATTTTGAGTTCAGAATTTGATCGTCGATTTTGAATCTCTTATTTATCCTCTTTAAAACCCTGCTGATTATTTTAATCAAAGTACATACAATCAATTTCAGAATATGAGACTTTAAAATTGTCAAAAAATTTCAAATGCATAAAAATTACGAGGCCTTATTTTTACCCCCTGAAGGGTTTAGATGGAGATGAGGATGGTTATTTTCTGAACTATAAAAGCAAACTGATAAAAAAAATTGAGCGAAGTCGGAAACCCCGACTACTTTTTTAGTTCGAAAAATTAAAATTGATATGGAATGGAATCATGACTGGAAAATTTACAATTTTTTTTATAAATTTGTAGGTATAATAGGCATGTGTGAGAATAATTACGTATCAAATTTTTTGAAATCAAAAATTTACCCAAAATTATTCAAAAGTAATAGGAAAAAATTCGAAAAAATTTGATTTAAAAGAATTGCACGATTTTGTATCTTTGCAAGTCACGCTTTCTTTGGTATTTCGCAAAAACTTGCCCGATGTTGAGGGTATTCGGACGATTTGATATTCTTTCAATAAATTTTCAGTGTTTTACAGAGACCTCCGGTCTTCAAAATTGTCTCTCTAATTGAATTCAACCAAGCTTAGCACGCGATCATTATAATTAATTTTGAGAGCAAAACGATAAAAAAATCTTACTAGTTTTTCCCAACGAATTGCTGATAATTTATTTCATTTTGATCAGAAAGAACTACTGAAATATAAAAAATTGTAAAAATGAAGACAACGCGAAAAACCGACATTTCAATCGGTTATAGGCATACACTTAGGCAGATAATGTAATCGCGAAATTACGGTTCTTCTTCAGATCCAGTAACAGAGGGAAACTACGAATGAAGCAAGTTTACTCGATTTTAAGATATATAAAGACGCGATTCTCATGTCAAGTCTGCAAATGTAAATGACGAGCATTGAAAAATGTGGTATACAATATGTGTATTACCCATTGTGTAATTTGATCGAATTTATTGATGATTTATAGCTCGAATCGCAGCTGGGTAACTTGCAGTGATGCCGTACACTTTAAATCTTCGTTGCCTACGTAAGATCTAGGTACTCTACATGTACCTTATGTAAAAAACATACTTAGGTACGACAGCAAATTCTTCTAAATTTTTATCTGAAAAAATTAAATACTGAACTTTTAAGCAACTGGCACATGTGTTTTTTGAAGATATAGAATTGAAGTCTACGTGAATTACACATACGGAATAGTGTTGAAATGACATAGCATGCGAAAAATCAACTAGTTACCCGAGAAATACGCTTTTAAAAAATGAGCTTGTTTTTACGTTTTTAGGAAATTCAATGACTAGGGATGGGATTTTTATGTCATGAAAAACATACGTACGAGAAAAAACATTTTTCAGTTCCACGCTTCTCTGGTGAGATTTTGTGTCATTTTGGAATCAAAAATTTTCTTCATCCCGAATTTAAAAAAAAGAAAAAAATTGATTCAATTTTGAAAAAACGGCGTAAGTTTACAAAATTGATTTACTTACGATCAAAGAGTGAAGAATTGAGTAGGTACTTACACCGACATTTAAAAAAATTGACTGTGATTTTAAAAATATATCAAATTTTGATTATTTGATTAAAATTTGGAGATTGGTAATGTACCATATTTAAAAAATGATTTAAATTAAAAAATTGACCAAATCTCAAACAATTTGACTTAATTTTGAAAATTTTGACAAAAAAATATCAATGCATCAAAACTTTTACTAATCGTAAGGCTTGAAAATATGAACTAATGTGTAGCAAATTTTGAAAATGTGGCCAAATTTTCACCAAACCTTGAATAATGGACTGAAATTTTAAATATTGAAGTGCAGAAAATTTATTGTTTTTTTAAAATGATTCTTAAAAAATTGATCATTTTTTTTTTAAAAGAATTAAATTTGAAACTTTGACAAAAGTTTAAAAAAATGATAGGTACAGAGTTTAGAAAAATCGGGTCAAAAATTGAATGAGGTGAAAAAATGACTCAAATGTCTAATAAATGTAACGAAATTTTGAAAAATTGACTGCAATTTTGATTCGAAGCAGAAAAATTGATTGAAGTTAAAGAACTAACCCAATTCTGAAAAATTGGACAAATTCTAAATACTTACCTAATTAAAAATTGTCTAGGTAGTTCTGAAAAATTGTCTTTTTTTGAAATATTAGCTAAGTTCAAAAATGAATTCATTTAAGAAATTGACTCGATTTTGAAATCTACCTATAATAATCAAATTAAAAATGAAAAAAATGGCTACATTTTGAAAAATAAGCTAGATGTCTAAACGAATTTTTGGTTTGATTTTTTTTTAATTTTAGTGTAGCTGCTGAATTCTTTTTATGAATATTTTTATGAAACTCAGAAAAAAAGTGAATCTTGATTTAGGCCAGACCAAGGAGAGGGGAAATATAGACAGGATATTTTTTTCAAATAATGGCGAAATTGCTTTTTAGTCGGAAAAATTGAGGTTGATCGGGATATTTTTTGCCAGAGGTTTTTTTTTTCTGATAATTTTCATTTTTAATTGAAAAAAATGGTAAAAAAATACGTCAAGTCGAAAAAATCTGAAAATTGTGTGATGATCCCGTTTGTCCATGATGTTCGACTTGGATTTTAAAACGACAAATTTAAGAGAAGAAATGACCAAATGAAAAATTTAACACCAGATTCGTGTTCAGTAAGTTGCGAATTACTTCTATTTTACATTATTTGAGCGACCTTTGATTAAATGTCTTCTAATTAATTTTTTTCATATGGAATTTTTCAAATTTAGAGCCCTTTGTGCGTAAAGAAATTGCCAAAGGAAAAAAACAATCACTAGATTCGTAAATACTTACCTATAAAAATACTCTTTTTGCGATCATTTCGAACAATTCTCAAAATTCAATTTTTCGCCAGAATGTTTCCAGTAAGGTAGAAATTGTGGAACTTTTAATAGAATCATTTCTCAATTAGCAATTTGATGCAAACATGCACGAAAAAAGTACGAAATAAGAAAAAAGAAAAAAGCACAAAATTTTACTATGTAGCAAAAAAAAAACAACACGAAATTTCGTAAAAAACTTCGAAAAGCACAATTTTTTTAGATGACAAACGATTGAAAAACAAAGTAATTTCTTTTTGAAAATCATAAATTTTTCAAATCTTAGCCTTCGCTTCGCTCGGGCAATAAAATATTAATTTTTAAAAATGAAGAAATTTCAGCTTTTGGATGCTTTTTTTTGAAAAAATTTCGTTCTCGTTTCGCTTTGACTCAGTAAGTTTATCATGAATTCATTTTTAAAATGATGGTATATCTTAACTTGAAAAATTGACTGAATTGTTGTGAAAATTCACAAGAATCTGTAAATTTTTATAAATTGTGACCCTTGCAGGGACAGGGTTCCTAAAGTCGGAAAACTGAATCTTAAGTTACAGCCAAAAAACGAAAAGTTGGCAACTTTTTTTTTGCGTTTTCAAGTAGATCAGATCTTCACGCATCTGTTACCAAAGTTTCACTTCGAATAACCTATTAGAACACGTCTAAATGACGTTCAAATCGACTGAAGAAAAGGTACTTAAAGGAGGAACGTAAAAAAATCGAATTTCTCGTAAAATTTTAGTACAATAAAGTTGTTTTAGCAGCTTTTTTGAAGATTGATAAATGCATGAAAAACAGGATTTATTTTTGTGAAGAATTTTTTTTCAAAATTAAACGCATCGTGATGGTGAATTTTTCAGTTTTCTCTTCTCCTAAGCTAATTTTCGACGTCAGAAATGAATTTCTCGTGAAATTTTAGTATGAGAAAGTAGTTTTGGCAGCTTTTTTGATGATTGATACATAAAAAACCGGATCAAAAACTTTGAACGCGTTTTTCTCAGAATTTTGTTTTTTGGGATTCAAGAATTTTCCAACTTCAAATGTCTCTATCTCGGCGAAAAACCAATCTTAGATGCTCATCAAGGTCTCAATATGTTCTTTATGGTCTCCTTTATTATTTAAGCTAAAAAACTCATTTTTGAAAATTCCGACTTTAGGTATCTTTTCCCTGCACGGGTCACAATTGTTAAATATTTATTAAAAATGAAGAAGGAACTTCTATTACCTAATTAAAGTTGACTGAGCCATACACTCATTTATGTACTTTCGATGTGAGTTGCATATTGTGTCGTTGTGATACGGTTGTAACGTTGTAAGTGTCCTTTAAAATTTTTTGAATTAGGTATAATTCGTCCTTCGTTAGCAACTTTTACCCTTTGAAATTTTTTTTTGACGAATTCCTCGTTTGTTGATTATTGGTCAAATTGTGTCTCTGATACGAAGTGTGTAAGATACATATTTTTCTTCGGCATGGGTACCTATCTTTTCATAGAAATCAAGTCGAATTAATCGCCACAATTGTATTTTACCGAAAACTTGGACCATTACTCTTCCAAAACCTTTGAGCATATTCACTTTTTACCTCTGGCCTTAGAGTTCCATCCCAGCACAGAGCGAGCAGATGAAAATAATAAAAGTTAGATGTTCTACTTACGACTGGTATTTTTCCTTATAACTTAACGACTGCTTTGTGTCATAGAACAAACATATTACTTCCGGATAACTACATGTACTACAATGTAAATTCACCACTGTGCAATTTATCTGTAAATTTTTCATTCCCGTTGTTCGATTAAATTTTAGGGAAAAAATTGATTTTTCTGAGTGAAACAAAAACTGCCCTCGTATTCGAAAAAATAATTCACCGTTTTGAGCTGAAAATATACTTAGATATTTCTCAAAAACACATTAAAATCTTAAAAAGTTATTAATTAACACGACGTTAAATTTATTACAAGCCACGAATAAAAAAAATTTCTCTAATATTTATTTGTGTTTGTAAGTATAATTTTACAAAAGAAAGATTTCCTCCATCCATGTATCAATTTTTTGGCACACGATGTAGTTTAAAAAAGAATCGGTTATAGAGATTTGTATGTATTTTAAAAAATCATATAGACTCTCGTAAAATTAAAGAAAACGCGTTATTTTACAAATATATGAGAAAAGTGCCATTAAATATGTCATCGTCGAAGCGAATACGTTCAATTTGTATAATACCAGTTACGAGATACACAGATATATATATTTTAGCGAAAAAATTTACGAAAAAGCGTAGGAGAAGGAAATGAAAAAAAACTTTCCACAATTTATCGACTAACGCAAAGTTCAAACTATGTACAGTATAAAAATTTAGTGCTGGGGTTTCAAGGGTAGTTTTTTATTTAGTCTGCAATTTCGCTCGCGAACGTGTGTTAAAAAATGAAAAAAAATCATTTGATGGGTATTTTTTTCACCCTGGTCAATATCACGGTCATAATGTGTTTTATGGAAGAAATATAGGTAATGAAATGCTGCGATGACCTTGACATAGAACTTGAACAGATTAGATGTGCGTTTGAATGGCTGTAGTAAAATTGAAAAAAATTTTAATGATAGGTATAACGAATCGAAACAGAATACTGGTGAAATACCTATTACCCACGAAGGTATTTTTCAATAATCGTAGGTCGACGGTTTTTCTAATGAGGTTTCCTCAATCGTCAAAGAAAGAACGGTGATCTCATCGAAGACAGTGGAAAATATTAATATTACGGGGATTTTACCAGAGCTCGAGATGTCAATAATGAATTCAAAATGGAAATATGTTCTGAGAAAAGTTATATCGTTAAAACTTTTGAAAGTTTGTAAATTTTAGGTTTGAATTAAAATGCCTGTTAAATTTTAAAATGTTGGTATTTTTCTCGAGCCTACTTCAGATTTCAGATCTTATATTTTGTATTTTGTGAAAATTTATTCGACTTGAATCTATACGATGAATACAAATTTAAAAATGATGTACTAGATGGCCATATTCTACCTTGGCCTTACCCATTGGACAATTTGTTTTGATTATGTAACGACTTGTAAATCGTGGATGATCAGTTGAACATGAACTTAGCCAAGGACAGGCTCAATTAATCGTACAAATTAAATAAAAAAATTATTCGTTAAAAAATTAATTGCTTAATAATTGGTCGAGGAATTTATTTTTACCGATGAATTCTTTGTGATCGATAACAATCGTTTAATGTACGAACTTATTATAACCGGATGTAACAACCTTGGGATGCAACCTTAACTTTGAAGTTTGCGGGTACTGAGAAAAATTAGCTGCATACAATTAATTTATTCGAGA
This sequence comes from Pseudococcus viburni, assembly GCA_033439095.1. Classification (NCBI taxonomy): domain Eukaryota; kingdom Metazoa; phylum Arthropoda; class Insecta; order Hemiptera; family Pseudococcidae; genus Pseudococcus; species Pseudococcus viburni. The sequence continues at coordinate 169,881 of JAVBJF010000333.1, read as the reverse complement.
AAAAAATACACTCGTAGGCTTTAATTTCTTTGGTATAATTGATTTAATGAGATACGTTAAATGGTTCAGTTGGTATTATATGCCTTGTTTTCACGACACGTGATTTTTTATGTTTTTTAATAAGTATACTTATGGATATCCATATCGTTTGCTTTGATATATACTTTGTATATAGGTACCTACTTATGGTATGAATTTATTCGCAATACATCATTTTTGGTTTATTTACGTCATGAAACTAGGCACCGGTGATTTTTGCCTTAGGCTTACGTTGCCTTTTTTTTAAATCGCCATTGTACGGCTACGGATATAATTTTGCTTGATCATGATTCAGTGTAAAGTTATTTATATCCTTTTTGGGTGTGGAATGTGTTTTATGTAATTCGACGAATGTTAACGTAGGTACATGCAGGTCGTGAAAAATGGTTCGATTCAATGTGTTCATGTTTTGTGGTATTAATAGTTTGTTGTACGTTTGCAAAAATGCGGTTGTTTACAATTAGGTGTTTTAAGTACCTAGGCCTACATATATATGTACGATTTTTCGTTTAGTATGAATGATGCTTCGTAATTGATGATGGGTAATCTCATAAGTTCTTGAGAGATCCTGGTCAATTGCTGGTAGTTTACCAACAATAGGGAATAGGGACACAGGATGTTTAAAAAATTCTGCAGATGGTGCACGATATGTTTTAATTTTACCGGGAGAAATTGGCGATTTTTTACTCCAGAGACTTTCCATGGGGTTGCAAAATTTTTTGGTCTTATTCACAGGGTGCTTAAAAAATCATGGAACTTGCTTTTACTCTTCTTGGAACGAGGGGGGATAATTTGGACTAGAGAGAGGACAAATTGAGAAGGCTTTTACGAAGTATGAATTTTTAAAATTGGTAAATTGGTTCACACTGAAAAAACAAATAAATAAATTTTATCCAAAAAAAAAAATAACGGGGCACCATTCACAAAATTGGCAAAATTTATTAAGTATGAAAAAGTATCGCGAAATTTGGTAAAATTTATTTCGATGCAATAAATTTTACCAAATTTTGCGACAAATATTATTTTTTCAGAATAAATTTTGTCAATTTTGTGAATGGTGTCCCGTGATTTTTTTTTTGGATAAAATTTTTTTTGGATAAAATCTATTTTTTTGGATAAAATTTAATTTTTCATTTCTCATTTTTTTCAGTACGGTAGTTCCCAATCGGTTTCTCATAATTTCTTTGAAATTTTAGATGAATTTATTTTTTTCCAAAAGAATAACTCTGCCTCATTGCTAACAGGAATAAAATGGTGGGACAAAAAATTATGAATTTTAAATAAATACCCTAGAATTTTTTTTAAAACTTTTTTGGTATTTCGAATTTTTTACCACACAAGTCTCCCTCAGACCTCTGGCTATTTTTTTTTTTGGGGGGGGGGGTAAAAATCTAGTAAATATCTATTTTTACAGAATTTGATTTTATTTCTGAGGTCATTTGAACCCAACCCCAGATCAAGACCTAAGGAAGTTTGAAGGAGAAAGTCGACTGATAATATGAATTGTGATATCAAAATTCAAATTTTTCGACCTCTTCAGCCCGTTGTGATGTTATTTTTATTGAAATTATCAAATGGAAATCCGCAACAGTGGATGAGGATGAGGCCAAAATTAACATTTTTCGTATCGAGCGAAAATATCTGAGTCTGGATGTAGAAACCAGTAGAAACCACCCTTAGGTGTCAAAAATTGGTTTTTGAGTTGAGGTTCCCCCTTGATTTCAACTCCGTATGAAAGGCCTAAAATCAGTGTCGACTCAAAAACCAATTTTTGACATCTTTGGGTGATTTCTATATCCAGGCTCACATATATCAAAATTGGAGGGTATAACCTTGGAAATTGATTCTGGGAGTCGAAAAATATGCATTTTGATACCTCACTTGATAAACATGAAAATTTTTAATTATGACCCTTTTTGGACCGTTTTATGTACTTACTTATCCCAAATCTACCTATGCTTACATAATTAAAAATGGAGACTAAAATCAATCTGAAGTTGAATTGCTACAAGCGAAGCTGGTTTTGATCCGGAGTAAAACAGCTGCCAGATCTCTCATCTTAACAAAATTATGTTTTTGGCCAAGAATTTACATTTTGACTTCAAAAAGTTGAAAAAATTGCCATTTTGAATCAAAAATTGGTAAAATAACTTTAGATAAGATTTTTTTATTTTTTACCCCCCCCCCCCCCTCGGGATCCGGGATACCGATTTTGATATATTTCTGATTACGAGTAAAATGAACTGCCATTGAATCAAATGAGGTAAAATTTTAGAAAATTAAATCGTCGCTCTCTCCACTTCTCAGTTCTAAATTAGAAAAAAAAAAATACTTACCCAAGTTTAAATTCAGAAAAAATTGCGATTTTCGATAAAAATTAGCAGATGTTTAAAAAAAGAGCTTTTTGAACAAAAATCACACGCATTCATTTTATTACAATTTTTGGAATAAGGAGTGGAAGAATACTCAGAATGGAGAATTTTTTCAAAGGCTCCTTCTCGATACCTAATTTTACAAAAAAAATGTTTTGGAGAAAATAGTTTTTAAAGATCGTTAAAACTTCAAATTTTCGGTGACCTTATTTCCTTTCCCATTTGTCGTACAAAACAAAATTTGTTTTAAGACAAATCAACCCACGCGCCACGGTTGAATCGATAGGGACGGGAGAGGGCAGCTCACCTAAAAATTGTATTTTCAGGTGAAAATCGAAGTTCTATAAATACTTCGAAAATTTTGAATTCAAGGCTGGAAAATGAAGTAAAATTGAACTTTGTATCGGAAAAATCGGAAAAATGTCATCCAAGTCGAAAATTTCAAATTCGTATCCCCCTCTCTCATTCCCCCTTCCCTCCCATCATTGTCAACTTCCGTTTTCTCTTGAATCAACCCCGGATCTTTTGAAATGGGAAACAGTAAATTTCAAATTTGTATCCCCCTGTCTCATTCCCCCTTCCCTCCCATCATTGCCAACTTCCGTTTTCTCTTGAGTAAACCCCGGATCTTTTGAAATGGGAAACAGTAAATTTCAAATTTGTCCCCCTCTCTCATTCCCCCCTTCCCTCCCATAATTGTCAACTTCCGTTTTCTTTTGAATCAACCCCGTATCTTTTGAAATAGGAAACAGTAAACCGAGTCGTATTTGACTTTAATTTGAAAACTTGTAAAGAGTGTGTACCTAGCTACCTACTACCTACCTAGGTACTTATTTATTTATTAAGAAAAATGTGTGGAATGATAATGATATCAAAAAAAAGTGAAGAACTTCAGGTGTTTGACTTGAACCTTCTATCTTCAAAATAGGATTCAAAATTTTGGAATTTCCAAACAAATAAAAATTATAAATTGTCATAAAAACTAAAAATTGGAAGATGAAATTTTTTTGAAAATTTCGAACGTCATTTGGAAAATGAAGCATTCAAATCAGAGACCCGTACCTAATTTTTACCTCGTATTTTCAATATCACTCACAATTTTTCCAGATCTTCCCTTCAAATTTTCAAACAAAATTGTGATCTACAAATAAAAGCTACATTCCTTATGAAATAATCCTTCAAAAAGAGTTGAGATTTTTTCAAAAGTGACGCCTCACTTTTTCAATCATCAATATCTATAACATTGATTTGATGAATGAAAAGAGAAACGATCAGTTTGAATACAAAATTTTCTAGTGCCAAGGCTCGTAAGTATATGGCTAGAAAAATCAATAAGAACGTCAATCCCAAGTTTTTTTTTACCTTCGTCTCAGGCTCCAATTAAAGGACGATCTAAAATTTCAGTCTTGTTGGCCTCTTCATTAAAATACATTTTGAAACATTATGAATGAATCAATCGACCAATTTTATTTCCATGTACCATGTACCCACGTATCCTTGTAAAATCCTCGTGCACATCGAATATCCACATGTAGACTGAACATTACTCAATTACGATCTTCTTAACATACATTGCTAAAATATTGCGCAATTCTTGTACATGAAATTGATAAAGGACAAAATGCGCTTCGAATCGAAGTCGCACCAAAAAAAACAACCTTGGGTCCTCGATTAATCGTGATTTTGTTTCACCAGATTGTTCAACGGTATAAAATGTAAAAATGCGAAAAAAAATTGTACTTAGGTATACCTACCTACACAACATACGAGCACGTGATTTACACCGGACTCAAAATTGATTAATTTCCGGCTTTATTGCTTTTCTTTAGCATACTAATTACATTTACGAGGTAATAAATCCATAATTAAAGCATTAGGCGAATTTGAAAAAAAGGGAAACTGCAGCTCGTATTTTAGAAAATTTTAATTATAGTTTCAAGTTAGGTTAGTCATGCGTGTGAGGTAAAAATACACATAGGTAAGTAAATTTTCAGACTGCACCCTTGACATTTGTGTACTTATAGGTACTTAACATGATGATCGTATCCTTGAAATGTTGAAAATTTGATGAAAACCCGACAAGTATTGTAGGTATTGAGATTGGAAGCTTTTTATGGCTGAAATATTCGTCAAATGAAAATGTCTAATTTATGTGGTTTTTTCTACTACATACCTACTCCCACGTGAATAATTTTTATACTTGTGATACCTACTTACTCGAATATTTTCAACTCGAGCTTGGAAAAATTACACATTGACCTGTAATTAAAAAATAAAAAATGGCAATTAAAAAAATGTTTAGCTAGATTGAAAAGAATATATTTAGCCCATCAGGAAAAATAGCATCGAAAAATTGGTTAAAAAAGAAAAATATGTTAATCGCGATTTTATTGCTAAAAAAGCTTCTATATGATGTCCAGAGTCTGTGATGAATTCGCACCGCCCCCACCCCTGTTGCTTTTTGGGGGGAGGGGGTGGACCCCTTATGAAGGAGAAAATTGTTTTGCGCCGATTCCGCTCAAATTCGCGTGGAGAGTTATGTAGGTGTAGAAGTACTCTTAAAAAACATTTCAGCTCCCCCCAACCTCAGAGGGCTGAGCCAGCGCTTCCCAAAGTTGGACATTTTTGACTAGAATGTCAAAAAAACGAGTTTTTCGATTATAAAATCACCCCAAAATTTCAATTTCGAAAAATTTCATGTTTTCTGTATACATTTCGAGATGAAGAATCCGATTAGCGCATCAACTTTTTCATTTGGAGTGTTTAACCCTCCGTACGGCCCATTCGAAAGTATATAGATCGTGGCTTTGGAGGTCATTTTTTGCTGAAAAAACACGATCTATGTACTTTCGAATGGGCCGTACGGAGGGTTAAACACCCCAAATGAAAAAGTTGATAGGCTAATCGGATTCTTCATCTCGAAATGTATACAGAAAACATGAAATTTTTCGAAATTGAAATTTTGGGGTGATTTTATAATCGAAAAACTCGTTTTTTTGGCATTCTAGTCAAAAATGTCCAACTTTGGGAAGCGCTGGCTCAGCCCCCTGAGGTCGGGGGGAGCTAAAAAAAATTTGAGGTGTACTTCTACACCTACATAACCCTCCACGCGAATTTGAGCGAAATCCGTGCAAAACTATTTTTTCCCTCATAAGAGGTCCACCCCCCCCCCTAAAGCAATAATAGGGGTGAGGGCGGTGCGAATTTATCACAGACTCTGGACATCATATAGAATTGCTTTTTCAGCAATAAAATCGCGATTAACATATTTTTATTTTTTCAAAGTACATTTCTCCTGGACTAATTTACGTAAGTAAGTATTTAATTTTTGAATCGGTTAGTAACCTTTGTTCATTTTTAATTGTGCGAATTGATAAAAATTTGCGTTTCAGGGAAAAAATGTATGTTATTTTGCTTTTAAAAACGTGACGAAATTAAACTCGTGAAAACTTAATTGCTTTTATAGGGTATTGATCTACGTTTATCTAGAAATGATGATAAAGAAAAATTATCATACCTGAAGAAAAAAGAGAAAAAAGGGCAAGAATTTTAAAATATTCTTTAAAACTAAAAACGATCTCTTCTCCCTCCTGATCAGTTCCTTCGAAATTGCCATAAAAATGCAATTTTTTAATTCATTTTGATTTTTAAATCCCTCGATGAAAAATTTTCCAACTTCTCCCAAACTTATGTACCCTACTTATTTATGGAATAGTAAATTTATAAAATTACATATCGCTGGTTTTAATGACCCTAAGAAATGAGACTCGGTTTTACGAACATTTTCACATTTGAGCCTGGAACGAAAATATCACGTTATGAATGCCATGAATTATCTATTTTAATGTATATGGGGCTATTAAAAGAATAATACGGCGGATATTTTCCAAAAATTTACGGCTTATTAGTGTGCAGTCGTTTGCTTTATATGTACCAAGGATACTTAATGCGATATATCCACGAAATTTGCGCACGATTGTCGAGATCGTAAAAACAAAAATTGAAAGATTGCTGTTTCATTACCTATTCTTTTCAAAGAGACATTCGTGATTAGCAAACAAGTCAACTATTTTGGGAAATTTTTCGAAAAATCGTGCGTGAAATATGTAGTTGATAGGTACCTACTCGTAATTAGGAATGTGAATTTTTTGATATGAGGTTTTTCAGGTTTGGGTATTTTTTTTGAAAGTTATTATTATTTTATGACTATTATTTTGGAAAATCCCTAATAAATCAAAGGTCAATATGTATCTTCATTAAAAATATTTTATTCGTTACGATTGATTAATTTTCGTATATTTTTTGGATTCGAATAAATGAACATTGCACGTGTGACGTATTATTTTATATTATCTGTGTTTTTGTTAAATTTCTGAACTTAGGTTACCTACCTACCTATCTAGCATCACTATATAAACTTATATTTTGATTTTAATTCGTCAATGTTTATAGAATATCGTTGAAACGTGTTCCATGCCTTATCGATATAAAATTGAACTTTGTTAAAATCTTATATTAAAAGCAAATGTGAATACTGCGAGTATTGTACTCTTCTGTGTGATAACTGATAAGTGCACTGTGAGTGACTTTTTAGAAATACGAAAATGAAGGATTTAAAAATCAGGTAAAATTTTATTCCTTTTAAAATTGAATTTCTCCTTATTAATTTTTTTTTAATGTTTATATTTTTTTAAGAGGAATAATCTCAATGACGAAAATTTTTCAAACAAAAATCATGTTGCAATGATACCTACTTATTTTTGACACCTAATAATTCATAAAAATATGACAAATGTAAACGGAATCTGATTATAATACCTAGTTTTGTTTGCTAATGGCTCGTTTAGATCTCTGTTTGAATATAAGTATCTGCTCGTAACAAGGTTAAATAATGCAAATTTTATTGTAACAAGATCTTTTATGATTTGAATTCTTTTTCGTTTTTTTTTGAACGTTTTAGGACTTGAGACATTTTATAGCACCTACGAGTATATAATTACCCATAGGTATATAGATAAGTACCTGGTCATTTGCAAATTTCTACTCAATATAATTACTGTGTACTAAACTGCTGTTTTATTTTTAAAATCATACCTAATGATCGGTTTATCGATTACATAAGAACCTGAAATTATCTCAATTTTGGATGGCAATTTAATTGATTTTAGAAACGGAAAGGGTCATTAAAGTGGTTACCTATTCATTTTGAATCTAGTTAGGTTCCTTTTTCGAAAGCAATGAATGACCTCATTCGAGAAATTTTCATGTTTGGTAAGAAAAAAAAATCAGTTGGAAATTTATGATTTTTTTGCCCCTCCGATAAACCAATTTTGATCTCCCGTGATCGTTTTGCAATGTTTTTCAAAAGATGAATTCAGAAGGAAATACAAATGTCTAATCTCAAAACAACCTAGTCAGAATTAAATTCCTTTGACTCTACTATCAACTTTATGATTTCCCTTTTGATTTCAAACTTCGGAAATAAGTACCTACCTAGTTAAAAAATTTAAAAAGTCAAGTAATGAGTTACAAATATTTTTGTTGAAAATTTGAGAAAATTTTTCAACATTTTCATAAAAATTATGTATCAAATATCGAATCTTGTTTTAAAATTTTACTTCAAAAAAATGTGTAATTAAAATTTATTAGGTAGATATTTTTTTAAATTGTAGTTTTTTTAAAGGTTGACGAAATTTTTTTCAAAAATTTCACAGAATTTCATTCAAAAAATAAACAAAAATTTTCAAAAATTCAACAAAATTTTTTTCGAAATGTTAACAAATCTTTCTTCGGAAATGTAAATTTTTTGGAAAAATTAACAAAACAGAAGTACCACTGATAAGGTCATTTTAATATCCAGCTGAAATTTTGTCTTGAATGACCTAAAACAGTTGTAATACCATAATAGTCTTACACAAAAGATTTGGTCATCAATTTTCCTCAAAACCTATTAGAGAGGTAACTAAGAGTTATCAAAATGGGAATTTTAAATTTTTTTGTTGTGGCAAGCTTGGGTTGGTCACCACTTAAGCAAAGGTTTTTAGTACTTATCCATAATTTTTGAATTTTCGACCTTTTTTGAGCTCAACAGGGAAGCTCCAAAATGGCACTTCTCACATCTTCGAAGTTTAAAAACTTTTCGAACCCCCAAAAATTTGTGAAAATCCAAAAATTTTAGGTACTTATGTGATCACTTTGCTTACTTAGTGACCAGACCATATTCACCCTTATAATTATTTTCATTTTTTAAGATGGTTCCAAAAATTTCAAGGTTTTTAACTTTCATGAACCTTGGTTACCTATCTTTTTGATGGGTTTTGGCAAAAGTTGATGGATAATTCTTTTAACTGAAGCTGCATAAATATTTTAGGTTATTCGAGTTAGAATCTAAGCGAGACACGAAATTGCCTTATCGGCACTCCTAATGTAAAAATGTTATGAATATTTTTTTGAAAATGTAACAATTTTTTTTGAAAATTTGCTAAAAATAAATTATTTTGGGTTTCTTTTGAAATAAAAGACTTGAAATCTTGAACAAGTATGTTTTTTTATGAAACAAAAAAATCCAATAACGTGATTATATTTCTTTGACATTTTAGTAAAAAGTCATCAAGTCACATTTCTAAATAACTAAGTAGTAGTTGTAAGTATCAAACAGATGTAACATTTTTGTGAATTTTTAACATTTCAACAGACTTCAGAAAACATTAGATTTTACTACCTATAAACAGTTTTTAAGAAAACGACGATTGCTCCTGAAAAAAGTTTTCAAATTTTCAGGTTTTCTCTCCTCCTTTCCAAAGAGTAATCCATGTTGAAATTTTTTCAAAAATTCACCTATTTAGATATTTTTATCCATAAATGCCATTGGGTCCAATTTTCACCATCGCCCTATTTTCAAACGCATTTTTAAAAAGCACAGTTTTTGTTGTTTTTTTTTTTGAAAAAATCAAAAATTTTTGAGAAAACTTGTATTGAATTTCTCTTAACATGGATATTTTTGCCCATAAAATCATCCATGGAAATTATCTACTTGTTCCTTCAATTTGGAAAAATGAAAAATACAATCCGTTTTCAGTGGTTTGAATGGTGGTGGAAGAAAATACAACGATGGAAAGTTTGATGGTTTTTTGAGAAAAATCTCGTTATTTTTTCGATCTACTCTCTCATTTCGAATGAGTGAAAAATCACTGATAAACAGTCAGAATTGCAGCGCAGGAAAAATCAGAGAAATTCACTGATTTTCAGTGATTTTTCACTGATTATTCAAAGAATTTTACAGATTTTTCATTGAATTTCATAAATATCACTGAGTTTTCAGTGGTTTTCACTGATTTCCAGTAATTTTTACTGATTTTCAGTGATTTCCACTGATTCCAGTAATTTTCTTTCACTGACTTGCTTTCAGTGAAAAAAATTTCACCAATTCATTATTGTGCTGCATTTCTGACTGTTTTTCAGTGATTTTTGATAAATTTCACTGATTCAGAAATGAGAGTATGAGAGAGTATTTTCCTACCTATTATCAAAAATTTAAAACCCATGAAAATTTTCTCATATTGAGTAAAAATATTAATAGATGCTATTTCGAGGTAGGAAAAAAACCACGTAGATAAATAAACTTCATTGTAATATTTTCGCATTCACGGTATAAAAATTTCAATGTAAAAATTGATGGCTTACCTACTTAACGAAAAGCACTTTGATTTTCAAAGACGAGTGAAAAATAGACCAACAACCTTTAGAATTTCTCAGAATTAAATTTCATGAATGAATAATCTTGGTATCCTTTATTGCCGGCGTAGCATAATTTTTGACGCGTAAGGCTAATGCGATAAGTCGATTCGAAGTATATTTTATACGAATCTGGTTAAATATGAGGTTGATAACCCTATTGAAGAGTAGGTCGATTCACGTGAAATTGACGTCATATCGTGTATAATTTTTTGGCCTTTGCTACCACGATTTCAAATTTATCAGCTTAATTTCACGAACCTTAAAAAACAATCGAATACGTATAGATATAGGTATTAGGTACCAAGTCACATAGGAAGATGTTTCTGATAAGGTGCCCTATGAATTCCTAATAAACACAATAAATAAGCACTATAATGAAAATGGCCTTGACCATGAATAAATCTCACAGGTTGAAATCTCAGGTAGTTTTCAATAGGTTGATTAACCGCAAAATCTCCATTTTATTGAAAAAAAACCGTCGGAACGCCGAAAAGGACATCGATCGAGTCAAAAAAATCCCGTTGAATCATTATCATTATTTTTTTTCCTTCCCTGTTAATTATAGGTGAGGTAATCGGCATAAAATAATATTTTGTTTTGGTGGTCACCGCCTACGTTGGATAAAAAAATTAAACGTCTTTATTCTTTACTTATAATACTTCCGTCAACAAATTCCATCCCAAAATTAAAAATTAACTGCAAGATAAGTAGCTGAGGATTTTAATTAAAACTTGAGTGTTTTTGTTCAAATGCTCGTTTGATTTCATCATAACGCGATGCTTCCATGATAACCTATATTTACCTATCTAATTTTAGAATTTTTATTGCAAAATCACCGTGAAAATGAAACAAACATGGTCAAGTATGCAATTCGCCCACCCTTCCTACGATTTTTCATTTTTCATTGAGTTCCTAGTCTTGAATTTTGTTTCGATAAATTTTCCATTTTAAACCTATCCTTTTTTTCAGAAGTTTTCTTTCAGAACTGCATATTTACCTAGCTCTTGAATGATTTTTTTTCAGGGGTGTAATCAATCCCAATGCATTTTTGGTGTTTTCACAGAAGAAAAAATTTTAATGGGAACACCGAATGCAAATTGCAGAAATATAAAAGATCAGAGCTCCATTTTATTTTAAATAATATCAATCGAACTTCTTCATTTGTCTGCGAAAAAGAGAAGGGAGGTATGGAGAGAAATGGCGTGAAAAATTTAGATATGGATTGAATTGAGATTAAATATTCCCATATTTTAAAACTTAATTAGTCCAACGCGAAATTACGAAGAAATGAATCGCTATCGTTTTCAACTCGTGTCAGTCACCTTTGAAATGGAAACTTATCTACGAAAAATGTACTTACTCAATTCGACAGTTCAAATTTGCAACAAAAAATTGCATATGAATGCAGATAAATGCATCGCGAGGTATTCGGTCGTTTACCTCTTGAAAAAACCTTGACTGATATCAGACTATAAAGCATTTAAATAATTGCATAAAAATCATTCCTCGTTCAAATACTAACCACCCAGCAGCGTGAAAAAAAAACTATAAAAATTATCAAGGTCAATGTTACTTTCACTTTATGGTATGTGTAATTGTGTATGAGGTGTATTGAACACGATCGCTAAATAAAAGGTTAATATCAGTCTGCTATGATGTCTGGTTGCTGTTGCTATATCTCGTCACATCCGTTTCTTATTTGCTTCCCTTTGTCGATTCAGTTTTGAAAAATTTGATGTAGGTATTTAAATTTGCAGTCTTCGATTCCATGGTCGTGTAGGTATTTGTTCTTTATTAAATTATAAGTTACGTATGTGCTGTGGAAACCTTGATCTTCGGACAAAAAATCGCAAATCACGTGACCTGTTCTAAACATTTTATTATGAGCCTTCTAATCCTTGATATTAGTATTTTTAGGATTTGTTATTGTCCTGGAATAATAAATTTGGTCATCGTATTAATCACTTTTGTATTAAGAAAAAGTATTTCTTCATCCTCAAAGCAAAATTTATGTTAGAACTTGGGTCATAATGAGTGTCTGTATTAAATCTGAAATGAAGGCAGAGTATATCATTCATCTCGTCTTCATATTGTAGGTATATAATTATGTAGTAGAATGTGAATCGAAAAAAAATAATAATCCTGGATTTTGATGAGACAGGGTGCAGAAAGATTTTTTTTTATCTGATTCAATTTGCTCATCCAACACCACAAAACGAATTTTTTTTGGTCGCCTAGAATAATTTAAATTATTCTAGGTGTTTTTAGAAAAATTTTATCAAAATTTTGACGAAATTTTTCTAAAAATTTTCATGGTAGGTACTTAGTGCTGCCAGCTGCATTTTGATTTAAGTACGCAATTTTCATAAAATTTCAAATGGCAACACTGCTACAGAAAATTTCAAAAAAATTTATTTCAAGATCAATAAAATATTGACTCACCTACTTTCCAAGCCACTTGAAGAAAAACTTGAATTTGATGAAAATTACAAAAATCAAAATGTTGGCAGCACTGTCGTGAAAATTTTTTGAAAAATGTCATCAAAAATAATTCTGTGGCCAAAAATTTTTTTGGCTCGATTTTACAATATTTGAGTGAGCAATTTGAAATTGAACGTGTCATAGCAAAAAGGACATATAGAAAAAATGGCAGTTTTGGGAAATCGCGATTGAAGTTTGAGTATACTTTTTTTAATACTAAATTAAGGAATTGAGCTTGGGAAAAAATTTTACCTTAAAATTTCATCTTTTTTCTACAAGAAAACAGTTAGCCCATCACATCTTTTCTATTTTTTTCTATATTGCAAACAAAAGGTTGAGTTATATGTCCTTTTTTGTTGAGACAAAATTTCATTTCGACCCTTCTACGTTTGATGACGTATAATTTTTCCGGAAGTGAAAATTAAAAAAAAATTTCATACAAAAGTTGGAGAGAATGAAAAAAGGGAACATTTTTGTGAAAAAATTTCAAATCATCTCTTCAGGGAGCGGATATGTCGCACTTTGAAAAATGATAACTTTTTTTTCATTTTCTTGGTTACAAAAAAATGCTAAAAATACATTTTGGACGAATTTTATTATTTTTTCAAATTTATGACAAAAAATCAACTAAAAAAACACTTCATTAAAATTTTAAAATTTTACAATCATCTGCACAGTGAAAAAATTAAACATTACGCAAATTCTCGAAAATCAAACATGTAATGTAGGTACCGAAATTGCGAACTTCGCATTTTAAAAACGCCATAACTCTTCGAGTAAAACATATTGGAAGGCGGGGGGGGGGGGCTCATTGGATATAGAAAACTTCAGAGAATACGAATCGCTTGTCACATCAAAAAAGACATATGCTGAGTTATGCCCTTTTTGTTGTGACACATTCAATTGGTAAAAATCAAATACGCGACTTGCAATTTTTGAGCTCTTTTGTGAAGGGCAAAAAATTGTAATGTAACTTCAAAGCTAATGGATCAGGGGTGCGTTCAGCTTGAGTTTGAAATTATGTTTACACAATTTTAAATCATCAACAAATTTTCAACATGTGCAAATTCGTTCATTTCATTTTAGTTCTGAAAATTTAAAGTTTAATGGCTGTGATTAGAAATTCGAAGTAAAATGAAAAATTATCAAATTACTTCAAATTGTACATTTTTGTAAACATAAAACCTGCAGTAGCCAGTAAACTTTGGTGAAGCGAGAAAAAAAATCTGATTGGCTACCCTTTGTTTACACACTATTTCAATTTGTGTAAACGCATTTTCAAGCTCAAGCTGAACGCACCCCAGGGAGGTGTAAAAATTCGAATCACATCTTCAAGGGGATCCCCGAAGTTCCCAGCAAGTAGCATTGCCCAAAAGTGGCAAAAAACGCGTTTTTTTCGAAAAAGTCTCTACTTTGAGGTCTCCTAGCCCTGTACATTTTTGGACTAGGAGGCTCAATATTTTTTTAAGAGATCTTCCACAGCTAACTACCTCGCCAATTTTTGTCAAAATTCAGGATAATTTTTTCCATCGATCTTTCCCGAAAGTGAGTTTGAAAATTGATCAGAAGATCCGAAAAATTCAGTGTGAGAATTTTCAATTGATCTCTGATATGTCTTCCTAAAAAATTTTTTTTGGAGAATTGTAAAGTTTACGACAAAATTGGTCTCTCATACCGCTTCATATTTTATGCTAAAAGTACACTAAACAATTCAGCTAAAAATATTGAACATTTACCTATTTACCTACCTACCGATTTACTTGAATTATTTAAAACTTTTCATGTTGTAATTCTTTTTTTCTTCTCAATGAAATGCAGAATTATCAGAAATTACTTGGGCATCGACCCCATCAACGTATTAATAATGCAATTTAAATAACAGAAGTGAATGCAAATCGAATAATTTTAAATTATTGTATATATATCTTCTGAAGTTCAGGTATAATACGTATTAAAAAAGAAAAATACACGATTAAGGTCAATGAGATTGTGATTTTTATCATCATCAATTCTTATTCGAGTTATTTTATACGATCACATTGTTCGTTATCGGAATTTAAACCAACCCACATAATACCTACATTGGTTCATATTTTGAAACCATGATACCTACTTGATTCTCATAAAAATAAGTAGGTAACTTGTTGAACGTATGTAAGACGTAGGTAGGAAAACCAGGCTCAAATTGATAAAATTAACGCTGGGTTTAGGTACCTATTACATAATTATATCATTCGCAATGCATAAAAAAAAGACACTCTCGGTCCCAATTACTCTTAATCGAGCTCGTTATGCAAATAGGAAGTGTCTAATTTTAAGGCCAGTCCGATAATGCAAACAATACCATCGTGATTCTTGAATTCCTTTCCATCAGTTTCAGTATAGAGTATAATTTTATATCATGTACCTAATAACTATGAAACTCTTTTTTAAACAAATTATTCAAATTTTGCAGCTCTATGCTAGAAAATGGGAAGCTGAAGAAAGATAAAGTTGCAAGTGATAAGATGAATTGGAAAAATGAAAATTACCATTTCAGATCGATTTTGGCCCAGGTATTGTACATTACCTTCATATTATTTGTAATTTTAAAAATTTAATGATTTAATGCGAAGTGATTTTGTATCTAATGATTGTATGCATACTTAATTTCAGTGGTTGGCAACAATTGCGAATAGCATGATGTTCCTTGGAGTAGGCATGATGGTTGCCATTCCAACTGTAGTGATTGGTGTACTGCATAATCCGAATTCCGAATTACCGTTGGATGATACTGAATCTTCTTGGTTTGGTAAGATTATTTTTGGGCCTAATCGATATTAAAATAACTATTCGTAGTTTTTTTGCAGTAATTTTACCTTTAGTCTTTTACCTTAGATCAATAATATCTTTTTTAAAGTATTTTTTGGAAGGAGAGGGGTTATTTTCAAAGTGTATATTTTTTCAATGATCTACTCTTGATTTCAAAAAAATTGAATTTTTACTAGTTTTTTATTCCATTCTCATTTTCAAGAAAAAAATCATATACCATGTATTACGAATTTTTCAATTTTTCGAACACATGAGGTTCCATTGCTCCCGCGCACAAAAACGTTAGGGACATATTGCATATCTTCAAAATTGAAGGGACAAGTGTCCTTACAAAAAAAATAAAGAAACAATACCTTCCCGTGGAAATGGGTAGAATCTCGAAAATGGAGTATATTTTCTGATACATACTTGATGATTTTTTTTCACTTTTCGAATTGAATGGGCAAGGACTCATTCAAAATTTCAAATAAAAGGAAAGAATACAAATTTTTAGTCTTGCATAGAAGTGTGTAGTTGGGTACTTAAAAAATTGGGAACAAATTTTAATGTGACAATTTCTTGTCCAACTTCAAAATTAAATGGAATACAAGACAGTCAAACCTGGAACTCGAATACCTTCATGACGTCATTACTCATACCGCTGAATGTCGTTTCGACTTTTTTTTTCAAAGTCCAGATTATTTTACGTAATTTTAAATAGTTTAGAATTTTCTGAAAAAGTTTTCTAACTCCAAATTTTTTTCCTCATAATTTTTTCAACTCCTAATTTTTTTCTCAGAATTTTTTCAATTGAAATTTTTCTCTGATGTTATTTTTCCTTTTTCCACGACCGAATTTTTTCTGACGTAATTTTTCCACGACCAAAAATTTTCTGAAGAATTTTTCCATTATTGAACTTACATCTTTTTTGAAAAGAATGACTTCTGTTGGATTGACGTCGTAAAAATTTTATTTTCTCACAATTTTCACATCTGAAATTTTTCCACGTCCCATCATAATTTTTTCAACTCGAATTTTTTTCCTCAAAATTTTTATGGCGTCAATCAAACAGAAATCATTCTTTTCAAAAAAGATGTAAGTTCAATGATGGAAAAATTCTTCAGAAAAAAAGTTCAGTGGAGAAAATTACATACGTCAGAAATATTTCAGTTGAGAAAATTCGGAGAAAAAAATTTGGAGCTGGAAAACTTCTTCAAAAAATTCTAAACTGTTTAAAACTGACGTAAAATATTCAACGACATTCAGCGGTATGAGTAGTGACGTCATGAAGGTATTCGAGTTCCAGGTTTGACTGTCTTGTAAAAAGACAAATTTGAAAAATTATAATGATTTTTTTTAAATTCTAAAAAGTTAATCATATCTTGAAAATTAACAAAATATTGTCCCTGATAATTTTTTGCCCAAAAAAAATTGAAGGAGAATGTCCTTTCAAAAAATTCTAAATGAAAATAGATGTTCATTTCTAGAAATAAGCAGTAAGTAGGTACTTTAAGAACTGAAAAAAATTGCTTTTGTTCATCAAAATTCAAGAAATGGAAGGATTTGAACTTTTTGAAATGAGAGTATTTTAAATAATTTTTGTCCTTTCAATTTTGACGTTGGGCAAAAAATTATCAGAAAAAAATTTCAATTAGTTTTCAAAGCACCTACTTTTTTAAGTAATTTATTTTCATAACTTTATACTTACTTGAATTTTTCTAAATTTGTTTATTGAGATTTTCTATCTTGAATCCTTCAATTTTGAAATTGGGAGTTTGGAAATTTGTTTAATTTTCAGAGTATGCAGAAGGAACATGATCATTCCCATGATTAAAAATATTTTTTATCCAATTTTTAAGAACGGGTTTCCCCTTCAGTTTTGAAATCAGGCAACTTGTTTACCTAAGGTGAAGTACTGGAGCAGGGAGGGAGGAATTATACATCCATTGAGACCATTCTAATAAAAACTATAGATAGGCAGTGGGCAGTGGGATAAAAAGATAGGGGACTCCCCCAAACCCCTCAAAAATGAATTTTTTATTCGAAAAGTATTTGTGATCTTGAAACCATATTTTTTCGACAACAATTACGTATATTCTACACAAAATTTTTGCCCTCGCTTCGCTCGGGTTGAGTTTACTATTTTCCTTCTTTTTTGAAAATTGAGATTTCATCAAAAATCAAAATCAGCTCAATTTATCTACTTTTGAAAGATTTTCTCCCAACAATTTTTAGAATTCAAAGTGAGTAACTTGACAGGTCAGTTTTTCACGACTCCCTTCCTTTTGCATTCTTTGTTATGTAATGAAAACTGATAATTTGAACGTTGTAAAATATACCTGTGGCGTCGAGAAATGGGGTTCAAGGAGTACATGGTACTCCCGAAATCGGCGACCAAGGTACAAAATATCAAATGTACCCCCTCACCCCAAATTACATCAGATACTTGGGGATTTTCAAAGCATTAAAACGCGAAAAAATGTATTTTTTGGACACTAAAAATCAATTTTTTTCAAATCTTCCCTCGCTTCGCTCGGGCATGATCAAAATGATAATTCTATCATCTATTTGAGACGATAGTGCGAAAGAAGGCTTCCTTTTACCCCCCTCCCCATAATCCTTGTGGTGTTCCAGATCCCCATACCCAATTTTTACCCTCCCCAAAAAAACTTCCAACGTCACTGTATTTCTGACCCCCCCCCCCCCCCAAGGAGTGTCCAGTTATGCTACTTAAGGTAGGTAAATGAAGACGAATAAAAATAATCCGATTATTGTGATTTTTCGATAGGAAGTTAAATAAAAAATATATATCGAAAAATGGAGGTCAAAAAATTCGAAGCTTACGACGCTCTAAAAACAGGGCTTCTAAAAAAATTCATACTTTATAATCATTTTTGAAGAATTTTTTGAAATTTGGTTTGAAGGATTTTTAATTCTATTCCTTACTTAAACAAATTTTAAATAATTTTTGAGTTTGAAAAATTAATCCTGCCGATTTTCGAACTATCTGAAATTCTGGATATATCCAAATTTGAGTGGTGAGGGGAGGGGTTGGACGGTATCTATTCGTCAGTCACCCAGCATAACCAATTATAAATAAGTAAGGTAATCTATAATTTAGATCTTTCAAATATCTTGTGATGAAAAAACACACATTTTGAGGAAAATTAGCACTCCCTCTTGCTCAAAGTCAACATTTTCAAATGCTTTTTTAGTGCATTAAAATTAAAATTATGTAAGTATACAAATATCATCGTTCTAAAGTTTTTCTTTGAGTATAACAACTCAATTAGATTGAAATAAGTACAAACAGTTACATTTTATGAAAGGCGGTTGACCATGAATCGACTAAAAACGAACCAAATTACGCCTAAGTTGAAATAAAATATTGTTCGAAGTTTCTTTTTTTTGCGACATTTAATTAACTTAAATTTCAACTCCCACTTTGAATTTCACCTTTGTTTTTACAATTTATGAGCACCTTCAAAAAATAACGGTTTTTTATCTATACGATGATTATTATGAGTACCTACGTCGTAGCTACCTACCTTCTCGAAATTATAAAAAACGTATTAATTTTGATTTATTTTCAGGTGGACTTATGCTCCTCATACAACCGCTGGGTTGCATCGTGGCTGGATTTTTGCAAAACTACATCGGTCGTAAATCGGGCATGATTTTAATGAACATCCCAGAACTGATTGCTTGGATCTTGATGTACACGGCGACATCAGTCAACGCTTTATACGTATCGGTGATAATGATGGGCATCAGTGCTGGTTTCATGGAAGCTCCAGGATTAGCTTACATAGGAGAAATTACCCAGCCAAAAATCCGTGGAGTTTTGACATCGTTTGCCAATATTAATGTTACTGTTGGATTGCTGATCGAATTTTTCTTAGGATCTGTGTTAGATTGGAGAACAGCTGTAGCCGTGAGTGCTGTTTTTCCTTTAATTTCCATCGTGATGATTGCATTTGTAAGTTGACTCCCTTTCCCCCTCCATCTCTAAAAAAAAATCCCTGGGCGTAGAAATTTTACCCCTAAATTTTTTCTCAGATACCAGATTCTCCTGTATGGTTGCTGAGCAAAGATAGAAAAGAAGAAGCTTTACAAGCTCTATGCTGGCTTCGAGGCTGGGTATCGGAAGATAAAGTGAAAGCTGAATTCGATGAATTATGTCGTTACACTGAAGCTTCCAGATATCGAGGTGTGAAAGATTCGCATAACAAAATTTACGTCGAGGTGCCCACCAAAGGATATGGTAAGAACAAGTACCTACTACCTAACTAAATAATTTTAATCAATATCCAAGTTACCTACCTACCAATTATTATTTTGAATTGTAATTTTCATTTCCTGCAATTTTTCAGTTTGTGCCAATGGAACTGGTATTGTGAAACCAGCTGAAAAATCAATGTCGTTTAGAATAAAAATTTTCGATTTATTTAGACCTTCGATGATGAGGCCATTCCGTTTATTATTAGGATATCAGATATTTTTCCATTGTGCAGCTTTATCCGGTTTAAGATGTTATATGATCGAGACTTTTAGTACTTTGGATATGCCCATAAAACCTCAATGGCTTGCTGTAAGTTTATATGTGAAATATTTTCTCAATTTAAGTTTATACCAATTAAGGCGGATCAAAAAAAGACACTAATCCTCGATTTTGACGAAAATGGTGAGGTAGTTTACTTCGAGTGGGAGAAGTTTACTAAACAATAAAGGGGAAGGAGCTAGTGGACCTCAAAGTGAGATCATTTTTGAAAAAAAAAACACTGTTTTTTGCTCTAAGAACATTAGCCCCCCCCCCCCAAAAAAAACCTTTGAATTTCTACATCTCCTTTGATTTCCTATACAGGGTGTCGGGTAAGTGGTCTGGCATATTTCATTTTTGGATATAACCGGGTACCACTAGAAAAAAAGTTAGATGAACAAGTTGCATGTCTTGAAAATTGAAGGAACAAATGATGCTTTTTAAAAAATCGCGTAAAATTTTTTTTCAACCATGGGAATGGAAAGTACTTTGAAACCTGAATAAATTTTCATTATAATGACTTGCATAACTTGAAAATTGAAGGGACTACAAAAGAATTTGTTCAAAAAAAGTTCTAAAAAAAGGAACTAATCAAGGGAATAGATAGTATGTTAAAAAAGGGACAAATTTTGTTCTCCAGACTTTTTGCTTAATATCAAAAATGAAGGGGCAAAGGGTCATCCAAAATTGAGAAAATTTAAAAAATTATTTTTGAAGCCCACTTTTTTTGAATGACTCGTAGCCCCTTCATTTTTGATGTTAGGCAAAAAGTCTACAGAACAAAAATTTTTCATTTTTCAACATGCTATCCATTCTTTTGACTAGTTAATTATTTTAGAACTTTTTTTGAACAAATTTTTTTGTAGCCCCTTCAATTTTCAAGGTAGGCAAAAAGTCATATAATGAAAATTTATTCAGTTTTCAAACTACTATCCATTCCCATGAATGAAAAAAAAATTTACGTGATTTTTTAAAAAAACATCATTTGCCCCTTCAATTTTCAAGTTATGCAACTTGTTCATCTAACTTTTTTTTAGTGGTACCCGGTTATATCAAAAAATGAAGTATGCAGACCACTTATCGGACACCCTGTATTGTATACCTAATACCTACCTACAAGGAAGATGAAAAATTCCAAATCGCAAATTTGAAGATTTTTCGACCCCAAATTTTTTTCGGATACCTAGAATAATTTTTTATAAACATTTTCGAAAAATTGTTCACATGTTTGATTTTATTTTTGAAATATTTGCGATTTTTTTTCAAATTGGCAGGGTTACCAACTGCATTTTGATTTACGCAATCTTCATATAATTCAAGTTGTTCATTGAATACCTTAAAAAGTAAGTAGATGAGTCAACATTTTTTCAATCATTAAAATAAATTTAAATTATTTTTTTGGAAATTCGTTGTAGTAATGCTACCAACTGAAATTTTATGAAAATTGCGTAAATCGAAATTCAGTTGGCAGCAATGTCATTATTGTTTTTTAAAATTTCATGGAAAATTATTCCCGGTGAATGAAAAAATATTTGAATTTAATAAAAATCTTCAAATTTGCGATCTGCAATTTTTCCATCTTCTCAGAGGAGAAAGGACAAAAGTGGTACCTAATATCGGGATCAAAGGTTCAGGGAGGTGTAAACATTCAAATCACCTGTTTAGGAAGTGATCGAGGTTCCCAGCAACCGACACTTCCCAAAAATGGCAAAAACCGAATTTGTCTCCTTTTGAGCTGGGGGTTCAAATTTTTTGGAAGTCTCTTACTCAAAGTTATCTTCTTCGCCATTTTTTTCAAAATTAAAAAAATATGTTTTTTTTCAATCTAGCTTAATAAGTTTTTATTTTTATTAATTCTCGATACCTGACTCTTACAGTTCACTTCAGCCAGTGTGATGATTTTCGGTGGCCTTACTTGCATTTTAACCGTAAAAAAGGTAGGCAAAAGGAAATTATCGTTGATTTCAATGATGGCTTGCTGCCTGGGTTGTTTCGGATTAGGCGTTTATACCTTTTATAAAGATTATTTGAATATGCCATGGATTCCTACGGCGATATTTTGCCATCTGTATTTCTCAACCATGATCGGAATTGGGCCAATACCCTGGATGTTGATCAGTGAAGTATTTCCAGTCAGGTAAGTCATTGTACCAGATAATTTCACCAATTTTTATTACATATTTAAAAAAAATAAATTACCAATTTTAATTTTTGTTCGGTACAGAGGACGTTCATTCGGAGCTGGAATTTCAGCTGCTTCGTTCTACATAATTGCATTTCTGTTCACAAAGACGTATCTCGATTTACAAAACTTGATATCATTATACGGATGCTTCTTCTTATACGGTCTCGGAGGACTCATAGGTTTTATATTTTTATACATTTATTTACCGGAAACCGAAGGAAAAACCTTAGCCGAAGTTGAAGATTGTTTTACGAAATCGAAGAGAAGACCTATCGTAGTAAATTTACAGGTTTAAAAGAAGGCGTAAATTTAAGAAAACCAGTTTTTCTTTTCTTTAATTTACGAATTTCACGTTCCTATAAGACTCATTATACCTATTATTATTATTATTAGGTTTTCTTCGAATCTGTGCTCTTCTACATGGTTCTTTCAAATGCATTTTCATCTCTTAATTTATTTATTTTACCTATCTGTCTTTTTATTGTATAGAGAAGTATTTTTGTTTGTCGTTGTGTAGATCGAATTTGTCATTCATGTTGCGAGTGTTTTGTATAACTTTTTTTCCATTTCATTACGAATGTTAGGTAATAAATGATCGATTTTCAGTATTTTTTTGTGTTAATACAGAATTTCGATTTCAAAATTACTGCCCCACTAAATGGAAATGGAGGAAATAAGTCAAATTGAGACGGCTTTACTTAACAGTAAAATTTTAAATATTTAACAAATAACATTTAAATGTGCATATCACGTCATATAAAAATAATAAGTATCACGATTTACATAAAAACCAATTCAATTCCCAAAATTTTAAAGCTACAGAATTCACAACGAGAAAAAAATATAAAAATAATGAGCATATTTTCAGTCTTCAAAATGTTTTTGAATTTGCTGCAATGTTTTATTCTCAGTTTCTGGCAAATAGAAACAAATATATATTATTCCTATAACGCCAATACTGCTGTAAACTACGAACGTCCATGGTAATGTGTATATTGAAACGACATCGAGGTATGTTTTCGTGAGCAAAAATCCTACACCGAAATTTATGGCTGCTGTTACGCCGCTAATCTGCCCTCGAGCTCTGAAAAATGTAACAAATATTTTAAAGGGTAAAAAAATGTTTTTGAGATAATTTACATAATTAATTTTTTGTAAAATTATTTACCTCATAGGGAACAACTCTCCAAGTAAAATCCAAGGAATTGCAGTGATACCAAATCCAGAAATGAAACTAATTGCACAAAATAAAGTAAAAGGTACCCAAGTATTGTACTCAAACGGCAACAGTTTCCAATATTTAACATAGATTCCAACTGAAAATTGCAACACGGTGGATATTGTAATGCATGAGATCAGCAGTCTTCGTTTTCCAATCGTTCTGACCAATAACATATTGAGAAATGCTCCAGAAATGGTATTTATACCAATATACACCTGTAATGATAAATATGTAAAATTAGTAAATTACATATATGTATACCTATCATCATTTTTAATTAATCCGTGATGAAAATATTTTATATAAATAATAACATACCAGAGCCCATTCTGGTTTAACTGGCATTCCAACTTCTCTGAGAATAGAGACCAGATACGGTTTAACTGGAATCATGCTACCGATCGTGCAAAAAAAGAAAATGAAGTCCAACAGTATGAAAGGTCGTAGAACGCTCTTATCCGTTAATAAAGCCCAAACTGTTTTAGCTTTACCGAAATAACGAGATTTTTCTAGAAAAGAAATACAACATATTATAGCTACTCGTAGTTATCTTGATAGAAATGCTGAGTCTATCAGTCCAAGTACAGGGTGTCCGGTGAGTAGTCTGCCATACTTAATTTTTGGATATAACTAGATGTAGATACCACTAAAAAAAAAAGTTAGGTGAACAAGTTGCATATCTTGAAAATTGAAGGGGCAAATTGTAGAAATATCGACTTTTTAGTCGAATAGAACGTTAGAAAATCGCCAAATCGATACTTGAAAATGATGAGTTTTCCGTTCCTTCGGAAAAGTCGGGAAACTCAACTGGAACGCGATTGGTCGTAAGACGAAAGATAGAGCTTCGTAATTGGTCGATTCTGTTTTTCGCTGCTTTTCAGCTAGTACGGTCGAGATCCGCTTCGGGGACCTTTACGATGAATTTTCCTGACTTAAACTTCGGTTTAAGCAGGAAATAGGATACCCGCTTTTCCGACGGTTCGGAAAAGCTCAATCTACGTTAACGTAGATTTTCACGATATGGTATCTACGACGAAGTAGGCACGTAGCTCGAAATACGAAATTTTCACGGTCACGTCGACCAATTAAAATAGAAGGATTACGATACCTTTCATCTCGTGAAAATACGATATTAATTTAAAACGATACTTTTCAAAGAAAAACTCGAGAATTAATTTTAGCTAATTTTTATTCAAAAAAATTAGACATTTACACGATAAATTTGACACCGATTTTCAGCAGAAAATCGATGCCTACATACTAAGTTTAATGACCTTTTCGCGACAAGGTTCTATACGATACAAAGAGCCGCGGTTAACGAACGATCGCGAAGAAACAACGAATAAATAAATTAGCGGCCGTAGCCAACAATAACTATAATTACATAACCGCGTATAAATCGAATTTTAAACGGTAAAACTAACACCGCCCCTCGGACGATAATTTATTTTTTTAAATTAAATTCAAAAATCTCGTTCGACAAACGTTCGAAGACGATCCTATTGGTCAATTTTGTCAATAGATTGGCAATGTTATCGCTCGATGAAATTTTCACGATGTGAATGACACCGGATCTGATAAGATCGCGAATATGATGGTACGATACATCAATATGTCGAGTGCGACGAGATTCGTCGGTATTTGCTATCGAAATAGCAGCATTTGAGTCGCAGAAGATCGGTACGACATCTGTAACCAAATCGAGACTATCGAGTAAATTAATCCACGATCTAGCTTCTTTTCCGGCGGTCGATAAAGCTACGTATTCGGCTTCTGCCGACGATAATGCTACGCAGTTTTGCTTTCGGACGATCCAGTCGACGATATTTCCATTCAACATGACGACGATACCGGTAGTGGATTTACGATCGGAGTCATCACCGGCGAAATCGGAATCGGAGTACAATTTTAACGGATACGATACATTAAGGTAATTCGAATTATAAACTAACGACCGATCGATTGTCGTTTTTAAATACCTAATGATACGTTTAGCATAATTAAAAATTTCAGCATTAGCGAGATGCTGAAATCTGCACAAGAAATTAACGGCGAACGCGATATCGGGACGAGTACCTCGCGATAGATACGATAACGATCCTAGAATACCACAAACTTTCGTTTCGAACGATTTATCCAGGCGTTTATCTTCGATTTTTAAGCCGGGTTCCATTGGCGACGATATCGGATTCGAATCTTCAAGATCATATTTCACGATTAATTCACGGATGTACGATTTTTGATGTAAGTACGTTACATCGTCACTTTTACGTTCGATTTCGATACCGATGAACTTTTCAGGTTCTTTTAGATCTCGAATTCCAAATTCTTTATTTAGCTGATCGATCAGCCACTCGATTAACTCGGCGTCTGAACCGGTTATTAGGAAATCGTCGACGAAAATTACAAAAATACACCGAGTTTTATCGCCGTCTTTATTTACATAAACGCACGGATCGTTTGCAGACTGTTCGAAACCTAATTTTTCTAAAATTTTCTTTAATTTCTTGTTCCAGTTCTGCGGCGAAGTTTTGAGTCCGTAAAGGGACTTTTTTAACACGAATACGATTTTGCGTTTTACGGAAGATCCTTTCGGTGGATCGAAAACTATCATACGAGTCGCTTCGCCATTTAAGAACACCGTCGATACATCGGCTTGACGGAGTTTCCATTTATTCACGGTGGCTATGCAGACGATACCACGGACGATCGATACGTTTGCAGTCGGCGCGTAAGTCTCATCCAGCTCGTATTGGTGAGAGCCCTTGTATCCGCGGAGAACTAATCGAGCTTTAAATTTTACGACGTGATTAACCGAGATTTTCTTTCGCAGAACCCATCTCTTATCGACTTTGGAGAAGTCCTTGCCTTCGAGCTCGTCCTCGGTGACTTCGTACCAGACATCTTTCACTGCCATCGCTCTCAGTTCTTCCTCGATCGCCTTTTTCCACTCGTTACCTTCAGGACCGTTTACTGCCTCTTCATACGTGAGTTCTTTGCCCTGTTCGGTGGCTATTAACGCGGAGTATTCGATACGATCGTCATCGTTACACAGATTGGATTTTATCGCGACTAACGAATTTTCGATTGTTTCAGGTTCAAGATTTACGGTACCGTCGTACGAATTTTCATTTAACCGGTCAGCATAAAGCTGATTTTCATCGAAGATGACGTTTGACGAATACGATAGTTTATTTCGCGGTACATCGAGTAACATGTAACCTGTTTCAGTATAACCGACAAGCATTTTTTCCACGGATTTCGGATCTAATTTTGTTCGTTTTTCTTTAGGAATAAATTCCCTAGCGACACAGCCGAAGATACGAACATATTGGAAAGTCGGATCGCGATCGAACCATAAACGATACGGGCTTTTATCGGCGATAGCAGAACACGGAAGACGATTGTATAAAAACGTAGCCGTGTACAACGCGTACGGCCAAAATCGACGAGGGAGCTTCGAATCGAAAAGAAGCGAACGGAGTTTTTCACTGATGGTACGTAGAAAACGTTCGGCCGTACCGTTATGTTCGTGCTCATAAGGCTCCGAAGCCATTAATCGCATACCTTTTTTCTCAATTACTTCGCGAAATTTACCGCCTATAAATTCGGTCGCGCTATCCCAACGTAGTTGCTTGATTTGACGATTCCATAGATTCGTTACTATGTTATCGTATTTTTCGAAAAATTTGCCGACTTGCGATTTAGCCGTTATCGCGAATGTTACCGCGTAGTGAGTAAAATCGTCGACGAACACAAGAATATACCTTTCGTTATCGATACCGGCGCTCAGCGGACCCATTACGTCGACATGGACTATGTCCAACGGTTGCTTCGCCTTTTCGCGCTCGGTATTGTAAGGCCCACGGTGCTGCTTCGCTTTGGCACACGTATCGCACTCGTTCGTAAGAGGGCAGTCATGTTCGGTACAACTAATATCGGGTATTTTATACATAACCGATCTACTCGGATGGCCTAACCGACGATGCCGTAGAGCGTTTAGCGCGAAATCAAAATTATCGGTAACATTATTTAGCTTAAATTTTACAGTAAGCAACCCGTTCGACTGTTCGAAAACATCAGTCAGTTTTTCACCAGTGTCGCGGTGAACGATCGAAATTTTATCGGCGATTACGGTATCGTACCCCAGACGACGAATCTGGCTCACGGACATTAAATTGTACGATAAATCGGAAATGTAACTCACGTTTTGCATGATAAAGTTTACGCCGCTATCGTTAGTGACTGGTAACTCACCAACCGACGATCGTACGATGGCTGTATCTTGTTTCGCAACGATAATTTCAGCGTTCGACGTTACTGGCTTTTCGTTGACCAAAATACCGGGTACGTTTATCATGTGGCTGGTGGCGCCGGTGTCGAGCACGAAGACAATTTCACCGACGGTCGAAATTAGCGCTACATTTTCTTCGGATGTCATGAGAGCCTTTGGACGATTCGACGATTCAGCATTCGATGGAGATTTCGGCGCCGGCGAATTCGAACTGGAGCTGGAACTCGGTTCAGACCTTTTTGAATTCGCTTCATCACCATACCGAGGGCACTGCTTTCCTATGTGGCCGGTGCCACCGCAACGATAGCATTTTATTTCTCCTCTCGGCGATTGATTTCGATTGGCCCAGCAATTTTTCGCGAGATGGCCGAGCTTTTTGCACTTGGCACATTTCGGACACGGCTTACGATCGTTCGGATTTCGATTATTCGACGCTGAAGTTACTAACGCCGAACCTTTGTTGATATTCGTCGTCGCCTTTTCGGATTTATCTTCGTCGCTGGTTAATAATCCCCTTAGGAATTTTGGGTCGGCGGGCGCGATATTCAAAAGGGCTTCTGCCGGTTTTTTAACGGACTTCCATTTCTCGATATTTTTGAGTCCGGAGTTCAAAAACGCATACTCCTCATCCTTCGGGACCTTCGTACCGGCGGCCTCCATCTGGTTCACTAGGCTGGAGACTTCATCGCAGTAATCGGTAGCGGACCTGAATTTGTCGATATCGAGGGCCGCTAATTTTGCACGACATGCGATTACTATCTGCTGATTCTCTTTCGCATATCGTTCGTCGAGTTCGTTAAGGAGTTTTTGGGATCCTTTTCCTCGCGTATGAGCCGGAAAACCGCGTTTGTTGTGTGGCTGACGATTTCAAAGTACGCTTTCCTTTTCTCCTTATCGGTCGCGCCGCCATTCGTTGTAATAGCCTTTTCGAGATCTTTGGCCAAAAGTAACGATTTGATTCTCTTCTTCCAGATGATGTAGTCGGTACCATTGAAGATCAAGTGTGCTGGAATATTCGACGACGATTCTCCAGAAGCCATTTCGGACGCTGACGATTCGTTTTCGGAGCACGTAGCAGTTTTCTCGCTTTCGGATTGGTCGTCGGAGATGATCGACGCTGCGTCGGATTCGTTATTGGCTGTTGATTCGATGCACAGAGCTGACGGTATCGGCGACGCAGAGGATTGACCGACGAGGGAAGTATTCAGTTCTTTCGATAACCGTTTACGAATTTTACGTTTTTGTGATCGAGTTAACACTCTTTCAGATTCGCTCGACGCTGGAAAACCACGGAAGTCTTCTTCGTTAGAAGTATCGTTTGCAGTGTCGCCTCGACCAATGAGCTTCGACAGACGAGGTATCATATACCGAGTCGATTCGCCGTTCACAGGAACCACGATACTATGCTACCATGTAGAAATATCGACTTTTTAGTCGAATAGAACGTTAGAAAATCGCCAAATCGATACTTGAAAATGATGAGTTTTCCGTTCCTTCGGAAAAGTCGGGAAACTCGACTGGAACGTGATTGGTCGTAAGACGAAAGATAGAGCTTCGTAATTGGTCGATTCTGTTTTTCGCTGCTTTTCAGCTAGTACGGTCGAGATCCGCTTCGGGGACCTTTACGATGAATTTTCCTGACTTAAACTTCAGTTTAAGCAGGAAATAGGATACCCGCTTTTCCGACGGTTCGGAAAAGCTCAATCTACGTTAACGTAGATTTTCACGATATGGTATCTACGACGAAGTAGGCACGTAGCTCGAAATACGAAATTTTCACGGTCACGTCGACCAATTAAAATAGAAGGATTACGATACCTTTCATCTCGTGAAAATACGATATTAATTCAAAACGATACTTTTCAAAGAAAAACTCGAGAATTAATTTTAGCTAATTTTTATTCAAAAAAATTAGACATTTACACGATAAATTTGACACCGATTTTCAGCAGAAAATCGATGCCTACATACTAAGTTTAATGACCTTTTCGCGACAAGGTTCTATACGATACAAAGAGCCGCGGTTAACGAACGATCGCGAAGAAACAACGAATAAATAAATTAGCAGCCGTAGCCAACAATAACTATAATTACATAACCGCGTATAAATCGAATTTTAAACGGTAAAACTAACACAAATGCTGATTTTTAAAAAATCACGTAAATTTTTTTTCAACCATGGGAATGGATCATCGATCTAGATCGATGGAATGGATAGTACTTTGAAAACTGAATAAATTTTCATTATATGATTTTTTGCCTACCTTGAAAATTGAAGTGGCTACAAAAAATTGTTGTCCAAAAACAATAATAAAAAATAAAAAACAAACTAATTAAAGGAATAAATAGTATGTTGAAAAATGAACAAATTTTGATCTACAAACTTTTTGTCCAACATGAAAAATAAAGGGGCTACGGGGCATCCAAAATTGAGAAATTTTTAAAAAAATTTGAAGTCCACATATTTGATATTTTGAATGGCTTGTAGCCCCTTCATTTTCAATATTAAGCAAAAAGTCTGCAGAACAAAATTTTTCATTTTTCAACATACTATCCATTTTTTTGATTAGTTAATTTTTTTAGAACTTTCTTTGAACAAATTTTTTTGTAGCCCCTTCAATTTTCAAGTTAGATAAAAAGTCATGTGATGAAAATTTATTTAGTTTTCAATGTACTATCCATTCCCAAGGTTGAAAACAAATTTTATGTGATTTCTTCAAAAAACAACATTTGCCCCTTCAATTTTCAAGACATGCAACTTGTTCATCTAATTTTTTTCTTAGTGGCACTCTGTTATATCCAGAAATGAAGTATGGCAGGCCACTCGCCAGACACCCTGTATAGGTAGGAGGTACCTAATGATAAATGTAAAAAATGATAGATTTTCAAATAAACTTTATTCATTTTTCCCACGAATTAAAAAAAAAAAATGATTTCTGAAATGAAAATCGTAAGAGGCAATTTTTCACCATCATCCACCTCCCCTCTCATCCAAGTCATTTTTCAAGATGAAAAAAAACGAATTAAATTTTTTTTGCAGCATTTTTTTGTCAATTATAAAAATGTTTTGAACATAGTCAGACTTTGAGACTTGGTGAGTTCATTCAACTTTCGAAAAAGATCAAAACGATCGCCCCTGGAGACCCTCTGGTTGAAATTTAAATTATTACTTGAATATTCGAACGTATTATTTACTTTGATTTTGAGCAGGATTTTCATCTTCGCCATCGCTACTATTGATATATTGCAACATCTGCTTGATTTCATCATGAACCGAACTTGAACTAGTAAACCCTCTTAACCAGCATAAAGATTTTATGGCTTGTTTTGTTCTATTTTTCGATAATAGCCATACAGGAGATTCTGGAATCTGAAAGAAAATAAATTTTATAAATATAGGTATATTTATAGGTACTTATGAATATAGAACAGAAGTTTAGACGATGGAATTTGGATATCTTAGTCATGATTTAAACAGTTTCGCGAAGTAATACCTTTTTAAAACGAATGACGTTATATAATTTTCCAAATCGGCAAAAGATCAATAATTAACGCTCATTATAAACACTGCCTATGTCGGTTCAATTAAACGAATCGATAATTTCAATTTTGTTGTAACTGATAATATTACAATGACCATTAAAAATGAATATAAACTTTGCAACTTTCATCTTTTAATTATTAGCGTGATATCTCATCGCCAATAAATTGAAATTCCTGATTTATCAATTTTTTTATAACACTTTCGTCATATCAAAGTACGAATTTTAAATTTTGCACGACGGTTATTCAACAAAAATGAAATATTTCAATAAACTGATCATCAAAACTCACCACTAGAAGAGTAGATAAAAACACCACAGCGGGTAAAAACATATAGATCGATGCTAGTTGTTTCCATGGGAGCAATGCTGCGAGCAAATACGACAGGAATAGCCCGATCATAGAACAGAAGTTAGAAAGCGATGACAGAACACTTCTCAGTCGAGGTTCGGTGGATTCTCCAACATAAGTCAAAATGGGAGCTTCGCTCAATCCCATGGCTAATCCTAAGCAACACGACGAGACGTTCAGCATGTAACTCGATCGAGCAATGAACAATGAAAACCAGCCGAGAAATTGAGGGAAACATACAATCGTGAGACATGTCTTCCGACCGTATTTGTCTTGAATGAAAGAAGACAATAAACTACCGATAGGATGAAAAATCAAAAGAAGGCTTCCTGTAAAAATTCAATACATTTTCAATTTATAGAGTTCTCTAAATTAGCCTCAAATATCATAAGTTCAATATCAATGAATTATTTTTAATTTCACTCACCATACCAAGAACTTTCAGAGTTTGTCAATGAAAATTCTTTCTCAGGGTTATTGCCTTTTAATTGTCCAATTATAATAGTAGGCATTGCAATTGACATACCAAATTGTAACATAATCAGATTTCCAACTAATACTGCAGCTACCTGTTTTAAAAAAAATTACAAAAAAATTCACTAATAATTTTAGTTTTACAGTATAAAATTTTCATCATTAACTATGGATATTTTTAAAAATAACATACCTGAGAAAGAGTAGAATAAATTCTATTATAATTATAGGAATATATTTTTGGCTCCTCTGAACGGTGCCCCATTTCGATTTCAGTCATATTAATTTTTTAGAAATAATATTCTTACGTATAAACACAGAAAGATGAACTGAACGCGACGACTCAATCATGTGGTTGAATTAACTTACGAAAAAATATCATTTGAAACGCCAATCTTGGGTTTTGTTTTTCGTAGTATTTATTAACCGAGATCAGATAAAATGATTCATAATGTGTACTTCGGAAGGGAATGCGTACGATCGCGTTGTTTAAAAGAACTTTCAGTATCATTAAAATCAGAAATCGCAGGTGAAAGATGAATTTAAATAATAGGTATACATAGCATAGATTAAGAATACTCTTTTAATCTATGATACATAGGTATATTATTATACATTTTTTTAGGTGTAAATTTTTTCAAAATTAAAATTGTTGTATTTTCAAAGCAAACTACAGAATTGTGATTAATCGATTCTATCCTCCTTTCTTTTTTTTCTTTTTTTTTGTTATTTTAAATCAATAATGCTAAAAAATGAAACGATACTCACCTAGTCTTAATCGATACAATAATTTCCTAATTATTTTCTTGAAAAGTACATGAATATAGTATTTAGCATTCCAGTCGAACATTTTTTCTATGGTCGCTACAAAGGAATAAAAAATATTAATGTTTGTCATTTTTTATTCACTTTGGCAGTAAATTAAATAAAAATATTACATCATAAAAAAAGAACAGTAACTTCGTCCATACAAATACTACAAAATAATTGCCACAAAGTTTTCAGTCAACTTTCTCCTGCTTAATTGTGGGGATTGCGAAGTTACCGAAAGTTTGGTCGAATTTGGAAAACGCAGGACAAACCCAATAACGCACAGCTTTGAAAGTACCGACTTTTTTACCGTCTATGTAATGATAACTACGAAAACAACTGTCGCATAAATACGACGGATTAGATATCATACGAGGGCTGTCAGAAACTATCCATCTGAAATTAAAAATATAATTAAGTCATCGTTGTGAATCAAAATACAAAAATAGAGCTAACGGAGGATTTCTCAACTTACTGTGAAATTTCCATACAAGCCATGCACACTTTCAAATCATGTCTTCTCGCTAGATAAGAATAAAATGGGTACAGTTCTGATTCTAAACAGTCTTTTTCTTCTATCAATCTGGAAAAAGTCGAGATATTAGAAAAAAGATGTATAGAAGTGAACTACGTTATATTGTAGTATGGGGGCATATACCTGACATATTCTAGCCTTATGATATGTTCACAACCGCCCAAATGCTGATAAACATAAGGAAATCCTATTCTAGCGACTAAATCTAGGCAGGAATATTGATTCATATCGAGTGTTGCGCCGAACTGTAAGTCATTTCTAGCACCCCATCGCCGGATAGATTCACTATAGTCAATATTACTGGGTTCAGATTTATCAACGTAAAAGTTATTTCCAACATAAAGCATTCGTGATTTATATTTTTCCTGTGGATGTAGAAATCTCATTACCATTTGAAAGAAATTTTAAGGAAGATATTTAATCATGTACTAACACCGAGTCTTTGCTGTATAGGTATGTCAGGAACATCACTGATATCATTTCCAACTTCCATGTAACTTTCATCACAAACAATTTTATCGCACAACAAATTCAACGTTTGATGACCCAAGATGACTATCTCCATATTGTGTTTCGGTTGTGCCATACGAGAGTTGTACTCGTAAATGAAAGGTGGATAAACTTTAAATACAAATGCGACATCTTTATGAGGAACCAAATCGTGTCTGCGTTTTCTTGTTTTCCTGAAATCCTGCAATTTGAAACATGTTAGATACTTGATTTGTGTTTGATATGTTTACCTCGTGGAAATAAATAGAAAACCAACGCTAGAAATAGCTATGGGTAGTAGAGGAAGCTTGGCTCTGCTTTGTGATTTGGATTTTGATAACGAATCGGATATTTCTTGAGCGATTTGTTGATGTTTCTTAAGCATTTTCTTTTCTGTTGACAAACGACAGAGCTTCTTTTTTTTCTTGTAGACCGGATCGTTCGGATCTTCATCTCTATGATACAATTATTTACGATAAATTAGGTAGAGAAAGGCAAGGGTATGATAAAATTCGATCGTATTCTTACTTGTTCTCAGCTTCTTGGGCAAGTTTGTTTATCAGCTCTAGAAATTTATCGCGAAAACACAAAACTTCTGATATACTGTAGGACTTCAATTCTTTCAAATAAACTTCTTCCATGATCAATATACTGATTTCAATTAGAAAATCCTGTTCAAATTTCAGAAAATTGTACAAAATGAATAGAGCGAAAAAATAAAGAAGTGAAAACCGGAAAACGAAATAAAAAATTAAAAATAAAATAAGAAAATAAAACGATGATAAGAATCCAATGCCTCGATAATTTTGGAATTTTGGATTTAAAATTTAGATTTTCGCAAAATGCCTTCGTGATAATTTGATGCTTACAGTTTATCGACCTTGATCTCAAAAAATCGAGAGTTGACATCGAAATATTATCGAGATTGAAATTTATCAATGAAAATTTGGGAGGGAAAGAAGGGAAATCAACAATGAATCACTAATCTGTAATCTACTAAAAATCACGACACGAATTATAATATTAATTTTGCAATTTTTCAATTTCCGTCCGGAATTTCGTAATTAATATCAAATAACAAATAAGTACTATCGTCTTTCGAGTTTTCTGTTTAGTCCAAGTACGTTCAATTTTATGTTTAAAAATGAGTGATACAGAGCCAACGAAAGTGGCAATAAATTAATCAGTTCTGTAAGATTAAGTATTTTTGTATTTTCTGTTGACTTTTATGCAATGTTTTGTCGATAAAATTATTCAGAATTTGCTTGAAAAAAAATTTGTGAATGTGAAAATTACAATCCGACGAACATTTGACTTTTATGTTTTGGGTATTGGTGCAATAGGTGTTGAATCTGTTCACCTACACAATGTCAAATCCTCAGTTATATCACGATGCCATCTCTATTTTTCATTCCGCCATCGATAGCGAACAAGCCGGAAATAGCAGGGTAAGATTTACTTCACCTCTCATACTAATCTTTTTGCATATAATGAAGTTTTACTCTGTATAGGAAGCATATAAAAAATATGCCGATGGTCTGGCGCTTATCGGAAACATTGTGAAGGAAGATGTTGATTTCATATCCAAACCTATTGTAGACGTGCAAAAACACCTGTTGGAATTCGCAAAGAAGAGCACCGAACGATTACTATATATTTTGGATAATTGCGGTAAAATGATAAGAAAATTTAGAAGTATTTAATGAAATATTTGTTCCATTGAGAATTTTATTTGTTAAAAGAATACGTACATGTAGGTTCAGATTTTGAAAACTCATTAAATGATCAAGACAGCTCACGGTTATCCGCCTATGCAGAATTATCAAAAACTTTACCAGAAATCATTACCGGTAAACCTTCAGTGCCTATGAATTTTTCTGGTAATGAAACTTATAACATAATTTTTGATGTGTTTTTCAAACGTGTAAAAATTACATATTCTTTTCTTCAACGATAGAAGTTGAAGGTTACACATCGCCTCTTTCTTTTCTGGAAGAAGAAAATAAACGTACAGTGAGAAGATATGAAACTCGGATTGGATCGTTGATGAATGAAGCTGAAAAAGCGAGCTTGCAACTGGAATTACAAAGACGACTCGCAGAAAATGAAGCATTAGCACGAAGACGACACGATGAATGGGAAAAACAGAGACAGCTACTGGCTGCTGAGTGTAATCTACTAGCTCAACAGTATGCCATTTGATTTTGATAGTTACAGAAATTGAAATCTTCAAATCAGTGAAATGATATGTTTATTGTTTTTTTTTTTTTAAATAAGGAAATTCGATATTCAAAATAAACTGAAGAACGGCCACGTTAACGATGCAGATATCACTAAACAGAACTTGTACGCCGCGTCTTTGCAATTTCACAAAGAGCATAATTGGGCTCACGAGTTGAGCAAAAAAATTGAAAGCAGTTGTAATGATGATAAATTTTTGAGGTATAATTTTTAATTGATCAATTTTCATTCTCGATGGTAAATTGATACATTTTATTTTCACACAGGAAAACATTAACGTATCTTCTGCAACATGCTTCTTATCCATTGGCTTGCATGTTGAGGCAAACTCAAGAAAAGGTTTTGCATAAATTAACGAAATTAGTTACCAAACCACCTCCAGATAATGAAGAAGCGAAATCAGTTTTTGAAGAGCATTTCAAAAATATTGCCCAAGGTATTCAAATTATTACCTAAACATTTTGAATATACATTATGTAATATCAAAATAACTTGATATATTTTTCTTTTAGATATCAAAGAAGACTTATTCATTTTATTAAACGTGATCCAAGCATTATGGCAGTCATTAGAAACCGAACATAATACAAATTTGGTTATTGACGTGTTACACCACTTGTATTTTCCTTCCGTGAAACCTTATCTGATTCGTTTATTGAGGTAAATACTTGAGTTTCGAATTACGTACAGATTACTTGGAAATTCTTCTCAACGCTGAATGTTCATTACTCTTACGGTTAAAAAATAATGATTTCAGAATTATTTTACATAAGCAAGAAGAGAAACTAACAAAAGCGATGCAAAAGAATAGCACCGTTGTGATCCAATATCCTACCCAGCTTAATCCGATAATAAGTAAATTACATCAATTATCGATGATGCATTCACCTACGACAATGTTGGTTTTATTGGTCGATATTTTGAAATCTTTTATTTCAATTAATTCGCACATTGACTCCAATCAACATCTACCATCTTTGTAAGTATTAGTATTTCAATTTTCAAGTGGTTAGATTTATTTTCCATCTTCTTGAAAATCGCTTTTGTTTTCAGATCCATTGGTATCGATGATTTGATGCCAAAATTGATACATTTAATTTTAATTTCCAATATGTCAACCGTACCTGTCGAAATCACGTTTGTGGAGAATTTCATGCCGGCCAAGAAAGCTTTAGGAGAAGAAGGATACGCAATTACTCTTTTTCAAAGCGTATTATCGTATATCTACGAAGAATATAGCTCAATTCAAGCCTAGTAATACATATAGTGATCTATTTCAAATTTGTTGAACAAAAATTGTAATCAATAATTTCCAACGTGCAATTTAATTTCAGATGTGATATTTTATTTTAGTGCTAATTTAATGATGAGTAATATATCGAAACACTTTGAAAAAAATATGTGGTGAAGTGTACAATTTTTAACCTTTCATTTCTTATGGAAACAGAAGTGATTTTTATTTTATTTATTTTTCCATTCTTGTACTGTACCTACGTCCGAAAGTACTTTTTAATTAAATTTTTAATTTGTATAAGTATCCTATTCATACTAACTCCCACTATTTTTCAAATAATATCTTTAATTTGCATTGCACATTTTATACAGCCAACATTGAATTATTATGCAGTGTACCAATATTTTGTTGAATCATTCATTTCATTTTGTTTCGGAGCTCGTAAATTTAAATTTATTTTTAAAACCAAAGATGTTTACGGAAACGC
The DNA here is from genome assembly GCA_033439095.1 of Pseudococcus viburni. Classification (NCBI taxonomy): domain Eukaryota; kingdom Metazoa; phylum Arthropoda; class Insecta; order Hemiptera; family Pseudococcidae; genus Pseudococcus; species Pseudococcus viburni. Next base: position 132,057 of record JAVBJF010000333.1, on the reverse strand, counting down.
GGAAAGTAGGTTTGAAAAAATGTTGAAACAGCAAAGCAACGTTGCATTTTTAAACGACAGCATCATATCCAGTTTATGTGTTCTATATCCATGACCAGTATATGATAAATTTTGATAAAAAAATTGAATAGGGCATTCGCGCATGTGCGGGTTGCATACTCTCTGCCGGACGGTTTGGTGCACTGTTATCAAATTCTCGTTATCATTTCCCTGGATGTTCATTAAAATTTGAAAATTTTAATTAATTATTACGAAAAAAAGTTATTTATTTCAAGCGAAATAATGAAAATTGTTGAATTCTATCAATATGAAGTGTAAAGTGGGGAACTGTGATTCGGATTCCACCAAAGGTGGTTCGTTTTTTCATTTTCCGGCAGTGCACAAGCAAGTTCTCTCCGAACATAAAGAATTATTGCGGAAAAGACGATTAGCGTGGTACAATGTTGTGAAAAAAGGAAATCCGAAGTTGGAGGAAAGTAAACTGGACAATTTTCGTATTTGTCATAAACATTTTGTGTCTGGTAATTGTTACTAATGTTTCAAATACGAAGTCACCGATTTTCTGGTATGCCACTGTACTGACGTATATCGTTTCAATTTTAGGAAAGCCCTCCAATTTTAGAGATGTGACTGACGCAGACTGGGTTCCTACACTGAATTTGCCATCTCCGGCCAAGAAAGAATCTCCAAAAAGTGCTCATCATCATTACGGCGTTCTTCATCGAGTTAAAAAAAGGAAACTGACGTTTGATGACATCGATGAAGATAATGATGTGAGTAAAAATTAGTGAATTACCAACAGTCGTACATAGCCTTTTGATTTGTAGCTGTTCGTGAATAACAATTTTCAATACGCTGTGCAATTACTTTTTCCAATAGCTTTCACCGCCGGAATGCTCACAAGATTCAGAAATACCACAAGAAGAATATCAAACTATGTCCACTCAAACCATTTCTACCCAGACGGAAATTTCTATCCCCCCCAATTACGAAAAAGAAAATCACAAGTTGAAGGAGAAAATCAATATTTTAATTTTGGATGAAGAAGCGTTCAAAGGAGATAGAAATGAAAAAAAACTTACGTACTATACTGGTTTACCAAATCTAGCGCTATTTCTTTTAATTTTAAGTCGCATTGATTCCTATCTTCATAGTATTAAGGTTCCGAATTTATCTAATTTTCAAAAACTTCTTTTGGTCCTAATGAAATTAAGATTGAACTTAGATTACTCGGATTTAGGGTACAGATTCGAAACTAGAATAGAAACGATCAGTCATGTTTTCAAGAGAGTCATTGTATGTTTAGAATATACTTTTCGTTACCTGATCCACTGGCCAGATCGAGAAGAAATACAGGCAACGATGCCAAGTTGCTTTAGATTGAGGTTCGGAAACAAAGTGAGTGTAATAATCGACTGCTTTGAAATAATGACTCAGAAGCCATCGTTATTGCAATCAAAAATGCAAGCGTATTCGCAATATAAAAGCAGACATACTGTTAAGTATTTATTAGGTATTACACCCCAAGGCTATATATCATTTCTATCTTGTGGATACGGTGGTCGAGCCAGTGATAAGTTTATTACCGAGGACTGCGGAATTTTGGAAAATATTCTACCTGGGGATATTATATTAGCAGATAGAGGCTTCCGTATAGAAGAATCTGTTTGTGTATTAAATGCTATGTTGAAAGTTCCGAATTTCGTTGAAAAAAAGAAACAAATGTGCCCGTATAAAATAGAAAATAGCAGAGAAATTTCATCGGTTAGAATCCACATTGAGAGGGTCATCGGATCTATTCGTAATAAGTATAGAATATCGCAGGGACCGGTACCTATAAGTTTATTGAACACTGAATACGATGGTACCCCATTCCTAGATTATGTTATGCGTGTTTGCTGTATTTTTGTAAATTTATGTGATTCAATTATAGATTTGTAATGTGAATGTTACTCTCATTGTTGAATTTTCTATTATTTACAAATACGTACACACTGAAAATATTTACAGATTTATGTACAAAAGGAAAATACATACAGATCCATGTACGAAAGGAAAATATATACAGATTTATGTACAAAAGGAAAATATTTACAGATTTATGTACAAAGGAAAAAATTTACAGATTTATGTACGAAAGGAAAACATTTACAAACTGTACAATTGCAAATTATTTTGTATAATACGCTGCCAATAATTCTGGTATGACAGAATTATAAAAAAAACTAACACATCCTAAAACAATTTTCTGACAGGTTTCAGGTTTTCTTTGAATTCGTTCATAATGGTAGTTCTTTTCATTTGGAGACCATACGAAGAAATCTGCATACTCGTGCCCAGTACACATCATTTGCATTTGAATTTGATAGAAATAGTTCGACTCTTCTTTCAAAGATAAACCGGATGACGTCTTTTCTAAATACTTAAGGGTGCTGACGTCAGCTTCTTCAATACAGTAAGGACATTTCAGTTCCAGTACACCTACTCCGCAACATTTACACTCGACTAAACCATCTGGAGATGCACCCATGAATTGAAAATTTTCATGTACAAAGAAACCACATCTGGTAACCTAAAAATTGAAAAAAAAAAACGAAAAATATCATCAAACGAACATATTAAATTACACACAGTACCTGATTTAAATTTTCTGACCTGTAATCTATTGTGCTTTTCCGCATTTATTTGTAAGTAAGCAGCCAAAGCATCTTTTTCATGTTCACATCCCCATAACACAGCTTTCTTCCGTAACTGGGTTGCTGATGGATAACAAATTCGCTTAATCAATGATTTATTAGAATCGGCTGCTTTTACATGGCAAACTTCCCATGCAATTGATGCAGTAATTCTTCCCAATCGAAACTGCCTCCACAAATTCGTTCGGTTCTGTCTTCGAGTTAATTTTTCGATAATTTCAAAGTCATTCTTCTTCAAATTAAACTTTAAACTTTTACCCAAGCAAATTAAAGTATGTAAGTTTAAAGATTGGTGTTCAGGTTTGAATAGCTTATTCAACACGAATGGAAAACATTTTGTTCTGTCTTCAACGAATTCTCCACTGAATTTAAGAGCAACAGAATTAGGACGGATCGAACCAACTTGTTTCAAAAATTCTTGAAAAGTTTTCTTATCATGAATTGGTCTTAGAGGAAATCTACGTTTATCAACGGAAAATTTCTTCTTTATAGTTTTCTTCTGTCCTTCTTTGAACGTTGTTTTAGCACTACCATAGGAAATAGATTTTATTCTTGTCATTGGCGAAAATAGGGCTTTCGACGTCTTAGCCGAATACGTGGGAAGAGCCCAGTACGCTGGTTGATCTGTGACACTTCTTTTTTCGTTTTCTTTTGTAACCAGTTCACAATAAAATAGAATTGCTCCAACATGGGAGCACACCTCGCCTAAACCAGCAATGCAGGTGCAATGTCCGGCTAAAATGTTACCGTCTTCGGCACAAATGACCCAAGGATGGAGGTCAGGCTCCGAGGTGTGCATTGAATGTCCAACCTGGAAGTTCAATAGTCGATTTATAATTATAAATTTACAATTATTTATAATTCAAAACGAAGGAAGTAATGATATGAACTTACACGGCCTCTAATGAGTACATTAGTTTCATTTTGTTTTGATAGGTGAATAGATAGTGATCCCAAATCCTTTACAAGGTTACTGATTACAAAGTTGTAAGCCTCCAGGCTTTTGTAAGCATCAAATTGTTTGTCTGTATAGAAACTAGTCTTCAGAACCAAGTACCGATATAGTTTGGTTTGTGTGATAGTTGGGATTTTCCTGGCATCTTTCAACAGGAATCTATCGGAAAGTTTTCCATAGGGGTCTATGCCACCAATAAGTAATAATTTTTCAAAATAGCGTTCTTTTACTTTTCCTACTAGGCCAGCTGAGTAGGTGTGAAGATGTGTTGTGATTTTAGTTCACAAAAAACGGAAAAATAGAACTTCTAACGCAAATTGTATCACATTTTCACTCAAAATTTCAACTCTATAAATTTGAAATTCAACTTGATAATGGAAGATGGACACTACAGATAGCGGAAAAATGAAGTATTGATCAAAAAATGCATTACATTTTCACTGAAAATAAATTTATTCTCTACAAATTGAAAATTTCAAACGACTTTCTTTGAGAGTGATAACGAAAATTTGATAACAATGCACCAAACCATCCGGCAGAGAGTATGCAACCCGCACATGCGCGAATGCCCTATGAAGATGAAGTTTGAACTTTGAAGTATACAAGTCAGTACGTTTGAAGATAAAAATAACAGATGATCTAATGGGTGTTGGAGTGAAGGGATAAATTAGTAATCATGTGTTATTAAGATTTTTCTAGTAGAACATGTTAATTTGAGAAGTTATTCACTGCAATATGTGACTTAGTTATTAATTTAAATGTGTGAATTTTCATTTCATATTGATTCTTTTCATCGAGCTGTACTGATACTGCGCGTTAGGTTGTTTCCGAATGAGTAATCATCTCGTAAGTTTTTCATGTATTAAAATTCGAATACCTAAAGAACTTCTAACACCGATCCATTTTATCATTATTTCTGCTGTTTGAAAATTTCTCGTGTTTTAATTATCGTTTATTTAATGGAAAAATCATTTAATAATGTAACACTTCGCGTTGGATTTCATTTTCCCGGCTTTACTAAAAAGGCTCACCGACGAGTAAGATCTTGTTTATTTTCGTGCTTTTGATCATCCATAGTAATCAAATTTTGATTCTTATAAATTCAATCGAACAATCTCGGCATTTAAATCATTCTTCACGCATCTTGTTTCTTGTTTTTCTATCATAATTATTTTTTATAGATTATTTTATATAGGAACGTTTCATCAGCTACTCTGAAATACTCCAAAAATCCACTTCATCGGTTTCCAATCTGCAGTGAAGTGTGGCGTTGAAATTGTGTTGAAAATTTGACAATGAGACAGCGAACGAAAGAGAATATCTGAATAGTGTATGTAAATGTGAAGGAAGAAGAGCTCGGTGTGCGTCATTTATAAATAGCTCCCACATATGATTTGCATGTTTATATGCTAATGTATTTTATGAAGCGGACGCGTACGATGATGTGTGGGTTATTAAGTCACAATGTGTTCTACGTTCGTTGAATTGTTCGGAGATTTTTATTCGATTGTATTTGGTAAAATGGTGAATTCGAAATGCCTCGAGCATAAACTAGTATTAAAAGTATTTCAGTAAGTTGGTGACACGTTCAACTATACTAATTGTTATTAACACTTGATGTCGATTAATTACGCCGTTATTTTTAGAGAACCTGATACATTCTTTGGCTCTATACCAAATAATCGTCCCGATCTTCATTTTATGTTACATTATCTGTAAAATAGCTGCTAATAATTTATTTAACCCTTTAATATTCGATAAATGATAACGCAATGTTAACTTAAAAATGCATTTTTTCCATCAAATGACCGTGGCTTGTGCATATTCAATCGAGTGGTTTTTGTTTACATAGCATAATGTGTTTCAGGGGAACGAAAACTATGTCTTATGCGTGACAACGCGCTTGTTCAGTTGATTGGAAGTTACTCTGATCCTCGTATAAATTCATAGATGAAAAATCAGCCTTCCAAAATGGTTGTTCCGGATGCCATTCATAATATTATGGGTGGTATTGAGAATACCGGAGATGTCAGGCTACATAATCATCGTAGAAAACTAAAACAGAGGTAAATATTCGATCGAAGATCTGAAAGGTTAAAAACTTATGCTGATCTGGTTTATTTACATTATAGATTCGACATTGTCAAAAAATTAGGACAAGGTACTTATGGAAAAGTGCAACTTGGAATTAATAAAGAAACTGGACAAGAGGTGGGTGAATTTTATCGAATCACTATGCAAATTTCAATTATTTTTTACAATTCCGTTCGCTTTATTAGGTTGCAATCAAAACCATCAGAAAATCAAAAATTGAAACAGAAGCAGATTTGATTAGAATTCGAAGAGAAATTCAAATAATGTCATCGGTCAGACATCCAAATATAATCCATATTTACGAAGGTAACATTATAATTCAAACGAAAATTAGATTGATATTTCTTTCGAGTAAATGCAATAGTTCAACCGAAGAAAAATTGCCCACTTGAGATTTTTACGCGAATATTTCTATACCAAGAAAATTTTCTATTGTTCTGAGATCAATGCAAACAATTTCCTTCGGATTTTCACCCACGCGCATCTTATGCGTCTTGAAAACTATCCGAATGACATTGACACCCTATAATTATCACGTTATCGTCTGAAACTTGTTTATCTAACATAAAACGCTGTTTAATTTTTTAGTTTTCGAAAACCGAGAGAAAATGGTACTCGTTATGGAATACGCTGCTGGAGGCGAATTATACGATTATCTGAGCGAGAAAAAAGTTCTAGCCGAAGAAGAAGCTCGTAGAATATTTAGACAAATCGCCACAGCGGTTTATTACTGTCATAAAGTACGTAAAGTGATTTCAATTCTTATGAATTTATCAACTAGAAAGAATAGGTTATGAGCTCATACGAGGGTGAAAAAAGTAATTATTATTTAATGGAAATGTTCGGCGACACATGAACATAAAATGTGGCAACCTTTAGGAATAAATTTCATCGTAATAAGGTTTTATAGTATTTTCTTGCGTAAAATTACGAGTAATAAGATGAAATTTGTATCGTTTCAGCATAATATTTGCCACAGAGATCTCAAGCTAGAAAATATATTGCTGGATGAAGAGGGAAACGCGAAGGTAAATTGAGTGATGGACGAGTTTAGGGTCAAATATTCGCATTAACGGTTAATTTGGGGTACTACAGATTGCAGATTTTGGATTATCAAATGTGTTCTCGTATTCCTCTTTATTGTCGACATTTTGTGGCAGTCCGCTTTATGCCTCTCCCGAGATTGTGAAAGGAACGCCGTATCATGGACCAGAAGTAGATTGTTGGTCGTTAGGTGTGCTGTTGTATACTTTGGTCTATGGAGCTATGCCTTTTGATGGATCTAACTTCAAGCGACTGGTGAAACAAATCTCTCAAGGAGATTATTTCGAACCTAAGACTCCATCTCGTAAGATTTTGGCGATATTTTGAAAAATCTGAAATATTTTGGGATTTAAATATGAAATTGATTTTTTTTAGCTGCTTCGCCTCTAATCTCAGAAATGTTGAATGTGAATCCGGCTCGACGAGCTGATATTTCAGCGATTTGCAGTCATTGGTGGATTAATGAAACGTACTCTGAAGTATGTTTGGATGTAGCAGAAGAATTAGCTAGTTTGACTCCGGTTCGTTTAGATTTACTGTTGTCTTTGAATGCACCTCCGGTGAGCAGTGATAAACTCGTGGTTGATAACGATCAGGTTGGTTTTGGATTCATTTTCAAAATCGTATATGATGAGTATGCTGATAAATTTATATTGTAACGATTTATTTTTTTCGAATTCAGGCTTCAGCGAATGCTGAATTGAACGGCGCTCTAGATCGTCCAATGAGATCACATAGCATGGGTAGTATTCCACCGCAAGCTACTGTTTCTAATATTGGCCCACTCGTATTACCCGAAGCAAAAGAAACAAGTGTGTATCCTCGTTAATTTATGTTTTAGCTTACCTGATGTGGAATCAGCTTCTGAATTATTTTTAGAACCACCAGAAGAACGAAAACCCAAATCAGCTAAAAAAGATCGCACTCAGAGGCGAAAAGAAAGATCTCGAAGCAGATCTAGGAAATCCGACAGCTTTGAAGATGCTGAAAAACCTAAACGCAAGGAAGAAAAAGAGAGAACTGCCGCCCCGTTGGTCAATTCTGAGACTCAAGTGATAACTAAAGCTCCCACCGATGTTGCTCCACCTACTGTACGTCTCCCACTTAGAAAATACCCATGGTATCGATTTATTACTAATCTAATATATTTCTAGGAATCTCCTAAAGAAGCTGCTGAACCAGAACCGGAACAGCCCAAACCAGAAGAACCTAAACCCGCATCGACAGAAAGAAGACGATCGAAAGTATTCGACGTTGCTGAAAAATTCAACGCTGATGCTAAAAACACTTTCGTTAAATCGCCCTCGAAGAAAATTATTCTACCTGGTATTAATGTGGACGGTGCTAGAAAAGAATTCGAAAGGAGATCGTCCCTAGCTGGTTCTTCATCTCCGCCTAAAAAACCATCCAGCGCTAGCCCAAGCCCTCCAGATGATGCTTTCCCTCTTGCCTCGACCGTTGCTTTGAATAAATTGGTCGAATCTGCGTTCAAAGATGAACCACCGTTTGAAAATGTCTCGTTTGAACCTGAACTGCCGAAAGATGAACAAAATGATAAAATTAGATCGATCAAAGTACGTGCTAAAGGATGCTGAGAAGTATTTCGAAAGTTCGAATTTTCTTGCTTAAAAATTCAGGTTTATTTCAGATGGTACCGAATGCTGCTTCGGAAACGAATAATAAAGCTGCTACTTTACCAAGACGTAAAACGTCCAGAGCTGAAATTCAATTGATGCCTCCTCAGTATGTTGGAAATATTAGGTTTTCAATTTCATTCAGTCATATTACTAATTATTCACTCTTGATTAGATTTCCACCTGAAAATTTCAAAACTGAGGTTGAACATTTTGTTAATAAACCCGCAGTTAATCATAAAACCGAAGTCGTTATACCAGTTTCTGCTCCTCTGCCTCCTAAGTGAGTATTTATCAATTCACCTATAAAAACAGCTAAAAGAAATATTAATTATTTGATTTTTTTCTTGTTTTCGCAGGCCAATCACTAAACAAGACAATCAATCCAAAGAACACATAATCCCAATTCAAGTTGAAGCCGAAGTGCCGAGAAAAATATCAAGTCCCCAGCCTTCTCTGCCTACTTGGTCATCCAAATCGAGTTTACCTAGAACAATCAGTAGTTCTTCAAGGTAAACAAAAAATCTACTCTACAATAAACTTTTTATTTCTTACTTCATGTAGAAATTCTGAATTCCAGTCTTTCACGTCAAAGCACCGTAGATTCGGACAGCGGTAGCACCATCAGCACCGGAGAACCAATCCGAAAATCGCCCAGAGAAGTGATAATCCCAATAGCGGTCGAAGGAGGCGGTTTCGTAACGCCCAGCGAAGACACATTGACCAGAATGAGGTACCTGACGCATCGTCCATCCGAACTCATACCCACGGTGCTATTTTTAAATAACCCATGATTCTTCTTCGCTTAGCTCGGTGAACGAAAGTGAAGACAATAACCGCAACGGCAGCAGGTGTTTCACGTTACGTAGTACAAAACGCCGCCAACCGGAACAAGGCAGCCAAGGATCGCAGCTAGACACAGCCGATAGCTTGAGCTCCGACGAAGACGACAATTTCCAACTGCTCACGGCGGAAAATCTCTTTTCCACGTTACTCTCCAGGGTTAGTTGATTTTCGCAACGGTGAATTGGCTCGTCGCTGCGGCGCTACGGGGTATTTTTAATGGCACCGGTACCGTTCGCGTTTATCGAGTTGGCGCTGCTAATTAAAAATACATTCGAGTGCCAATTCCTCTTGTGTTACTTCTCAATGGCATATTCGACCAAAAACGAAGCTAATTACAAATGACGTCTCGTTTTTACTTCCTTTTTTTCTAAACGTGCGAGATGGCACGCGAACTCCGGAAGAGATTCGCGAACGTTTAGATTTTGAAAAATTACCGTCGTTAGCCGACCGTAAATGTTACGTAGAAATTCAACGAACCTTGTTGCAAATTGGTACTGTTTTTTTTTCTAGGTTCGTAGCTTGACTCAAAGACTAAATAAAGACGAAATGAGAAGATCGTCCGCATTTCCTCGGTCATTGTTCACCCAGCATAGTTCACTGTTCGATAATCTTCCCAGGTACGTGTCAGGTTATTTTAGATCTACGTTGGGAAATTCGCTGGGGAGTGGATTTTTAATCGATCTGACGTATTGGAAAATGTTGGCAGACGTATTAGTGCGAAAGAGAAATTTGAGAAGCTCGAAAGTATCATTTTTGAGCCATTTATTTCACCTAGATAAATATTTTATTTTTTTTTTAATTCTGTGACAAATTTTAATCCGGTAAAATCTCGAGTTGAAAAACTAGCTTGAAAAATGGTATAAAATTAAAAAAGAAAATTCTAGCAGCGACGACGAATTAAAGCCAAGCGACGATAACGTTTTAAATAATGCTTTTGAAATTGTTCCAAGAAAGAAAAAATTGAATTTTTATGCATAAGAAATTATTATACGATTTAAATTTCGTAGAAATCGAGCTATCGTCGAAATTCGTTCGTATATAATTTGACATTACGCGAGCTCGACCGAGCGCACCATGTAAATACGTGAAAAAGAGAAGAAAAGAAAAATGACCATCTGTTTTGGCGGCTCGGTTAATCGGATGCTAAATGTGGGCAACAATTTAATGATTTATTTTCAATGTACGCGTTGTCTGCTGACGCAGATGGTCCGCTAAAAATATAGGTAGTCGAATTTATTTTTAGTTTTTTTTCTCTTCTCGTATACTCTGGTACACTTAGCGTATGTCTATGTACTTAAAAATACGTCACGAAATCTTCTTCATTGTTGGTACCTACTAAATTCGAATGTGGGAATCTCCTAGCGAATAAATGTGATTCACGATGACAAATTTGAGAGGCGAGAGGGGCGAGAATGCGAGAAATTCGAAAAAGTCGCCAAATTCCGACGGTATTCGTCGTCTAATTAAAATAGCAGTTTCGTCATAAGCCAGATAAGGATATAATACGAATGTTTTTGTTTCAGTCGTCGATTAACGGAGACGAGATCATTCAGTCGGCCTGAAAGCGCACCCTGGAGGCGTCAATACTCGAACGATCAACCTCCCCGAAGAGGTAATCGGTGTTTTGTGTAACCGGAGCTTACCTTATTCATTTTGTAGTATTAACAAAATTTCATATCTTTTCGTAATTACTACGTTATCGAGTGCTTTATGTCTTTATAATTCACGTTTTTGGTTGCACCATTTTTTTTTCTACCTATCGACATTACTCTTTCGATTGCACGAATTCGCCGCCAAATTCGATCGAACCAAATTCAATGAAAAAATTTATACGAAAACGCATGTCGTGTATTTGCGGTTGTTTTTTTCTTTTTGTATACGTAACAGAGTGAAACGTGTTTGCATTGTTGCAGAAAACATTGTGACGGTGCATGTTCCTACAGTATTAGAAGACAGACAAGTAGAATAAATGCATAGTTTGTACATAATTACCTTCTTCCTTAACTGCTGCCATAGGTAATTGTAAACGAATACGATTACAAATCGACGTACTACTTTACCTTTTTTTTCTCTAATCAGTAATTATTATATTGAGAAAATCGTGCCGTTCAAGTAGATGGCATAACACTGCATTGAAAAGATTTTATTATTCGGTCTCCGGCGTAGAACTAGACGTGTGACTAGGTCGCCAGACATATTTATATTGAAATGAAAAAAATGCGTATGCGGAGGCGTCCTATGACCCAGTTCATTGATAAAACATAGTCTGGTCGCGTGTAGGTTTCATCAATCAAGTTTTCTTGTTTTTTGTTCCCCTTGACTTATAAAAAAAAAAAAAATAGAAAAAATGTTATAATCTCGCTGATCATTGACGCGGATGGAGATTTACGTGTGTTGTAACACCGTGTACATTGGCTTTGTTTTTTATACTGACCTAAAGGCTCGGAGGTGCGGAGAGGAGTCGAGAATAGCTTATAGCTTATTTGTGTTATTTAAACGTTGAAAAAAAAAAATGTCGCTGTAAATAAACATCGCTGGTCGCTAGTGTTTCAAATATCTAGCCTATTTAGCTTCAAAATTCATCTAATAGGATGCTTTTACTAATTGTTACAGTACTGAAGATAATTTTTCGTATGGAAATTTATTTCAGCAGTGTTATGCCAGCTAAGATCGTTGAAAAATATTTTCCCTGAAAAAAGGTCCCAAAAATTTCAGTACCAAATTATTTAAAAAAAAAATTCTCCTTGTCAGTACTACTCGTACGATGCGTTAATAGGCTCATCTGCATTATGCACTAACGATTTTTCAACATTGTGATGATTTAAATTAACTGAAATGATTTTTGTTATTTTGTCTTTTTGTTTGGATTAACGCTGTGGTTTTTACGTATAAATCGTTTCATGTCAATTTGCTGTTAATAAGAACGAGGTTTTCACCTCGGATCTTTCGATTTTTTTTTTTTTTTTTTGAAATTTCTATGAATTACCTACTTTTGGAGAGAGGAGTTTTCGTCATTCATGAATATTGCCGATGAGTTTTTAAATCTTGATATTTGGTATATGTAGATATAAAAAATTACTCTGGTTCAAAATTTGGGCTTATTGTTTGTAATTTTCGATGGCTTTAAATTTAAAAATATCAACTTTTTTGATACAAAAGTCGTAAAACATATCAATGTTTGTAGGTTGAGTTGATTTTTCAAAAATAAATAATTTTCAAAGTATTGATAAAATTTTTAGAATCTGAGTGCTTAAAATTAACAGATTTAATGAATTTTTAGAGTCCATTTTTAAAATTACCTACAAAAAATTGCAAAGCAAGACAAATTTTCTAAAGTTGACAACTTTGTAAAGCCTTAATTAATTTTCCAAGATTTAATAATTTTTTAAAAGTAATCATTTTTTTCAAAATTGTATTCATTTTTTATGGTTTCCTCAATTTTTGAAATTGGTTATTGTCATTATCCGGAATAGGTAGTCAATTTTCCAAAATCAGTCAATTTTTTAAATTTGGTCAAATTTTTTCAAAATTATATGAATTTTGAGTTCAGACAATACCTCAAAGTTCACTATAAAGTCTAAATTATACAAAATTAATAATACATAATTTATATTTTTTTTTGAATCCAAGCATCATTTAAAATTAAAATTTCCAAAATTAAACAGTTTTCTAAAAAAATCAGTTTCTTATTATTTTAGTCAGGTCTTTGACTGTGGAATTGGTTTTCCAAAATTTAATCAATTTTTTGAAGTTTACTTGGTCGCTTTTTAAACTTTATCTCTTCTAAAATGGGTTAATTTTTTTTAAATATTTCAATTTCTTTTATTTTAGTCACATTTCTGACAGTTAATTATTTTTTCTCAATTTAATTAATTTTTCAATGATTGGCTAATTTTTTTAAATAAATAAAATTCTTAATTTTTTGTCAATTTTCTGACTATTGATCAATTTTCTCAAAATTTGATCAATTTTTCAGAATTTAGTCAGTTTTTTAAAATCTAGTTAATTTCTGAAATCTCAGTCAATTTTTCTATTTACGTATAAGTATGAGACGTTCCGCATAAAAAGGGACAACTTCGTTAGAAACGCGATTTCGAGATAAACGTTAAATAAGATGTTTGGGTCGGAATTGTCGATTTTCGGGTTTTGGTCGATTCGAGTAGAGAATTTCATCCTCTTTCCAATGGTATGCCACAAAAGTACCCAAAATATTAGGTTTTATGCTGAAAAACCAATTTTTTCTAAAAAAAAAATTACATGACCACTTTTTTAAAGCTGAATAACTTTTTTCGTTGGCTTCCTAGAAAAAAACAAACCACTCATAGCAGAAAGCTAATTTCATGCTCTACAATTTCGGTTCTATTCATTTTTCTCCTAGGATGCTTTCTTTTCTCGCAAAATTGACTTTTCTGTTGAAAAACTTGTAATTTTCAGAATATGGTGAATTGCAGTTTTTTAACAATAACATGCAAACAAAGCATTTTTGATGAAAACTAATAGGTACCGTACATAGAAAGGAAAATGTCCAGCTCTACAATTTTGGTTCTATTCATTTTTTCGGTAGGATGCGTCCTTTCCTCACAAAATTGGGGTTTACGTCTAAAAAAAGACCAAAAAAAAGTTGTCAAAACTTTGAGCTTATTTTTCTCGAAATCAACTTTTTTCGACTTTCATTTTTGAAAATTCACAGTTCGGCCGGATATGAACGAAAACTTTTCGTTTTGGTCTCATTTTGCGCAGAATTTCATCTACTATCACGTGGTATGAATAACTCGATTTTTCCAAATCTCACTAAGTTGTCCCTTATTATGAGGAATGTCTCATATTTGAAACAAATTCCAAAATTAATCAATTTCAATTTTTTTAATATTTAGTAGGTATATTTTTCAAAATTTTATCGATTTTTTGAGGGATGGTTAATTTTTTGAATTTCAGCCAATTTTTTAAGTCACGTGAATTTTGAAATTTTTTCTTTTCTAAATTAGATTGAAAATTTTTCGAGATTGGTAATGTTCCTTTATTTATTAATTTTGAGTAAATTTCAGTAATTTTTCTGACTTTAAATAATTTTTTTCATAACTTGATAAATTTTTAAACATTTGTTCAATTTCTCAAGGTTTAAACAATTTTTTTAAATTAGGTCGATTTTTGGTCAATTGTTTGAGATTTATAAATTACAATGTTTTAGTGTTTAGTCAATTTAAAATTTTCATAACATTTCTAGAATAGGTCCATTTTTCAAACTTGGCTCAATTTTTTAAATTTCAGTCAATATCATTCCTTACCGACCCTAGCTATAAAACATATTCATATTAAAATGATAATTATTTTCGAAAACTCGATCAACTTGACTATGAGGTCAAAAGCTCAGCGAATTGGTATGAAATGAAAATGACCCATGCAGTAAACTATAAAAGTTGGCAAATATGCTTTGCACTGATGAACTATTAGCGCTGTTGAAAGTATTTAATGTGTTGTCATATTATTGTGTACGTTCTTGTGTGGTTTCTCGTTTAAAATGCTAATTGTGCTATGAACTTCAGAGATTATTACAACCCAGCGTTATTTATAATTTTAAAATATCAAAATATACAGTCGACTGTTGGATAAACAAATAGTGTTCTGCAGATGGTTTTTTGAAACCAAAATGTTAATTAGAAAAATCTTTTTTCTTCAGTTTTCAATGATTGTTGAAAAAAAATTAATTTTTGAAAAGCTTCATCTGTGATAAATATAGAGAAAATTCCTATTATGAAATAATACTGAACAGAATACTTGAAAATCGTCCCTATCTTGACCTATTTTACAAACGACAAACAGTTGAAAAAAATCTATAGCCAATCTTACTTGGACGGCATTTCGCAATATTTACCTATTTATAGTTTTTCTCCTTCAATTAAACCATTAATAATCCTTATTATTTGATGAATTTCAGAAAACTCGATCAAGAAACGATACTCGAGTATCGGCGAAGAAAGCCAACCACGAGAAATGGACTCTTCTACGATATCAGATAAAAAACCCAACCCATCGAGTTCGGAATCCGCAGCGACGACAAAATCAAACGTTGAAAAACACGCAGACAATAAGGAATCGAAACAAAACGACGATATCAAACCGGAGCCAAAATACAGACGAGATTTCTCCAAACCAGTCGATCTTTCTAGATCGGAATCGTCCTCGAGGAAACTAAGCATCGAGGAAGAATTCGATAAATTTTTCTCAAAGTATAGAAAACCTAATTTAGATCGGTATAAAAGTCCTTCGATGGAAAAAACTAATCTGGACATGAAAACGTACTCGAGCGAGATGAACGGGACCGCAAAGAAACCCGAAGAAACCGAAGTCAACGGGGCAGACGAATCGTTAAGAGCTAAACCACCTCGTAGATCTAGATTCCTTAGACCTGATTTTTACGATACTCCGCCGGAAGAAAGTAAATACGTGATTAAGAATGAAAAAGTCAGAGCTTTCAGAGAACGTAGTCTATCTCGTCAGAGGGAACTGTCTCGTAACATGTCGACTGAATCTTTTGCCTTGAGGAAATCACCATTGAACGATTATGTTCGCAGCAAAACGTGCTCGTTGTCGGATAAAATAGATGGTGCTAAAAAATTAGACTCTTATCGACGTACAATTAGCGAAGATAATGGTAAATTTGATCTGTCCAGGTCCAGCAGCAGAAGCGATATCGAAACGGAGTTCAAAATGTACCCTAGTTCATCGTCGAAAAGAAAAAGTATGATATTACAAAACGAACTAGAAAACGAAATTAGGAAAACTCAAAACATGAACTCGAAATTAAGTGGATTAATGCTCGCATTGAATGATAACGAAAATCAGTATGAAAAGAAACTAGAAAGATTATACGGATTGAAATCGAAATCTGATCTGACTGATCCTTTGGACGAATCAAATGACGAAATTGCCACCAAATCAGATCACACCGAAAGTAACGGTGTCCCTGAAAAAGACAAAATTAACGATAAAAATTCACTTACAGATAGAAAGTTCAATTACGATAGTTTTTATACCAGAAAACCAGATCGATTACAAGAATTAAGAAATACGTCTTCATCTATACCTAAAATCGACGTAGGAGAATCCAGTATAAAAATTTCTAGCGATATTGCCGCCGAAACGAGCTCCACTGGGAGAAAAGATCCCTTAGCTGAAAAACTTTCACTGCTGGAGAAAAAAGTAGCCTATTTCAAAAAACTACAAACTTCTACCGAAGAAAAAGAAAAGACTGAGAAAAATTACGAGAAAGACTCTATTCAAACTAATTCTTACCTGAAAGCATCCACTTCTGGTACTTCGACTGCTAGCCTCGATAACGACACGTCTTCGTTGACTACTCCTCCCGACGATGGGGATAGCGACTCGTGTTCGGTACTTTCGGACGGTACCGATTCTCAATATCTGGAGAGTATCAATGATAGAATCCGTCGGCGAAGTTTTTACTCCAGATTTAACATTTATAAACAAAAATCGACTTCGAATACGCAGAAAATCAAACCATTGACGTATTCTAGATCTTTATCGGCAGATTACAAACCGAGATCGTCGAGCTCTTCCAGGCCTGTTCAATGATGATCGATTATGTTAAATATTAGAATTCTCTAGATTTTTTTTTTAGTCCAATTTATGCATGCGATGGTTTTACTGCGTGAAATTGTTGTCTCGCTGTGATGCTTCGAGGAACTGAAATTTTATCATGTTTTGTATACCTATTTCCGATATTTCCCCTTTCCCTCCCATTGAATTTATCATTTGGAAAAAAAGTACAAAAATTATTACTGATGTTACAAGAATGGCAATATTTTGCGAATGTACATAAACTTTCAGTTATGTTCGGATTGAAAAGTTACCTTATTAAATTATTTATTATTATTTAAATTGGCATACGATTTCAATACTCATCAATCATCACATCACAAAACACAGACAATAACGTTACCTAAATCAATCATATTTTTCAGGTTGAAAATTCGACCAATATCGAAACACAATGTACATCAAGTTACCATTAAACATCATCTACATAATATTTTTCACTTAATTTATGATTATGGACAATATGTCATTTACGTGCCATCCGTTTTCTCAGTTATCTGGCAATACAAATATGCAATATATTTTTTACGAAGGTTCATGATTTTTTTTAAAAAAACGTACCCACCAATGTGAGTGTAATATTTTGCAGTATTTTGTAATTTTCTTATTGAAATTGTTTTATATAACTTTAGAAGGCAGTTAATCTACTTTATGTACTCGTATACCTTATTTATATTTTTCTTTCTTATTCGTCTTGTTTTATTTTGCACGTTATGCATATATATATGTTTTATTTTGTTTCGTGTGAGTGTGTGAATTGTATGCAATACAATAGGTAGCTCTGGATATACTCGTATTATGGATAAATCATACACTTTCCTCGATAGTTTAAATAAAAAACTGTTACTAACTTTTAATTTTGAGTTAAATTATGTAAAATTAGTATTAACCATGTGATTTTATTATTCTAGTCTTTAATGACAATTTTTTATTAATTAATTTTCGTTACAATAAAACTTTTGTTTATGCCATGAAAATTATTTGAGTTTTGGTTGGTTTTATTCTCTTTCTGTGGGATTATTATTTTTTACATTTTACCTTGACGTTGAAAATTTTTTGAAAAAAAAATACTATCGATTCCGGAATTTTTTGGTCTTCATGCCATGAATTGAATTAAAGTTGAATGAAAAATTTTATAAGATGAAGGTTTCTTCTCTGCTCGAGAAAAAATGTCAAATTTCAGCCTTTTTTTGATTTTTAGAATTGCTACTAAGCTGTTTTATGGGAGTGAATTAGAAAATAATCTCCTATCAAATGAATTAAATTACCTATAAAGAAATGTGATCTTTTGTTAAAATACCAGAAAATTTAGGTAACCTTTATTAAATTTTCCAAAAATTTTCAAGTTCCTAATCAATTTCAATTATTAAAATATGATAATCAAATTTAGAATTCCTTCACTTTTTGATATTTTTTGTCAGAGGTCAAAAAACAAAATAATTTTATGTAAATTTCAACTACTGTTTATTAAAATAATGAGATTTTTTTATTTTCCAAATTGGGAACGATTATAGATCAAGATTTTATGATCAAATGAGCATTTCTCAAGTTTGAAAATTACCTCATCGGATAGGTATCCATTTCGTACCCTTGAAATTCCAGCTTTAAAAAAATTTAAAAAGTGTATTGATGTTTTAATATGGCCAAATCAGTGAAAAAATTGAGAAGAATTGGAGAGAATTGTTACTTTTTTCAATTTTTGAATTTCTTTAAAAATTAAAAGTAGTCATTTTTGCTTTGAATTTCGAAGATTGCAGAAGCACTTTACAAAAAGATGGTAAAACACGGTAAGTAGAAAACTGAAAATTTTGGAAAAGTAGTAAGTAATACTTTTTTTCAAATTTTAGAATTTAAAAAAAAAAATCATTTTTGCTAAACTGTTGACATTTTTGCAAAAAACGGTAAATTTCGCCAAATATTGCATATTTTTGGTTACAATAAAAATGTTACTTGCAAAAATAGTAATTTTGAAGGAAATGTTTAGTTGTAAAAACACTCACTTTTCCAATAAAAGTTGCTACTTTTTGTAGAAAAATTTACCTTGTAAAAAAAATTATTCATCATTTTTGGTTTTTACAGAAAAATGATTTTTGCTGAGAATTTCAAAATTGTCATTTTTGCGAAGCATTTCAAATTCAAGGTTTGTCTAGACACTTGACAAAAATTAAAAAAAAAAAAGTAACTGGAAAATCGGCAAAACGGTATAAGGAAAAAGAAACCAGGTGTTGAAAATAATTTATTAATTGGGAAGTAGGTATTAGGTAGCTCTTTTTTTCATTCTTTAATTTCTTTCAAAATGTTTATTTTTACAAAAAAGAAGTCAAATTCGGCAAATAGTGGTCATCTTTTCAAAAAAAAAAAATTCCGCAAAAAATTGGTCATTTTTGCAAAAAAAATGGTCCTGTTTTTAGTGATTTTGTAGAAAATTGTAAATTTTCAAAGAGGTGTTATTGTTCCAAATGAATGTCATTTTTGTAAAAAATTGTCGTTTTTGCTGAGAATTTTAAGGTCAAGTAGTTATGCCGTATGCCGATACAACCATTTTAAAAAAAAGTGTGAGGGAACTGAAATGAATTCAGGAGCTTTAGCCAATTCTTCATTTTTTTTAGTAAGTAGGTATTCTCAAAAATAATGATCATTTTTATTTTTTGCATAAAATTTCAATATTATTTGCTAGGGCACTTTTTTTTCTAAAAATCGACTAAAATTTGGTCCAAATGGCGTGCGAGACGACTAAAATTAAAAATAGAGAACGAGTATTCTTTTTTTTTCATTTTTTCAGTTCTTGGGGTACTTAAAAAATTTATCATTTTTCACAAAGATGGTCATTGTTCCAAAAAATTATCATTTTTGCAAAAATTGAAAAAAGCTCAATTATGCAGGAAAATTGTCATTTTTATGGAAACCTGATCATTTTCTAAGAGATTTTCAAGGTTTGTATTTTACTGGCATATTGATACGAAAATTGAACCAATTATAAAATGGCTGAAACAGGCGAGGGAACTGAAAAAATTGGGCTGGGAAGCATTGGTATTCCATCACCAATTCACCATCACTTTTTTTAAATTGGGTAAATTGGTACTTTTAGTTTTAAAACGAAAAGTCATTTTGGCAAAAAATTTTAAATTTTAAGATTTTTGTGCATTTTTGAACTTGAAACTTGGAAGGCTGGCAGCCTGCGAGCTTTGAAGCTTTTTACACTTAGAATTTAGACCAAGCTGCAAGTTTGTTTCGACTTCTAATTTCAAATATTCAATTTCGCTACGAATTTCTATTTTCTGTCGAAGTATCCGAATACAAGGTGACTAGGTGACTGATAATTCCAATACCAGTCAACTAAGTTACATCAATCCCATCTTTTAAAACAAATTCTATGCAATAAAACACCAAATTAAACCCAAAATCTCAAAACTTACATAAAAAAATAAAGTTTCATTTCCTAAAAAAAATCTAAAATCTAGAACGCCCAGGCTGCTATCGCAAACACTGCAAACAGCTGATTTTGTTTACTCGCAAGTTCATTAGCAACACAGAAACATCTGTTCGTGATATCACGTGTACCTAGTTTCCTAGTTATTTGTGCCGTAGCGTATCGTTGTGTTATGTCGTTGTCTAGTGATTTTTACATTATTTACGATTTAATCGCGTTATATGTCGAAATTCGGTCGTTTTTGAATAATTAATACGATAATGATAGTTTCGCATACGATCTTTGAGACCAGAAAACAACGTCGCGATCAAGGTAACGTTGATATGAAATAATTATACATTGATAGTGTTATTTTTGACTGTATCGAAAACATCAACATTCTTCCATCGAATTTCACGCCGCTTTGGTGTTTACTTAGTTGAAATCCTTTGATAAATTAATAATTTAGATACAAAATACAAAATGTAATCAAATTTATTTTCACTTGATCGAACAATTCGCCGATTATGAGTTAGCTACAGCTGCAAGCACGCAGACCCACCACATAGATGACGCGTGGCTTCATTTATGATTGTGAGTTTGTCGATAATTTACACAAAAAGTATGATTTTAAATGTATTATACAAATTGGTTGTAATAATTCGAGTCTATATTCGAACCCGAGATTAAGTGTAAGTTACGATTACGTCATAATAGAAAGTATTACGTCATCGATTATCCCGATTGGAAAATTTTCTCTTCTAATTACTCTACGTTGATGTTTGATTTGTTGTAGATCGTTTAATGGCACCTCGAGGATTGAAACAATTCTGGTACATACCTTTACCACCGATGATGATTATATCTCTAATTGTGGATACCGGTTCGAAGGGGGACTTATTGGATAAGAAAACACCCTCGCAGACGTATGCTCCGTCGGACTGCGGCGTCAGTGGTAGTTTTATTAGCAACTCTGAAACGTATTCTTCGTTACGAGCGAAGCTGTTGACACCGTAGAGATTTGGATTCGATACCATCGGACCGACGGCAACGGTTTCACCGTTTTGTGAAGATACGTGAGAAGGACACATGTACTTTTTCCAGGTAATTTTCTACAAATTGAATTCAGTCTAGAGGCTATTTTGGGATGACTTATGCTAAGAAATGAGGAGATAATTTGATAAATACCTCGTAAGTGGTATCGGTAGCGCAGTAAATGCTCAGCTTGTTTTGGAACAGATAAACGTGTAGTTTGTTATCATGAGAGAATTCTAATCTTTGGCTAGATGGGCCATATGGGTATCCCGTAGGTCTGAATTGTTCTGCCTGCGGGATTCCGTATTGTCTACCGGTTCTGAATGAGTTGAGTGGTCTGTAAACATTGTTTTTTGTTTTTTTTTAAACAGAATACGAAGATGTGCTGATTTTGGATTTTATAAATGGCATTGACGTGAAGAAACGAACGAAGTAAGGATTTTTTTCATATAATTGGCATTAACTAGAGAATAATTGGTACTTACAGTGCTGTCGTCGAGTTTTTACTTTCGGGTTTGAATTGTTCGGAATACACTTCTAAAACGAATAATAAAACGATAAAATAATACATTTTGAAAATACACTTGTTCGATCCGCGACACTCGGACATCCACACCTCACGGTAGCTGTTTGCTGTATAATACGAATATTTGAATTAGTTCTTCGCCAAAGTGTATATATACCTGCATGTTTTTCAAATCCAAATACCACCATGTTGCATTATCGCTTATTAAATTTTTCATTGAGCAAGATAGTTGCATTGGAACTTTCACGGATCACTTTCTATTTTATACGCGGAAAATGATTACCCTCATTGGTAAAAAGTATGTGTGTAGCAGGAAATACGATGGTCAATCGAAGTTGTATGGTGCTTGAGTATGAAGCTGAAAGTATTGAAAGAAATATATCTAATTGAATGTAAAATCTGATCAATTTGAATCTAGACGATTGACGATCTCAGTTTCCTGTTTCGTATCTTACTCGCTTTAAGAAATGTGGCTGTGCTGAGTGAAGGGGTCAAAAAAGAGTGGCAAGGTCGTCGTTTTAATACTATCTTGGATCAGTGTGGGAAATTGAATGAGATCAATCTGAATTCTGCAAGCTTCGACTTATTTCGAAACTAGACTTGAAATTTTCAAATGGGTGGATTGTGGATTCTGTGAGAGAAGGAAGAGGGAGGAATTTAGTCTTTGAATTCTTGATAAAAATCTTTGGAATGAGAGTACAGTATAAGAAATTTTTAGTCAGAATGTACATTTTTTTGTTCTCGAAGGTGCTGGTTTCAAGTTTTTTGAAAAAGGGAAGTGTGGAGAAGCCAATGAGGCATAGGATCATAAATTTTGAAATAGAAAACCACCCTTAGGAGCCAGAAATTTGTTTTTGAGTCGACACTGAATTTGGGCCTTTCAGAAGGAGTAGGATCAAGGGGTTACCTTAACTTAAAAACCCAATTTTTGACCCCAAGGGTGGATTCTATATTCAGGCTCGCACGTATTGAACTTGGTGAAATAAGTTTTTGAGAGCACTAATTTTCCTAATTAATGCAGATCTGAACTAGTAGCGAGCCACAATTAAAATTTTATTGATTTGAATTTTCGTGATTAAGAAATTTTCTGGAATTCGATGTTTTCAAATAATTTATTTTTAACCAGCTGAAATTCTGAAAATTCTAAACGCTGAGCTGATGAGGTCGAGACCGTCAAGAACAGACCTTTTTTTGACATGGATATGTCTTTGAGTTGGAGGGTATTTTGAAAATTTCTCCGATATAAGCACCAAAGTCAGACAAAATATCAAACCTGAAGAGGGAGGAGGCGGGGTCATTCCAAAAATTTGTCCGTGAATTTTTTTTGGAGATGAATAAAAAATTTAATCTGACAGTTCTGTAATATTTTGACATTTTGTTAATATGTCTTTCGGGTGGAGGGGGAGGGGTGTTACAAATTTTCCAAAGTCTAATAAAAAGTCATTAGAAAAAGCATAAATTGTCATTACAAACGTACCTTTTCAAACCTTAGATTTCATATTAGATACTATGAGTACTAAACATGACCAATCCAAATCCCAAATCTCCTTATGCGGTAACTTCAGATGATGCTTTTGCACGAGAAAAAAATATTAAAACCTAAAAAATCAACCTTTTTGGTTTTTTGACTCTCTTGAAAAAATCGAATTTTTTCACGAAGTCCCTTATCGTACAACGCCTTTTGTCTTAAACTTGAATTTTGGATTTCGGCGTTTGGCTTTTTTGTTGGAAATTTTTTTCAAAAAAAAAATGAGTCACATTTTTTATCTTTCCCTTCAAACTCTTTCTCTCTAACGGGCAAATATTCCAAAACTATACATTTTTTGTAATTGAATTTTTCAATAATGAACGAGAATAATGGTCGAGACAAAGTTATCCAACGTTGTGTGAAAAATTTTTCTCTAAGAAAATGTAAATAAAATTTCTATCTCCTCGTCCTCGCCGTGCTCAAAATATCAAAAATCATGATGAATTTTGGACTTGAAAATTTTACTCAACTTTTGATTCAAAAATTCTAATCAATTTTTAATTTCTGACTTTTCATTTAATTTTTTACTTCGAAGTGGTTACACAATCTTTTATTTAAATTTTAAATGCGAATAAACTGTTACTCAATTTTTGATTTAAAACATTTCACTCAGTTTTTCATTTCAAAAGTTTATTTAATTGTTGGTTTTCAACTTTTACATGATTTTTGGTTCCAAAAATTTTATTCGATTTTTGATTTAAAATTTTTACTTCAGTTTAATTTCAAAAATGTTGCTCATCTTCCATTCGTAACTCAGAATCTTATTTCAGTTTTTATTTTCAATCAAAAGCGCACCCAGAAATTATTTAAGTGAGAGGCTCAGAATCCATAAAAAATAGAAGGGGGGGGGGGGTGAAATTTCAATGAAAAAATTCAGTAACACTTGTTATTTCAATGGCGCTGGCGTAGTCAGGTTATTTTATTTTCAGTAGGTTGATAATTCATAAATGGATTTGAGCCAAGTAAAATTAAAAAATTACGAAATACCTATCAGTTATTTTTCACTGATTTTTTTAGTCAAAATTATTGATTTTTTCTGACAAATTGGGAATTGATTGAAAAATCAGTGATTTTTGACCGAAAGATGAAAATCATCAATTTTTAAAATAGAAGGATTAAAATACTGCCCGAGCGAAACGAGGGCAAAATTTTTTTGAAAAATCGTGTTTCAAGAGCAATAAAAATTCACCTTTTTTCACATTTTCGTAATAAAAAAATCTCCTGTCCGAGCTTAAGAGGGAGGCTCGAGCCCCCTGAGCCCCCCTGGGTGTGCTTATGTTTTCAATGCAAAAATATTTTTCAGTTTTAGATTTTAAAATACTGCTGAACTGTTGGTTTTATAAATTTTTTTCAGATTTTAATTTCAAACTTTATTCAATTTTTTAATTAAAAATTTTCAAAACTGCAATTTTATCAAAAAATTACTTAGTTATAGAAAAAACTGAGAGTTGTGAAATTTTCACTTCAAAGCCGGCATCATTGGGGGTCACTTTTTTAGGGTGTTTGTCACTTTTTTCGACCTTAGTTTCAGTCACTTTTGGTTAATTTTCACGTCTAAAAGGTCACTTTGGTTACTTTTTCCCCCTCAAAACCAAAAGTCACTTTTTCTTTGCACTTCCAGGTAAAAATTCAAATTATCATGTAGAAATTGCTATTTTTCAAAATTAAGGAAAAAATAAAAAAATGAATTTTGCTAGATTTGTTTGTTGTTTTGACGAAGGAATTTAATAAATGAAATTATTCACGTTTTTTCAGTTGATTTATCTTTGAAACGTTTGCAGAAAACTACAGAAAAAATTGCCCCCCAGAAAACTGTAAAAAAATTTGCCACTCGAAAAAAATTGAATTTTTGGTTACTTTTTGGTCATTTTTTGGTCACTTTTTGGTCACTTTTTGCTTAAAAAAAGTTACTGAAAGTTACTTTTTTCTTCAAAAAGTTTGCTATGATGCCTGCTTTAAAATCATGGTACAAATTTTTCATCTCTGCTTTATTCAAGCTCAATGAATTTACAAATTTATTTAAATAGTGTGTAATGAAAATTTCAATTCAAAAGATTTTACAAATTTTGAAGAAGAAAAAAAATGCCACCGTCCTTATGTTAGTGACCTGATTCCGAATAAAATTATGTAGAATAGCCCAGGTGAAACGTACTTTTTAAAA
This sequence comes from Pseudococcus viburni, assembly GCA_033439095.1. NCBI lineage: Eukaryota > Metazoa > Arthropoda > Insecta > Hemiptera > Pseudococcidae > Pseudococcus > Pseudococcus viburni. Next base: position 106,512 of record JAVBJF010000333.1, on the reverse strand, counting down.
AATACATACATGTTAATCGCAAGTTTATCGCTTGAAAAGCTCCCTATGATGTCTAGATCCAGTGATAAAGTTGCACCGTATCAGCTCCTGTTGCTTTTTTCGTGAGGGAGGAGGGCGCTTGTAGGGAGAAAATCGTGTTGCACCGATTTCGATCAAATTCACGTAGAGAATTATTTAGGTACAGAAATACTCTTAAAAAATTCAACCCCACTCGACATCAGGGGGTTGAGCCACTGCTTGCTGAAGTTGAACAGTTTTGTGAAAAATATCAAATTTCGCGAGAAAGTAAACAGTTTTTACTTCAATATGTTCCATACGATGACCAGAATGTGTATTGAAAACGCACTGCTATTATCTCTCGTGCTTTCTGCAAAGGAGAGGTGGTCCTGACATGGGACGGTTTTGAAAAATAAATTTTTTGCACCGATTACCAGTAGAACCAAAAAAAGGAAAAGGGAACCAAACGGAATCATGAGGTTGATTAAAGTATTTTTGAAAATTCATTTATCTTGATGGTTTTTTTGGGAGGGGGGAGGAGGTCTACACGCACTTGGTCACTTTTTGCATTCTTCTTCCCCTGTCTCTTTCACGTCCAACCTAATCCTATCAATTACGAATTATAATAAAAATATACGTATCATCGTTTCAGAAATGGAGGAAAGGAAAGGTTCCCCATTCTGCTGAGGGTTTTGTTTTAGAAAGGAATTCATGTTTATCAGCGCTTATTTAAATCTCTTCAAAGAATAAATAAATAAAAAACATCATTTTATTAAAAATAAACGAAAAAAAAACCACATTTATATGGATACAATTGCAGCAGTAATTGAAAGACTAGATTTAATCTTTACATGGAAAAATCCTCCAAACGAAAGAAGTATTTACAAATTACAAACAATGAAATAATTATGAAAATTAAAGGCAAAAAACTGATATAAAATATTAAAATAGGTGTATAATACTAGGTATGTACATGAACAATGTACATTTATCAAATAACAGCGTCACAGTTGACATATTTTTTAACACACTTTCATTCTCATCGATCTCTTCGATCCTAAAACTTCGTCGTCATTCGGACATAAAATCAATCTGTTTCAAAAAAGGTTTTTTATTAGGCTTTGTGTAAAAAAATGGAGTATAATTCGACCTCGACGTACTTTTGATTATCGGCAAAGGTTTCTACTGTGAGGGAACCGATGTGAATGACCGGATCTATTCTCCAAGTTAGAACATTCGCGTTTATGGGGTGCTCCCAGAACAAAGTAGCCGATGTAATGTTACCCACGTTTGTACCGCCGATGACACGACGATGGCTGGAACCAGGTGCGAAATACCTCTCCCTGAAATCGAGCCAGATTTATGAAACGATATGTTACGTACAGCTGCAAACTTGCGGGATCGTGGGATGAGAAAAAAAAATAGGAAGGATGAGAGGAAGTAGGACTAGAAATGTATCTATACGAACTTGAATATTTCGAGAGAAGCGGTCGACCCTGTTGAACCGATTATTGTAATGAAAAATACCCCTACTTCTCCTTTATGGGCGATACTTTCTGAGGAATTGGATATTTTCAAAGTCACCCTGTACAAGGCAGCTAGAACAATCGGAATCGCGGTTGTAAGGCGTGATGAAATATTAATTAAAAAAGAATAACTTTGATTTATAATTTACCACAAAATGGTGCATCTCCTTCGGTAATCGTGTATAATTTGATAGGTGTCAATTCTCTTCGTAATTTTAGAAATTCCAACGAAGCGTTCCAAGTTTGTATCGAAGGTTTGCCCATGTATGCGCAAAATGCTCCTTTGGGGTTCTGTATGTGAAGGAATTTTTTTTTAGAAGGATGCCTATTTTTGTTTATATTTTTATGTAGTACATATGATTCGAGTATAACCCTTACTTGAGCTGATCTACAAGGAAAGCAGGTCCCGTTTAAGAAATCTTCCCAAGATTTACACTCGACGCTGAGAAATTTGCATGTAGAGTGTTGAAATGATTCGACCATGAATTCGTGGCTTCTGACGTGATCGCAGGATAGAAATCTTCTGACACCTGTCAATGAAGTTTTGAAAATGCAGTTTAAATTTATTTTAAAAGGTTACATGGTGTTCAGTTGGAGTAAAAATTACCGTTGAACATGCTTTGATTCTGTTGTTTTATAAATTTCATCATACCCTCTCCGCATCCTGGCTGTTGATCTCCGCTATTCGGGTAAAAGTCCAGGTGTCCGATGGCTTCGTCCATTCCCAAACCTAATGCAAGATTTCAGATCGATTTTCAGTTTTAATCGAATATATTATGTCTACTGGATCAATGGTTGCAAATTTACCTCCGTTTATGAAAGGTTTTGCGTTTGTGTGAATTATATCGACGTATGCTGCATCTGTGGTATCCAATCTGACTACTGGGTTCGTTTGACTGAAATGAGGTTCGGCTGGATCCATTCCTTGAAAAATACATTTTCTGTTCAGTTGACGTTCTTTGTTTTCTCTGATAGTACTTGGAAATTTAGATCTTTTTTGACCAATTTAGACTTCTTTATTAGACTAGCTCCAAATTATTTTTGCTTCGAATGGGATTTTGAAAATCTAACATAAGTACAATTTTTTCAACTCTGAATTTTTTCAATTTCTTCAATTTAGTTTTAAATTTAAAAGTTCTCAAAATTTGTCCAACTTTGATTTCCTAATTTTTTTCAATTTCATATTTTTATTACCTACTGTTTAAAATTTTTCTAATTACCTATTGTGTTGAAAAGAAATTTTGAAAAACATGAACATTTTTTCGGATTTAAAGTTGGAAAAAATTGTAAGAAATTTTCAATTAGAAAATTTCTATAGTTGGAAAAAAATTGAAGGAAAATTTTGAAACTAAGTATTGGAAACAATTTTCGAGCTGAAAGAAATTACGTAGAAAAATAAGAAATTGGAAACAATTTTCAAGAAACCAAACTTGAAATTGGAAAAAAATTTTAATGTCTATACTCTAATTTTTCCGGGTTTAAAATTTTTTCCAACTGTAAAGCTTTTGTAAATAGGAGTTTTTCAATTTTTTCAAATTCACATTTAAAAAAAATTTTCTACTCGAAAATTTTCTGCAATGATTTCAAAATTTTTCCTCGCTTTTTTCCAATATTGAATTTAAAAAATTTCAAGTTGCATGTTTTTTGAAATTTTTTCTAACCCGCAATCAATCATTGGAAGAAAATTTAAAATGTATATCAAAATTGGAAAAATATTGAGAAAATCCAAGTGTAAATAAATTTCTGTTGAAAAAATGTTAATATTGAATTCAATTTTCAAAAAAATTGGAATTGAAGAAATTGAAAATAATTTACTTGAAAATTAGAATCAATTTGGACTTGGATGGTCGAAATCCCATGTGCAACAAAAATAATTAAGAGCTAGTCTTTATTAGAGATTGAGATCGTATTGGAGTATAATTTCATGTCGTTAACAGAATTTTAAAAAATTGCTACCAATCCCCCTTTCAATACCTGTTTCTGTGTTTACCTTGTTTATTTGAATTCGAATTTTGATTTTATTTTAAATTTTCTAAACTAAAAGTAATTTTAAGTTTTAACCGGTAAAATACAGAATAATTCTATGAGTTTATATTGTAATATGTATTTATAAATTTATTGAAAAAATACAAACATATAAATTTGAAGAAGCTAGAATTGCGGAAAATTTGAAAAAACTGTTCAAAAAACTGTAAAGTTTAAAATCTTTGAAAAATGCTAGCAATTTGTAAAATATTAAAAATATTAAAAAATTAGAACAAGGTTAGAACGAATCCATCCTGAAATTGGATTCGAATATATTTTGCGTTTTCGTGATTCGAATCTGATTTCGAATCATCGAGTGGATTTGTGGATTCGAATTCACAATCCACGAATGCATCATTTTGCGGGATAAATCTTCGAACAGATATGAATTTTAAATGGAACATGACTGATATTGAAACATGAAATTTTCGAATGGGGGAGGAGGCATGGGCAACATCCTTGGCCTGACAAAGTATAGAATATACATACGACTCGCATCAAAAATTGAAAAAAAAACTAAACGAAAACGAAAAACGAAACATATCCTATCGAGTTTCGAATCCTTTGAAACGATTCGAATCCATTTTACGAATCCGTATTATTTTTTTGGATTCGAATCAATTTTTTCGAATCCTAAAATGTATAGGAAAAAATGCAAAAAACCTCGACATTTTTTTTTGAAATTTGAAAAAGTTTCAGCTTTATCTTTTGTTTGTAGAGATTTACTGGATTAGGTATAAAATTTAAGAATTACAAAAAATGTGAAGAAAAAAGTAAAAGCTGAGTGAGTCGGAAGAAAACTAGTTCCCATAAAAAATTAACAAATTGGATAACCAAACAAAAAAATTGCAATTCAAAAAGTTTCAGCTTCCACCGGCGTTGAGTTTTAATAGTTTAGAATTTTAAAATATCTTGAAAAAAAATTGACTATTTTTTGGTACGAGGAGGTAAATTTTGAAAGTATTGAGGAACGTCCTTTTGACAATTTTTGAAATATGAATTACTTCAAAAAACATTACCGGTAAAAAAAATTGACTTGAAAAATTTAATCCTCCTGGTATTTTTGAAAACAAGACATTTTAAAATCGGATTTGAAGTAAGTATTGCAAAATTGAAAAAATTTGATGCTCTACTTTTTGGCGATGAGCTGATGAGAGAGGAGGGCAAAAATTTTGAAAACTGTTTTTTCAAAATGTTTAAAAATTATAATGACTCTAAATTTTTTTTGAAAAGTTTTAACTCTGTTAAGATTTTTTTTCATTTTTGGAAAATCTTAAAAAATTATGATTCTGTGGGTGATTGAAGGAGAGAGAATAAAAAATCAAATATTTTGAAAGAAATATTTCTAAAAAATTTTTACTAAAAAAATTGGTTTCCTTGGGAATTTTTGAAAATTTGAAAAAAATTTAAATGGTTCAAATTATTGTTAGAAAATATTGACCAAAAATGGGTAATTTCTATTGAGCGTAGAAGTGGAATGGTCTAAAAAGTTTGAGAATTTTTTTGTTCCAGACAGTTCTAAAAAAAAATCAAGAAAATGAAAATTGAAAAAACTGGTATTTTGCTTGAAATTTTTTACAGTGTAAAAAAAAATGAAAAAGAAATTATTTTTCGCGGAGAGTGAGGGGACATAAAAAAAAATTAAAAATGTTTGAATAACATTTTTAAAAACTTTTTCAATTGAAATACCTAGTTCCCAAAAAATTGGGTAAGTATTTGAAAAAATTTCCAATTGAAAAAACATTTGTCTCGTTTGAATTTTTAAATAAAAAAAATTGACACCGTTCAACACACCAGAAAAACGTGAGAAAGACTTGGCAATTTTTTAATGGAGGAGAGTACGAAAATTCGGAAAAATGTTCTTTAAACTATATTGAAGTATTGTCATTCTTCTTACCCGTGATTCTTCCAATGGTCAAGTTGTAATGCTCCTTGAGTGTATTTCCAATATATCCGGCCAGATGTGCACCTAAACTATGGCCAATTAAGTGCACCTTTTCCGTCTTCAGTTTAATGGTAAACTAAGAGCAAAGGATCAAAATATGTATACTAATTACGACGAGTAATTAACGTGTCTATTTCAAAAAAGTGTTTGATTTCGGACAGGTCAAAGTTTGCCAGAAGCGATAGGTCCTAAAATACGTCTTATCGAGACGATAAAATATGTAACACAACATACTAGTACTTAATTTTCTACATATCCGACTTGCTGGCCCGAATTAATTTTACAAACCCATATTTAGGTATTAGATACTTAAATCAGTTTACCTTCATTGCATATATTAAAATGGCGGTCATTCTGCCAACCAATCGAATATTGGCCACTGCCTGAGTATACGGTGGTACGGAACCGTTACCCCAGTCTATTAAGATAACGTTGCAATCTTCGATTTTCAGTAAACGAGCAGCCATGGCCTGTAAATTCGAAAGAAATTACTACCTTTAGAATTCTCTTTCGATTTTTTTTTTTCAATTTTTTGAACGTACTTTTATCCATGGTCGATCTCCTGTTTCCAAAAATCCGTGCATTACAAAATAAGTCATATGATGAGATCCTAGGTTTGAATCTTTAATATTCGTCGCATTCGTGTAATCCAAGTACTGGCATTCTGTCGGATTGAATTTGGTATGCAGACAAAATCTCGGATTTATTTTGGCAGGAGAATCTGGAAAATTGCTGACAGGTCTGGAGGTATCTTTCCACGGAGAGATGATTGAAAAACAGCCATAAACGCCGTAGCATTTCATCGTCTCGTCTGCGAACGTGGAACGATTAATTGTTTGCATCGTTGTAGAACTTTATGTAGGTAGTAGATCTAGCTCTGGGTACTTACTTTCCATAAATCCATCTTTTATCGACGAATCGAGTAAAGTAGTATTCAAATAAGATACCTGCTGCAGTTTAGCAGTTATTAAAAGTAATAAGGTTGCTGCTGTATTATTCGTTACCTCGGTGGCATTCATTTTGAATTTTATAAAATCACTTTTATCTCGTTAAACACCTGAACTGATTAAGTTGAGGAAAATCACTGTGCACTTTGCCTAAATTATACACGAGTCGAACATTTATTACCGAACCTACTGAACTTTAAACTCGAATGATAGATACCTATGAATGAGAAAAGATTTAATACCAGTTCGTTTTGTTTTTTACTGCAAAGTCTGGCTGTTATCAGCTTTTAGTACCGCGAAGAGATGCGAACAAGTTTGAAAAATAATCCCGACCGATCGTAACGTCAATTCGCGTGCGCACCTTTGTAATCCAAATCCAAAAATTAGACCCGAACGTGTTTCAGAAATGAATTATTTATTTAGTCTGATTCTTCGATTAGGTTAATTGATTCGAAGTTTTACGTTCATTTAACTATCTGACGCGATCGAATTCGAACTTAATTGTTCCATGACGAACCTATTTGTTTGAAAATAGTTCTGAGAATTGGCAAGTGTAAATTTATAAACATACTGACGTATGTATTTTAAATACTGATCGTCGCAACGACGTGCAATTTATGTACGTAAACCTTGACCAAATGCTTTATCGGTAAATTTTGCTCGAATAATATTGATCGTTTGAGGATTATTTTGATTCTAGAAAGTCTCGTCATTGACGTGATTCATCTAAAATATACTTGGAAAGTACGTCGATTTGAAATTCTGCGTTGCGAAATGAATTGAGGGGAATTTTGAATGGTGAAGTGATTATGCAATATGCACTGATTTTTGCTCATAAACTCAAATTGGATCAATAAGTTAGCATCGAAATGATTAGCATAAAAATAGGGCATTATTCGAAAGTCTTGGGCTTTTCTCCAGACTGAATTTTGGTAATTCAGAATTTGTTTTGAACCATCTTTCAGGCTGAATTTTGATCAGCATCGAAATGATTAGCATAAAAATAGGGCATTATTCGAAAGTCTTGGGCTTTTCTCCAGACTGAATTTTGGTGATTCAGAATTTGTTTTGAACCATCTTTCAGGCTGAATTTTGATAATTTTAAATTTTTTCTGTTCTTTATTCTGGCTGAATTTTGGAGATTTCAAATTTTTCCTGTAGCCCACCGTTCAAACCGAATTTTGGTAAATTTTGGTTTTTCCTGTAGTGCTGCACTTCCCTTCTGGCTGAATTTAGATAATTTCTAATTTTACCCGTATGCCCCTCCAGGGCGAATTTCGATAAATTCAGATTTCTCGTTGAATTCCGTTCTGGATGATTTCTTTTAATTTCAAATTTCTCTTGTATCATCTCCATACTGAATTTTGATGATTTCAAATTTGTACTGTGCTTCCCTTCAGAATGAATTTGGTAGGTTATGATATTTCTTAAATCCCTCCTCCCATCAGGATAAATTTTGGTGAATTAGAATTTTTCTAGCATAAGCGCACCCAGAAATTATGTTAGGGAGAGATGGAATTGAAAAAAATGGGGGGGGTAAAATTTATTGAAAAAATGAATTGAGCGATCTGTTATTGTAGTGGCATAGCATTAGGGTATTTTAGTCCAGTCATTTTAGGAGTTGACCCCTCAAAAATTAAATCCTGATTTTTTTTTCGCGTTTTACGTTCGTAATGGTGCACCACACAACATACTAAAATGGGTACCCCACAACCCTCCGCTACCCCCATGGAGGGGTAAATGTCTGCTAAAACCGGTTTTTCGTGAATATCTCCTCAAATAAGTTTCAAAATTGAAAAATAGTTATGAACAATCTTGTTTTACGTGTAATTTCCTACCAGAAGAATTTTTTGTTTTTTCAAAAAAAACTCACTTCCTTGACCAAAAATTAAGGGTAAAAAACACCTATTTTTCAATAGTTTACAACATTTTTGGAAAAAATGGAAACTTTTGTGAATATCTCCTCAAATAAGCCTTAAAATGGAAAAATGGTTATGAACAATCATGTTCTACGTGTAATTTTCTATCAGTGAGGTTCGGTTTTTTTCGAAGACACCCACTTCTTTGCCCAAAAATTGGTGGAAAACGCCTACTTTTCCTACAATTACAATATTTTTGGAAATTATGGAAATACGAAGTTGAAAGTACCCAAAATTATACCAGTGAAGAGTAATTTTTTTATACATGCTGGTAGGGTATTCCAAAAAAAGTTACCGCAAGAATTTCAACCCTTACCGTTAATTATAAGGGATGGTTATTGCAGTATTCAATAAAGTGGTAGGATTGAAATTCTTGCGGTGACTTTTTTGGAATTCCCTTCCAGCATGTATAAAAAATTACTCTTCACTGGTATAATTTTGGGTACTTTCGACTTCGTATTTCCATCACTGTCGATATTGGAAAAATAGGCGTTTTTCATCCTTGATTTTTGGGCAAAGAAGCGGATGTTTTCGAGAAAAAACAAACCTGTCTGATAGGAAATTACACGTAGAACATGATTGTTCATAACCATTTTTCCATTTTGAGGCTTATTTGAGGAGATATTCACAAAAGTTTCGATTTTTTCCAAAAATGTTGTAAAATGTTGAAAAATAGGTGTTTTTACCCTTAATTTTTGGTCAAGGAAATGAATTTTTTTTGAAAAAACAAAAAATTCTTCTGATAGGAAATTACATGTAGAACAAGATTGTTCATAACTATTTTTCAATTTTGAAACTTATTTGAGGAGATATTCACGAAAAACCGGTTTTAGCAGACATTTACCCCTCCATGGGGGTAGCGGAGGGTTGTGGGGTGTCAATTTTAGTATGTTGTGTGGTAGACCATTACGAACATAAAACGCGAAAAAAAATCAGGATTTAATTTTTGGGGGTTTGGTACATTTTTTCTCTTATTCGCCTGGACTATTTTCAATGGGTGGGTGAAATTTGCATATTATGCAGATTTGAGCAAAGAAAAATTGAAGAGTTGTGGGATTTTTGGAACGACGAATTAAATGTACAGGAGATCTGGATAAGGTTTGAAATATCAAAACCATGTATTCTATACTCATCATTTGAAGTCAAAAATGTTATATAGACAGATGATGGGCTGTAGTTGCTTAGAATAGATATACGGAGTTATTCACTCCTAGTCATGCGAAGTCAAGCTTTTTGTCTCGGAGGTCAATTTTTGAAAAAAAATTCTATTCATTCTTAATAAATAATATTTAAATAACAAAGGAGCTAATTGTGATTTTTTTAAATTAAATGTATTTGATTGAATTTTTCGTAAAAATTTAAATTTATAGGAGCTCAATGTGATTTTTTTGAATTATATTTGTTTGAAATTTTTTGTAAAAATTATTTTTTTGGGGGGGGGGGGGGGGAGTTGCTTATGAAAAAGTCAAAAAGGTCAAGCTAAGTCAAGCTTTTTTCTCCACAAATTTTGTTAAACACCTGAACATGGACAAGAATAATTCATTTTTTCAAATTTTGTTCATTTTCAAGGATAGTACTACCGAGTGACCCGAAAGTCCTGCAACTCAGTTTTTTTTTGTTGTTTGAAGAACTCAAAATTTCTGGAAAGGGTGGAGAGGGAGATGCAGTGTTACCAATTTCGTGAAAATTTGATTTTTTTTGTAAATTTTTGTCCCTTCAAATTTATTATCAGGCAAAATTTACATTCACTGATTTTTTTTATCCTCGTCAAAAACTCGTGTCATGAGCAACTGCGTATTAGTTTTTAAATTTTAAAAATTTAAAAGTTTTGGATTTTCGATTTTTATAAAAGTGCAAAAATTGAAAAATATCGAAAATTTTTGAATAATTCGTATAAATAATGAGGGATGAGTTCATATTTTTTGGAGAGAAAGGAGCCTCAACTATCCGGACCGCGCGAATCATTTCAGTCGTTCAGCGTTCAACTCTTTTTTACGTCTTATCACCATTTGAAAGAGGGAAACTGGAGGATGATGAAATAAACATTTTCGAATTTCGTTGTCGGTTGTATTTGTATGGTCAAATTCGCACAAAATTATGAATATTATTCAATAATTTGAGCAAATTCGACCATTCAGAATACAACCGACAACGAAATTCGAAAATGTTTATTTCATCATCCTCCAGTTTCCCTCTTTCAAATGGTGATAAGACGTAAAAAAGAGTTGAACGCTGAACGACTGAAATGATTCGCGCGGTCCGGATGCTATAAAATAGGATTTCATTATTCGTTGAATGTTATTATTTTTTTACCTCGGAAATTTGCGAAATCCGAAAGTTACAGGATTATTGGATCATCCAGTACTTATTCAACGTCTATCAAACCAATTTTCTATATTTTTCGTTCATTGGATGCTGAAATATCAATTCATCTAATTCGTCTATCCCACAAAATTTCAGTAAAAATTGAATTTAATAATATCCCATGATTCCTTATTTTATAAAAAAATATTCGTTTAAAATTTTTTTCTGAAAAATCAAAACAAAAGAAGGGCATTTTAGCACCATTTTTCACGTGGCAACGCTGTAAGCTACTTCGGTGTAAATATCCTAACACTCGTTTCGTTAAACGCAACATTTCACAGACGTCGCGATGCGCAACGTTGTCAAATTTCCATTTCTTTGCTCGACAATATCGACAATATCTCAGAGTCAGAAAGAAAGCATTTTTGGCCTATATACATGGCATTTTTTGTTCGTATTGACGAGTAGAATATTTGGTTTTAACATTAATACTTCAAACCTTAACCAGATCATCCTGTTCCTTTCTAGATCCAAATTGCAGTCAAATTTGGTAAAATTCATATTTTTTGAAATCGATAAAATATATTCTACTTCTGTCAGAAATTACTGATCTTTTCTAAAAAATTAGGAATTAACTAAAAAATCAGTGATTTATTTGGCTGAAAGAATTCGATCAAGAATCAACAATTTTCTCAATTTTTACCGGCTATCAAATTATTTTTTACCCAAATTGTGTTGAAAATTCTTATCATTTTCGTTGTGGTGTTATTTTTTTAGTAAGTGTCATGTCGTGTATTTGATTCTATTATACTTAATTCTGATCCAAATATTAAGCTGTTTTTCACCCAGAAGGATATTTTTGAGATTAAGAAGAAAAAAACATGGACGTGCCGAGTTGTCAGAAAGTTCGAATTATTCACACATTTCCTTGGATTTTCGTCTTAATCTTTTTTATTTTCGGTTTCAGCAGTAGTTTAATAGGTTGCTTATTGATCAACTATTCTTCGTATTTAGTGAGTCACTATGGTATCTCTGCCATCTACCGAAAAAAAAAAACAATACCTATTCAAAAATAATCATCGAAATTACTTTCGTATAATTCGCGAACAAAAATTTGCAGAGATTTGTACCTTTTTTGGTGGCCGTAATATTCGAAATGATATTAGCACCTTTAGTTGGTCTGCTGAAATCTTACCATTTGCAATACCTGCGTTCTGAATTATTCGACTCAGTAAGATGTATCGTAAGAAGCTCTAGTAACTTATCTTCTGAAGATGACGAAGTCGATTTTGATGAGAAAAATTTGAAAAGCATGAACTACGTACAAAAAAAGGTTTCAAGGTCATTCCATGTCAATTCAACCACTTTTTCATCTTGGCTCTTCAAATAAAGCTTTTTTTAAAGAAATTCTTTTATCCCTAAAGTGAAAAAATCACCGTTATTTTAGTTCCAAGGAAGGTATTCCAAAACTGAAAATGAAGATTTGGGCTGAACCAATATACTACATATATATTGAAAGTATATTCAAAAAGAACCTCTATTCAACATTTTAGATGCAAGAGTTTATTTTTTAAATTTTTATCAAATTTTTGAAAATTCAAAAATTATTCCATGGCCCTGCAAAAGAAAAAAAAATTGAAAAATTGAAAACGTTAAAAATTACAATGCATCCTATTTTCATTCTCCCGAATGGATTCGAAGTGGTTTTAAGATGTTTTGGAGCTTCCAGAAATTTTTTTGATTTTTCAGCACTGAAAAAAGTCTATAAAAATGACCAATATGAACTTGTTCTTACGAATTTTACCCTTGCTCATACTGATGACCTATTTGATCAATTAAAGTATAATTTTCTAACATTGATTTCTGCCAAGTTAAATTCATATTTTTCCCCCATATAAAATGTATTTTCATGGTGGGAAAATTCATATTGACTCGAAAGTGCTTCCAATCGAGTCGGAAGCTCAAAAAAGAATATGATATGTACAATGTACAAAATTTCGATTTCCTTTTCGATGAGTATCCTGACGCCTGTTTCAATTTTCGTCCAACATTTTTTCTGAAGAAGAATATGGATTTGACCCAGCAGTTACGAATTTTGGAAAATTGTGCTTAATCCACATTTGCATGTGCTAAATTCCATAACCCCTTTTTATTTTGAAAATATTTTGTTTTTAACCGGCAGTTTTCTCTCGGGCACCAAAGAATTGAAGAGCCAAGCAATAATCTTGAATTATCAAAAAATTCGCCAAAATTCAAAAACTGAGCTTTTGTTACTCTTTTGGATGCACTTTCGAATTCGATATAAGTATTTTTTTCGCCGGTAAGGATACCTTCCTTGTAAAGTCACTTTTCCCTTCTAACATAAATTACGACAGGAAAATTCACTGTTTCATTTTTGAGGCAAATACAGGGTGTTCCATGAATCGTCTGCCAAACTTCTTTTTTTGGATATAACTGGGTACCCCTGAAAAAAAACTTCAGATGAACATGTTGCCGATCTTGAAAATTGAAGTGGAAATGCTCTTCTAAAACAATCACGTTGAAAAAATGTTCAACCATTGGAATGAATAGTACGTTGAAATTGAACAAATTTTCACTTGATGACTTTTGGCCCAAATTTAAATTGAAGAGGAAAAAAATTGTTAAAAAATAATTCTAAAAAATAAATAACTTAATCCAGGAAATGGATAGTAAGTACTTTAAAATCTGAAGAAATTTTGTTCTAAAAACTTTTTGCCTAACATCAAAAATGAAGGGGCTAAGGCCATTTATTTTGTGGGATGCGTAAAATATAAGTTCATTGAAATTTGAAAAAATGAGGGTTACGAGTCTCTCCCCCCCCGGGATGGGGGCAGTTTGCCTCAATGGCGCTCATAAATGACTGTATTCAGTGACGTACCGATAGGGGGTAGGGGGGGGAGCTTCCCACCCGAGGAAATTTTTTATTTGTGAGTTGGGAAAATTGAACATTTCAACACATTAGTTGGGAAAATTGGACATATAGTTGGGATTAATTTTTTCGATGAAAAATAATGAATGAAATGGTTATTTTAAAATTTAGAAATCAACGAAATTTTCACTTGTTCCAACTCAAAATTGGCCATTCTCCCAAGTGATGAGTAAAAATATCAGTTGGGACGATTGGTATTTATTTTTTAAATGAAAAATGAATGAATAAAATGGTTACCTATTTTAAAAGTCGGAAATCAACAAAATTTTCACTTGTTAGTTTGGAAAATTAGTCATTTTCCCAACCTTTTCCAACTGAAAATTGATCATTTTCCCAGCGAAGAATTAAACCGTTGTAATTTATGCTTTTTTAGAAAAAAAATGATTAATTACCTTGTCATTTTAAAAATTTTCACTCGTCAACTAAAAAAATTTTTAGTTGTACTTTGTAATTTAAAAGAGATTTTTCCGCATTTTTCTTCAAAATTATTCGAATTAATTTCATTGTTCTTGTTCTTCTTAAAACTTATTTTTGATATTTGAAAATCCAATTTTTCAAAAGCGTTGGCCTCGCTACGCTCGGCTATTATATTTCTGCTTTGAGAAATCATTTTGAAGTAGAAGCAGTCGATTTTTCATTAAACTTTATTCTTCCAAAACACTATTTTATTGCACATTCAATTTGAGGTTTTCTAAAATTTTCGCCCTTACTTCGTTCGGGCCAAATCCATCTCCTATTATTTACATTGAAATTACAAAATTTTATTGATGTAAAATTATAGATAATTTTTCTTCGAAACTTCCTCCTTTTCTTCGCTCAAGGCAAATAAACTATTTCGTATGTTATGAGATTGCTTGTAGGTTTGAAAAAAACTAAAAATTTGGAGTAACCAATGAAAAAGTTATTCAGATTTTTTATCTCAAAAAGGGTCATATAATGGGTTGTAAAAACTTCAAAAGTTCGAAAAAATGATGAAAACGATTTTAAAAAATCAAAAAAACCTCACGTGCTTTGGGAAAAATTAGTACCTCTACCTACATGTAAATTTAAGAAATCAACCAAAAAAGTTTGAAAAAAATTGGTTAGCAAATTTGAATCTCACCCTCTCCCCCGGAAGTCTGATATCGGCTGTATGTAGTTGGGATTTTCACCTCTTCTCCCCCCTCCCCCGGAATGCCTTCGGTACTCACCGACTGAATTGTATGGTCTTTCACGGAGGAAATTGAAGAAGTCAAATTCAAAACTAATCGTTGACCGAAATTTGGAAACTCAAGGTCAAAATGGGGTCGAATTGACATAAAATGACCCTTATCGTTACATTATTATCCCTTCTGCGATCATTTACCAATATTCATAATTTTAAAACCATCTCATTTGTCGTTTCAGTTCAACTGCTGCGGTGTGAATTCGTACCAAGACTGGGTCGAGTACCATCGCGCCATACCAAAAAGCTGCTGCGCTCACATGCAACTCTGCACATTGAAAACAGTCAAGGAGAAAATCGGTTGCTACGAGGCAGTCCAAATGGACGTATTCAGCAATTGGAACGCTATGATAATGTTCATAATAATTTTCATATGTATCAAGGTAACACATCAGTACATCACTAGTACATTTACAGTCATCTTCCACCAGGGGGGAGAAAATCACAAAATTCGTTGATTTTTTTCTAGTCAATAATGTTAATCATGTACAAATGTAGCGAAATATCGCATTCGCCCCCTATCCATCCGGTTCATAATCCAAGGACCCAAGATATAGTCGATAGAACATTAACGCAACAAAGAAAACACAGTAGGACATGACTTCATTATGATTTAATGAATAAAAAAGTATAAAAACTGTTTATATTTAGATTAGAAACAAAGAAAATTTCCAGAAAGAGAAAAAAGTATGCACAGTTGAAAAGAGACCAAAACATATCCACACTTATTAATACCTTAATATCACGCGTGACACTACAAGAAGAAACCCCCTGATGTAATCCCCTATACATTGATGCTAAACCCAAAATTAAAAAACACATGCACACACACCTAAACGATAAGTAAAATCACAAACCAGTAAAATCGACTTGATTCACTACCTAAAGTATATACACAATAACTCGAGGATAAAAAATAGTATAAATTTTTTAACCGGCTTTGGAAACATGTAAAATTTTTGAACGTTTTTACACTTTTTTCTTATAACTCGTTCGTCTTTATTCATTTTTTTATAGTTAGCCTAAGAGTAACTTAGAGTTAGCTTATGTACATAGGGAGGCGATTTCACCGGTTTCGCACAATACCGCCATTTTGGTAAATTAACTAATATACCAACAAAAAAAATGCGAAATCAATTCGCGATTAAAATTTCTATTCGGAATTATTCCGAATAACGAACAAATCGAATGATTCGATTGACCCCTTCCTTAGTTAAAAACAATACATAAAAAAGGAAGTACGTAATTTTCACTAGAATAATTTCCTTATCTTAATTTGAGGGAGGAAAAGTAAAAAAAAAAGAAAAAAAAGAAAACAAGGGGAAATCAAAGCGCTTATTTACTATCGGTAATTCAGTTCCATGTTTTGAATTTTATTTGCTTAATTCGCGAGTTGGAACATACTCGCCGAGTACCACCGAAACGTTTCTTCGCCGAATTTTTCGTCTCGTTTTCGAATCTCAGCAGATTATTGATATCGTAATGATCGTATATTTCCGGATCGTTTTTAGTCGCTCGAATAGCGGTCGCTGTTGCTGATTTAGGTGAATTTTCGTTCACTTCGGCAGCAGCGATGAAAAATTTGTTTACTTTTTTATTGGTTTGATTGGCAGCTGAGTTGGGACCCGAGGCGGTCAACGTTGAACCGTTGATGGTAAATAATTGCTCGTTTTCGATGCTGCCTAGTAGTTCTTCGTAAATGCTGCCGTCGACCTTTGGAAATTAAATTTACAGTTAGTATGTTGAGTTTTGATATTTGATAGAGGAAATTATAGATTTTAGGAAGGATATTTACTTCGATATTGAATTCGGGGAGATCAGTGGCTTCGGAGATGTTTAATACTGGATATTGTTGAGCGTTAGCAGGTGGCTTTCGTTCGCTTTCTTGCTCTTCTGGTTCGCTGAGCCTGTCGTCGACGGGATCGTCGTCGCAGGCATTTGGTTCTTCGCTTTCGGTATCCTCGTCTTCGTTGCCTTCCAATTCTATATCGTCTTCGTAGTCCTCGAGGTTTTGATCATTGTCGTACAATGATTTCAATTCGCCTCGTTCTAGCAGCTCTAGATGCTCTGTGAACAGAATTATCGAGTTTTTAATTTTTTAATTTTGCGAGATACGAAAAATATGAATTGTAATTTGAAAAAATGAGGGCTATAAAATACAGCATTGAGCAAAATCAACAGGAAATAATCTTCGGTTTAGTTGAGTCAATTTCTTTTAGTCTAAAAAGACCCCCCCCCCCCACACCACATCTATGAATTTCAAATTTACATCGCATCATTCTCTAGGGTGATTTTAATCAAAGCAGGACAGGGGGCTGTTTGTTTTCCATAAATGACAAAATTGTATTTTTTTTCAGAAAATTTTTTAAAAATTGGATTTTAGCCAGAAACATTGCATTTGAGTTGAAAAAACGTCTGCGAATAAGAAATTCATCAGTATCATGCCCCCCCCCCCTTCAGATCAGCGATGAGAAATTTTAAATGAAACCCGAAAAAAACTGAAATAAACTAACCTTTCAATTGATTACAAAATTTTCCCTGCGGAGTTTGAACAAAAATTTGCATCGAAATTTCAAAAATTAAGACAGCTTTAATGTTTTCATTTAATTTTATTAATTTTGAGCGTATAAAAAACAAAATTAAAATTGTCTTATTAAAATGCAAAAAATCAAATATAACAGAAAAATTGAAATTTTGTAGAATTTCCGACTTGCGAATGCAGTTTTCCTCAAGTTTTTTTTTCAACTTGAAAAAGATTCATAATTTTTCTCTGCTGAAAATGCAATCTTCTCATTAATGAGGAAGATTTCCACCTGCCCCCAGTTCTACATCTTATAAGACGATTGAAAAAGAAACTAAAATTTAACAACTCACAAGAAACTGAAACAAAAAATTTAGTTTCAATTTTTTTTTGCATTTTTGTTTTTTTTAAATGGAAAAAATATTGTTCACTTACGTTTTTAAAAATTAATTTCATGAAGTCTCATCACTTTTTAAAATTTTCCTACTGAAATAATTTTTTTCCTCGGCTGAAAGTTTAATTTCATTATAAGTGAAGGAGGAGGGGTTACTCTTTGCTCCCAATTTAACGTATATTCAACAACTTGAAAAAATTGAGACCAAAACTGAAATTCATCAACAAAAAATAAAAATTAGAAAATTCCCAATCTCAAAGCTTTGGAATTTTTGATTTTTTGGGGTAAAAATCATAAAATTCTATCTGATTATTTTTAAAAAAAATCAATTTTCGACTCGAATTTGGAATTTTTCTCAAAATTTTAAGACTAGAAATGTAATTTTATTATTGACGAGGGTGACAAACTGTCCCAACTCCAATACTCCCAATTCCACTTGTAATAACGGTTGAAAAAAATTGAAATCAAAACTGAAACAAGGACTCGAATTGGAATTTTAAAAATGAAATATATTTTCAATTTCAACTTTTTTTTTTTGAAAATTCTGATTTCTTTCTAGTGAAAATTTCTTGCTTTTTTATTGTTATCAATTTCTGATTTGAAATAGGTACGTGATAGAAATTAGCAAAAAAAATTTTTAAGTATTATTTTTGTAAATTTTTGAACCTACAAATTTTCTTGATTTAAAATCATACATGGGAGGGAGACCCCCTTCTCTGTACTTTCTTCCCACTACAATTTTAAATCCAATAACGACTGAGAAAAGAAACTAAAACCAAAACTGGAATTGGAATTACAAAATTTGACAGAAACCCTCAAAAACAAAACTGTAAGCAAAAACCGAAATTTTCAAGTTACATTTTAACCCATTTGAAATAGATCCTCATCGAAATATTCCCTAGCAATAAAATGTATTTATAATTGAAATTTTCAGAAGTAAATAAAAAATGGTTTCTTGTATGAATTGTACGTAAAAGTCATTTTTACCTTTTTTTTTCAGAAATTACTTTCTGCTCAAAAAATGCTTAGATTATTTTTCATTTTCCCTAAGAACTTGTTTACAAATCAATATTTGAACCTAAATTTGCAATAATAGACAACATAAAGTATAATGGATGGAGGAGAGGGGGAAGAGGAAGGCAGAATGAAATTTTTCTTAAATTTCATCCGTATTTTCAAGTTGAACTTTGTTTTTCGGAATTTTTCTTCCCATTTCGATATTGTAAAATTTCAAATTGTTCAAAAATATCTTCATTTTTGCGATCAAGTCAACGATGAGTTTTCAATCAAAATTGACATCTTTATTTTGTATCAAGTTTTTTTTTCATTTCTCACTACATACATATTTTTTACAGGAAAAAAATCATATCATACTAACAAAAAATTCACACCGAAAAATCAATAAATTTTCATATCCATCAAAAATCATTTTTTCACAATAACGTAAACCTAAAACTAATTTCCTTCACTCGTTTTTTCACGTAAAAAATTCCAAAACGAACAAGAATTCCGAACAAACCATAAAAAGAACATAAGTGATAAAATTGACGGAACCTCGACCAAGCTATATTCAAAAACAAACACAATATTCGGTTAAATCCACATCGACGTACTCACCGGGATATTCCATTGCTCTTTTAATAGCAGCGGAATCTTTTTTGGTCCATTTTTGCACCTCATCTTCTAACTTAGCCGCCTTGCTAGGATTTAGAGCCCATAGACACCCTTTCCTTTGGGCACTACCGGCGGGTTTTTCAATTTTTTCAAAACACTTATTCAAACTAAGATTATGCCTGACTGAATTCTTCCAACCATTGGGCGCAGTCTTAAAATAAGGAAAATGATTGCTAAACGAGAAACAAATCAAAGATTAATACATTTTCACCATCGAAGATGGTAATTTACAATAACCCTTAGATAAATTCTTACCACATAAAATTGTATATTTCGGCAACAGGAAGACAACCATGTTTAGAATTTTTTAAAGCCATGGCTATCAAACACGAATAGGAGAACGCCGGTTTAGGATAGAATGTTTCATTCTGGTAGTAAAATCCGCACTTAGGACTATTGGTATTTTTCGCAGCCACCGATGTAGTTTTCAAGCGACTATCCATTTTTACTTGGTTATTGCTATTTACGTAACTATTTGAAGTAAGCGGAGTCGCGTTGGATGATTCGACCAACGCTGGCTTTAGTATTCGTACACCGGGTTTCAAATTCGTCGTCGGTTTGGGTTGATCTTCATCCGAGCAAGTTTCTTTCACAGAAATAAACTTGGTTCGAGGTTTCTTCGGTAGTAAATCATCGTCGTTCGATGATTCGGTGGGTTCGGTTTTCACCCTGTTGACTGGCAATGATATCGTGGCAACAGGGACGATAGGTTCTTTGGATTCTTCTTTGATATTGACACTTTCTTCTTCGGTTAAACGAAAGCCGTTAGGAATTACTATGTTTGGATTAACCATTATGGCCGATTCGGGATCTCCTCCTGTTGAATTGAAAAATTAATTAGAAATTGAAATGAATGTTTGATTGTGTTTACAAATGTGTTATCGTTCACACGAGTGAAACAATGTGATGAACATCTGCGAACGCAGACGACTCGAAAGTGGGGTAAATGAACCGTTTCACAACGTCTACGTCAACGATAGAGTTATCTACGATCGATGTATTGGTTGATATTTATATTTAAAATTGGTACGAAAATATTACTACGCATATTCCTTACCACGAACTATCAAACTGTACATTCGAAAGCGATAAATTAACAAAAAATTGCCCGTAAAATACTGGCAAGAAAACGCAACGGTGCCAAAAAATACAAAAACTGAGTTAATTATATCAAAGAGGGAATAAGGTTATCGAAAATGACGTAATAGGTAATAAATACAGAGGTATTGAAAAGATTCGAGTTTTTTCGAGCATTCAACTGTACAATTTCTTATCTTTTTTTGGCATTTTGGCGCCAAAAATAGTCTATCACTGATAACAAATTTCATCTTAGAGGTTTTCCAAAAAGTTTTTACTTAAAAATTTTAAAAAGAGTGAATTCATCAAAATCTAGGAGAAAAATTTTCGACGATTAAAAATTAAATTTATCATCGATCTGTTTCAATAACATTTCTAAGTACGGAATTACGATCATTATAATTATTCCAAACATGGTTTTAAATTTAAGAAAAGAAAGAAAAATTGATCATTTTTGAAGAAGAGAAGATAACAAAATTGTCCACACTTTCTCAATTCGATATTATTGATCCTTCGATCACATACGAGACATTTTCAGACGTATTTTTCCATCGACAACTACTCTTATAGATTAAAACACACACACAAGAATACAAAAATGGATCACAACTGATAGATAAAGCTATCGAATATTCTCACAACTCGTTTGACTACTCACCAATGAAATCCAAATGTAGATTCGAATTGTACATGGAATTGGAATTATTATTCAAACTCCAAGGATGCTTTGAGCTCCAAACACCGTATAAACCATTATTTAAATCATCATCTTCGTCGACGGAGCAGGACATACTCTCTTTGAAATCGTCCGTAGTCTCAAACTCCATTTCTTTGGGTAAGTCGAAAAAAGCGTCGTCGAAAGTTTCATAACTATAACTATGAATAGGACTGGCTAAGAAATCCATCTTGAATATCCAGCGAAACGAAAGAACCTACGACAGAAGTAAGTTGAACGCAACTGATATTGATACCGGTACGGTAAGTTTATTATGATAATGCTTAACAACAAGTGTACGAATTTTGGCGCCATTAAATACTCGAGGAATATAATTTCGGACGGATTGGAAAAAATGAAACAATAAAATTATCAATCCTACGTACATTCCGGACGAGGTGATAATGAAGTGTCAATCATAATGATTAGTAGTATTAATAAATGGAAAAATTTATTATATTGGCGCAATTTATCTGTAACCATAGAAACGGCTTCGTATCATTAATGGCGGGATATTGGTGATAATAGAAGATTGCCAACGATTCGAGAAACTTTTTAATACATTTAGTAAACGAATTGTACGAAGGAAATGATCCATTAATCGGAGATAATTTATTATCACGGTAATGAGGGAAAATTACATCAGCGATCGAAGTTATCAGTTACAATGGTTTTGGCGCTTGAGCGGCAAATCGCCATTAACCACTAAAATACAATTAACGATACTTACGAATATGCTTAAACAAAATTTGACTAATGACAAGAATAATTAAATTTTAAAAAGCACAGCGAATTTAGAAAGCATTCTTCATCGAGAAAATTATTTAAAAGAAGTGATTAAAACCTAAAAGTTAAAACACCGGAATACTGCAATCGGCATTTTTTAGTTTTAAACGTTCCTTCAATAACACTGAAATGACGCGATTGGCTGAGCGGAGAAATACGGTGACGTGATTGGCTGAAACCGAGACCACATGACTTTGTTGTAGTATTGATTGTTTGAAAATAATCGATCTTTTCACTTTCACCGATGCCGCATGACGGAACATTTTTTTTCTTTGTTTGTTGTTCCTAAATTTTTTAGGCTTTGCGAGGTTGCGTATTCTTCTGTAGATGTGTTCAAAAATTGTTTGGATTTGAATTCTTTTGAATAAAACTAGAATTTTTGGGAAAATATTCATTTCTGGATTTTTTTTTACTATTATTCATTCAGAAAAATGATATTAAAAAATATTAGGCCGATTCAGCACATTTATTATTGAATTATTTGATTTATTTTTCAATAGGTAGGCTTTTCTGACAAATGTCGTAATATTTTTGATAGGATTTGCCTATTTTTTCTTATCGATAAAAATTCTCAAAATTTTTATCAAAACTTCAAAACAATGGAAAAAAATTTTGTATTTGCGATTTGAATTTGAAACCGCTAAAAAGATGATGATTTATTAGTATTTCTACCCGAAAATAGATCATTTTTAAGTAAAATTACAATTGGTGAACATCATATTTGACCAAGATGCTGCGAAGAGAAATATTTCAGTAAGTTTTCCGATGTTCTATCTCAATGAACATCCTCATCTATTTTGACTATTTTCCATAATTCTGTTCTGAGATAATTTATTTCATGTTGTATTATTTTTTTCATCACCTGTTCAGGAGTGTTATTCAAACAATCAAACGACCCATATGCAGCACAACTGTTTCAATTACGAAACCTCACCGGAACACATATGCCCGCACTTATCCAACTCTTTTAGTGTTTCCAGATGGATCGACTATTCAGATAAGATATCCAGAACCCAGAGCGATTATCAAGGTTTATTTCGGTCACGTTTCTCAATAGTTTTCCGTTTCGAGCAGCGTATTGATGGGTTTGTTTTTCTGTCCTCTTTTTTTCAGTTACCACTCGACATAGACTCCTTGAATGAAAATGAGAAACGAGCCCGTTTGGAATTGAGAAAACCAAAGAAGAAAATGGTAGTAGTGGAGGCTGCGAAGGTTTCATACGACGCTTCTAAATATATCAATTTACTCAAGAAGAAAAAATAATTGATGATTCTCGTGTTAGTTAACTATTTATTGATGGGTTGAATTTATTTTATAAAAGTGATCGTTTTCTGTTGAATGTTTCCTTCTTCCTTTCTCCCTGTTCATTCTCAGGTTCGAGGAGAATTATTCAATGTACTGAAGAATTCATTTGAGTAATCGTAATTGTGTAAAATAAATTGATCGTTGTTGTGTTTTACTAATTACTACATTCTTTCCATAATCTTTTACACTCGCCGGCACTGGATTAAAATTCAAAATTGAAGATCAATACGAGTGAAAAAAATTGACCATTTTTCTGTCTAGGTGGAAAATTTCTTCATGAAAAAATTTCCAGATGAAGAATCAACGATCCGGTACAACACATCAAGATTCATCGAAATTTTCCATTTAAAACAATTAAAACATTAAATTGAAAAGAATTGTCCTTCACGTGACGTAATCCACGTAAAGAATCAGAGCTAAAAATAATAACATAGGATTAAAAACTAGGCACCAATGAAAAACGAGATTTTATTTCGGAATCGATTCGAGCTTCAGTTTCGTCCAAATTTCAATTGCAATTTCCAATCACGATATAAACATAACATTCAACATTGATTAAAGTTTCAAATGAATTATTCATGTAACGAGTTTTATATTTTGTTAATATTATCTTTCGATTCAAAAATCAATGTTTGATCATTATTTTTAGATCGTGGACATACTGAAATAGATCCAGCACTTTCAACTTGAAACAATTAACGTGATTTTTTAAAAGTCTTTATCATAGGATGGCATCATTATCTGGTATGTATTCAGATTATATCGTGCACACGTTAAATTCACGATAGAATGGTGTCAATTTCATTTTCATTATGTCATTTTTCGCAGATGATAATAATAGTAATCTAAACGACGAAGCCCCTCCGAATAACGAGAAAAAAGTTGAATCAGGAGATAATCAAGAAACAAAAAATGGTGAGGTGATTTTGCTATCCAAATGTGTTTCTTTTACATTTCATGTGTTCTTGAATGCGATGTATTTTTGTAGAAAACACTCCACAGAATGAGAATTCAACCAGTATAGATTTATTCGGTTCCAATCGTCCAGTTAATATTTGTTCTCCGTTGAATGTGCAAAGTTCTTATAAGCCTGGTAATACATTGTTGTAATATTCTGTGCAATGAATTATTATCAACGTTGTTAATTAATCGATTCGATGTTTGTAGTGTTTGGTACGAGTAGAAGTATTTTGAAACCATCCACCTTATTCACCGATGCGAATACCTCAACGCCTTCTGTTACCTTTGGTAACAATACCAGTAAATCTGTGAAATTGAAACCATCTGTGTTAGCTACCCCTTTTGTAAATAGTAAGTGAATTATTTTAATTAGTAAATCGAAACTATTCACTTGTTACTTAATGGGATTCTTCTCCAGATGAATTCAGTAAGACACTCGATTCAAAAGCAAACTGTGATGAGAAGTCCGATAAGTTACCGCAGTCGGATAAGAATTCCTCATCGGAGGTAACTATACCAAATTTCGGAAAATAGTTCTCTTGTCACTATTTAACCTTCGTCGAATTGCTTACAGGATACGAAAAGTTCTATGGCATCAGTTCCTCCTAAGTTCGTCCCATTGAATGGCCCCTCAACAACACCTAGTGTAAGTTTAGCTGTAACTACTTCTGCAACTAGTTCTATTACACCTGTTTCCAATTCCGTTTCCTCGGGCACCCCAAGCAGTACTTCCATTTCAACAGAATTCGTATTCGGACAAAATTTACACGAAAGAGTAACGGTAATGATGCATTTGTTTACTATTCGAAATTATTATCTACGCGTTATTAAACTATAATTATTCGTAGATCGAGAAAGATGCCACTCCACAGCCTCAAGAACCCGTAACTCAAAATGGTACCACTTTTTCGGAAATGTTATTTTCTTCTGCGCTCAAACAAGAATCGGCCAATACAAAGCAAGAAGTAAGTTTCCCAATTTATAGTCTCTTTCGCTATTCCGAATATTTATTTTTTATTATTAATGTTACAGGATGGTGGTTCTCACGTATTTAGTAACGGTAACGCTAAAACACTGAGCGTATCTGCGAAAGAATACGAAGAAGCTCGTTCGGTTAAAAGAAAATACGAAGAAGTAGCCATTGTAACTGGCGAAGAAGACGAACAGAATGTGTTACAAGTAAAAAATTCGACATTCGTGTATCTTATCATGATTTGAGGGCGTAATTTAATGGAATATGTTTCTAAATTACAGATTAATTGCAAGCTTTTTGCATTCGATAATGCTTCGAGCAGTTGGGCGGAAAGAGGACGAGGAACATTACGCGTTAACGATAAAGAAACGTCTGAAGGTCGAAATTCCAGATTAGTTATGAGGTTATTGGGAAATTTACGACTTGTGCTTAATACTAAAGTAAGTACTCAAACTTTAATATCAATTGTTCGATCGAATTTCATTCAATTCGTTTATGAAATTTTGCAGATATGGAGTGATATGAGTGTCGAACATGTCAGTAAGAAAAGTGTTCGATTAACAGCCATTGATAACGATGGTCAAGTCAGAATATACTTAGTCATGGTAAGTGTACAACTGAATACTTGGGCATCGTCAAATTTAATGTACTTTTTTCAACAGTAATTTTTTTTCAGGCAAGTCCGAAAGATTCAGAGCAATTGTACAACGTTCTCTCGACGAGAATACAAAAAAAGAAATTAAAAATATCCGCCGAAGAAAGCACCTCAAGCAGTTCTGCTAAAATGGCATAACTCTTTTGTAAATGCCTCCTTTTAAATTTTTCTCTTTTTCGAAATTTCGTGTACTCGGCTACTTTCCTTGTACCCATGAACAATTTGGTTGCTTAAAGCTTATCTAACTTATATTAGTATTGATTGCCCTGAAAAAATGTAACCGATTATCAAAGTTGATCATATATTTTCGTGTTTCTGTCCCTAATTTACAATCGCAATAGGTCTTGAAATGGTTTTGTATGATAATCAATTGTATTTTTTTTTGATTCTGAATAAATATAAGTTTTTACGTTCTAAAGAAGAATTAATAAATCATAGTGGAAGAGGTGTTTTTAATAATCATTTTACAAAAATATACAATACTCAATTTTCACAACATTCAATCGTTGAAAAAAAAACAGACAAAACACGAATAATGAAAAGTAAGTAGAATAAATTACCTAAATAACTAAAATAGTACCATAATTCATGAATATTATCGTTTCCATGAAAGGAATATCACAAATTTTCTGCTACACAGCAACAAAAGTTCAAATTCAATATTCAAGTCTTAAATCTGTAAAAATAACACATTCGTTCCAACTTTTGTTCAATTTAAATTTATTTTAGCGATGAATAATAATCTTACCATTGGCTTTAGCCATTTTTTGATATTGATGCAGTCTTTGCTGCCACAAATTCCAATAACGCTGACAATTATCTTTATTCAAATGGAATATATCAGCTTTAGTTCCGTCGATATAAGAAAATATCAGCAAACCTTCTTCGATCTAAAAACATTCAACAATTGGATAATAAAATTAGTAAAAATCGAAAAATGTCTTTGATGAATGATATAGATACCTTGAACGGATAAAGATGGTCATAATTAGCAGCTCCGATATAAGCAGCTATTTGTAAAGGAGCGTCATAAGTCTGGCTAATCGATGATTTTCTTTTGTCAGTTTTCTTCCAATCGATCAACACTGGTTTACCTCTGAAAAAAAACAACCAAATGTAAATAAAATACGAAGTACAAAATCCAAACTGAATTTAAAATTTACCTGAACTCAGCAACGCAGTCTATAATTCCCTTGTATTTAAGCTCTTCATGAACTACATAAGATTCAGTAACTTTAATATCAGCGAATAGAGGAAAAACATTCTGTAAACTTTTCCAACATCCTTCTAGTTCCGGTTTAATATCTAGATCTTTTTCATCTGTGCCCATAAGGCGTTGTTGAATTATGCTATGCAGCATTGTTCCGGTATCTAACAAATCTACAAAAAGAGAAAATTTACATGAAATGAATTTTAAAAAAATTTATAGAGACCTCGATATTTACTTTTTTGATATTTATCAAAACCCTCTTGGCCCATCTCAGCAATTAGATTATTTTTCCATCTTTCTAACACCATTTTCGCAATATCTGATTTCGTTTCACTGAGAATTGTGGTAACCGCAGGATAATAACTGTAGATCTCTTGTTTTACAGGATTCATTTCGTATAAATGACCAGCAACGTACTCTTGTTTTGAAGGATTGTAGATGGGAAAATTGGGAAACGTCAGTTCAACTTCTGAAATAAAAATGAAAAAATTAAACGGAGAATTGGTTATGATTTTGAGACCTTTGAAAAGCAAACCTTCGCTTTTTTTCGGTTGTTTTATTGCAATATCAGTAAATGTTGTATACGCCGAAGTATTGAAACCAGTACTACGAGGCGCTGAATTTTCCTTCACAGAAGTATCAATTTTAGAGATTTCTGGTATTTCAAGTTTAATATCCAATTCTGATCTTGTGTCTGATTCTGAAAAAATATAGATGTTGAAATTCTAGATTGAATCAAAACGACAAGCAGTGTTGTTTAAATTTTACGTACGTTCGTGTAAAGATTGATATAACTTCAGTCGATTCAGCCACAATTTCCAGTAATGAAAACAATTTTCTTTTTTTAAATGAAATATATCTGCTTTGCTACCATCCTCATACGACATCACTAATAGACATTCTTCCACCTGGAAAATAATTCATGTAAATTGATTTTTTTTAAAAATGTATGTGCACTTTAAGGTTGAAAAAATCAATTCATTACTCTAAATGGATAATTTTCGTCGTAATTCAAGGCTCCAATATAAGCTGCGATTTGGACTGGAGCATCAAATGTCATATTTATAGTTGATTTGATTTTACTAGACTTTTTCCAACTAACTAATACTGGTTTATTTCTGAAATTTGAACGAATATTAAAATCATTGAAATATCTATGTATTAAAAGATTTCACCCAGACGAAACTCACTTGAACTCAACAATACTATCAATCATTCCTTTGTACTTCAATTCCGGATGCACAACCATTTTTTCCATAGTTTTTAAATCGGAGAATAACGGAAATACGCAATCTAAACTTTGCCAACATCCCTGAAATTCTGGAGCAATATCGAGATCTTCATTTTTAGCACCGAGTAATCGTTTCTTGATCAGTTTCATGAGAACGTTTCGAGACTGCAATTGTTCTGCAAAAATTGACATGCTTAGTCAGTGTACATTTTTGATACAAAATTAAATAAAAATAAAAATTACTTCTTTGCTGTTCGTCAAATTTATCTTGACCGAGTTCTTCAACTTGATTAGTTTTCCAATTACTTAAACCAGCTTTGGCTCTGTCAGACATTGTTTCAGTGAGTATGGTCGTGACGGTAGGAAATGTTCGAAACGAGCTTTTCATGATAGGATTAATATTATAAGTTTGAGTAGGAACGTATTCTTTTTTAGCTTCATTAAATAGGGGAAATAATAATGTAGATTCTGTGAAAAAAAAAATAGTAATAATATAACAATATCGATGATTGTAAATCCCTTATTTGCACAAAATATTTTGCACCAACCTTTGATCGTAGCTTTTACCGATTCATCGTTCTTATTAGACTTTTCAGTAGGATTAGTTTCATTAGCAATCAGCAACGATTCAACTTTTTCAAAAGGTTGGATAGGATTTTCAGTGACAGGTGGGCTATCTGCAGGCGTATCATTCGAAAGCGTGCTCCCTTTCAAACATAAATCATAATAGATGCATTCTTCTGAATCTTCTTCCATAATAAGTTTTACATTTTTGGTAGATTTTTTACGTTTCTTCTTCAACGGATTTCCAAACAGCAGATTATTTTCATAGTCTAGCCTTTCTAAAGCTTCTTTCTCCTTCCGACCGTTGGTGTTGGATGATTTAGTCTTCAGACGAGAAATAACAAGAAATGGGTTCTTCAATTTCAAAAAAGTTTGCATCATCTTGCTGGATTTTATAATATCGATCAAACTATCATAATTAAACAAACTATCGCGATTATAATAACGGTTATGAGAACGATTTAAGCCCTGACTAAATTAAATACACAATAAGAATTTTAAAATACCAAAATTCGGTGCAATTTACTTGTTACTTAAATTGCAAAATAAAATAAAATAAAACCGCTCAATTTCGCCGAGAAACAGAAACACAGAAACGAGGAAAACATCGAAATTTTTTGATAACATTCTACATTCTGATAAGAGAAAACTTAGTACTTTTTTTTAGGAGCAACCGGCAACACTGAATACTGAAACAAAAATTTTTCTTTTTTTTCTCCCAAAAATAAAATTGAAATTCAAGTTTTCATCATTTTTCATCTCATAAAAAATTCAGAACAATGAAATTAATTTCGAAAAGTGATTGTTTAATTAAATACAATACCATAAGAAAAAATCAGAGCAAATCATCTGCATTGGTAATCTCTAATCCAATTTGAATATACAAAAAACTTGATAAATTATTTTAAAAATAATACTATTATTAAAATCGAACTAAAATACATTTATTACAGCACAGGATAAATCTAACAACTGAAGATATTCACTGGCACCTTCTTGAAGACGCCAAGCACAAACCGAAATCTTCTCACAGATATTAGCTTTCTGAATATCAGTTAAATTACTTTTCGCTATAATTAAATCTTGAAACTGATCTAAAACTTGAGGAGCACAATACGCCGACGAAATCAACTCTTCGATGACAATTTCAGCCTTATCGAAATTACGTTCTTTGCAAACGTCGAACAAATCCTCAATATATTTATCCGGAATAACGCCAGTAACTTCTAAAACATCTTCATAAAGCACGCCTTCTTCTCCCTTCAGTCGAGCACATGATTGCAAGCAAGTAATAGCTCTTCTCAAATCACCACCGGACGTATCCACCAACGTCTGAAGAGTTTTCTCATCGCAGGAAACTTTTTCTTCTTCGGAGATCAGCTTCAAACGTGTCAACATAGTATCTTTACTGAGAGGTTTAAATCTATACTTGGCACAACGGGAAGTTAAAGGCTGGATAATACAACTGACGTAATTACAAATTAGACAGAATCTAGTGGATTTGGTTTCTTTTTCCATTGTTCTTCGTAAAGCTGCCTGGGCTGCGTTAGTCATCGAATCGGCTTCGTCCAATATGACGATTTTAAAAGGAGGACAAGGTTTACCATCGGGTCTGGTTGAAGAGACCGACAGCTGCGAGAATGTTTTCACTTTATCACGTATTACTTGAATACCACGATCATCCGAAGCATTCAGTTCGAGTATTCTGTCTTTGTACATATCACCAAATAGCTGACGAGCGGCTGCGATAATTGTACTCGTTTTACCAGTACCGGGAGGTCCATAGAATAGGAAATGTGGTAAATCTGCGCCTTGGAGACATTGCTTTAATGTAGCGACGATTTCGTTTTGTTCGACAATATCGTCAACGGTTCGTGGTCGGTATTTCTCAACCCATGGTGTTGGTTTCTTGCTTTTCTTCTCATCTTTTTTCAATGTCTGCTTGGAACTGGATGCGTCATCGTTTGGGCTTACTACTTTATTCGATTTAAGAAAAGCGTCCATTTTCTGTAAAGAAAAAATATCGGTTACGAATGAAACACATTGATATTTTTCTGAAAAGTACACAAGGGAAACGACTACTTACGTAAAGCAGTATGAGGAATGGAGTTGAAAGCTACAAGATTTTCTATTTCTGCACCAGCACCATTGATTTATAAGCTAATTTTCAACGAAATAAACACAAAACTTTTGAAAAGAGAACTCTAAAGTTGAGCTTTTACGTAGGAAAAGGAAAACCGAGAGAAAGGAAGAAGGAAGGCGCGAAATATATAAATTTTATTGACTTTGTATTGGAACGGTTTTAGCTGTTATAAATTTGATTTTGTTTCTTTTTTTCATAAACAGGCGTGGTTGGCAACATTGACTTCGAAAAAAAAATGAAAAACAAGTGATAAAAATTTTGGAAAAGAACATGTGTGCGTAAATTTTTATGTAATTTAACCGTTTTACCATTAAATTTCGCGAAGATTTTCTCCAAATGCATCAGTAGTGTTCAACTATGCGTGATAGAAATATTTTTGCCGAATTACCAGTCGAAGAAACACGAGAAAACACAGTTTCTGTAAGTAACTCATCAACAGAAACTTATCCGAAACGTTCAAACATAAGAAGAGTTCGAAAGATCAAAAATACCGCCAGCCCTGCGGCTAAATTAACCACATTTGATAGCGTAGATATCAAAGAATTTGAAAAATTATCCATCGATTCTAACGTATCGTCGGATCAGGAAAATATGAAGAGTACTACGCCGAAGAAATCCAAACCTTCAGTCTCCAACAATTTAGTTAATATTAATCATAAGAAAGCTACCGGTGCTGATAATTGGAAAGCCTTCCTAGAAAGTAATGCGAAAACGAAAGAAACACCTGAAGATGAATTCACTTTGAATATCGCCGTCGAAGATGAATCCGATACGGTTAAAAAAACTCACGTAGTTGCCATGGATTGTGAG
The DNA here is from genome assembly GCA_033439095.1 of Pseudococcus viburni. Classification (NCBI taxonomy): domain Eukaryota; kingdom Metazoa; phylum Arthropoda; class Insecta; order Hemiptera; family Pseudococcidae; genus Pseudococcus; species Pseudococcus viburni. The sequence continues at coordinate 74,677 of JAVBJF010000333.1, read as the reverse complement.
ATGGTAGGCATCGGAGAAGATAAAAAAGAAAACATGCTAGCTCGTGTTTCTATAGTTAATTCGTTAGGAGAATGTATATACGACACGTTTGTCAAACCAACAGCTACCATAACAGATTACCGTACAGCTGTAAGCGGGGTTAGGCCTTGCGATTTAGTAAATGCTGAGAAATTTCCCGTCGTACAGAAAAAAGTATTGGAAATCCTTCGTGGTAAGGTCCTTGTAGGACACGCAGTTCATAACGATTTAATCGTGTTGAATATCAGACACCCTAGACATAAGACTAGAGATACCTCTCGTTTCAAGAAATTTTACCAGATTGGTGTCGGTACACCAAGTTTGAAAAAACTGACCTCTCATTTTTTGAATGTTGATATTCAAACTGGTGAACATAATTCTATTCAGGATGCGCAAGCTGCCATGCAACTTTATATGTTATATCGTAAAGAATGGGAAGCCGATGTTAAACAACACAGACACGCTGTTTTACGAAGTCGTTCGATTAAAAAACCCAAGAAGACGCATAAGACGAAAAAGAAGCATCGAAATTATTAAATTATTTGTTATTTTTCCCCCTTTCGTTCTGAGTAATCAAGCTGAGTTTGTGAAATATTATTTGTATCGTTATTTAATAAATCATTATTTTTATCGTTCGTTTTATTGCTTTGGAGTCTATTAAATTTTTTTAAATGACAACTACAAACGTAACTAAGCAATCTGATTTCTTCATGGCTGTATACCTGTACAGTATTAACAATTTTTTACAAGCTTAGACCCATAAATAAATAAAAATATAACGTGAAAACACTTATGGAAATGTTAAATTGTACAATTTTGAATGATTATTGCATAAATGACTTGAGTTTAACTCGTAAATCTGTTTCTCAACCTGTTGAAAATCTTATCTCTAGGTCAAGTACGAGTTTATTTCGGTCCAAGCATGTCTTCGGGTTTAACCCACTTATCGAATTCTTCTTCGGTTAAATAATTCAATTTGAGAGCAGCCTGTTTCAAGGTGGTTCCTTCTTTGTGAGCGGTTTTAGCAATTTTGGCAGACTGAAATTAAATTTTGTTGATATAATTAATTTCTATCAGCAGTATAATTTTTCATAGGAAATCAGACTTGAGGAACGTACTTTGTCATATCCAATATGAGGATTCAAAGCAGTGACCAACATCAACGATTCATGTAACAACTTGGCAATTCTATCTTCATTGGCAACAATTCCAATCACACATTTATCAGTGAACGCTACGCTACTATTAGCAATTAACCTAATTGACCTAAGGACATTTGATACAATCATAGGTTTGAAAACGTTCAATTCGAAATGTCCATTGCTTCCTCCCACCGTAACGGCGACATGATTTCCCATTACTTGAGCTGCAACCATGGTGATGGCTTCGCATTGGGTCGGATTTACTTTACCTATAAAGAAGATGAAATTTAATATCAATTCAATGGATAAATTTACATTTCTTATAAAAAATTATTCGTACCAGGCATGATGCTACTTCCAGGTTCATTTTCAGGTAAACTTAATTCACCAAGACCACATCTAGGTCCAGACGCCAAGAATCTAATATCGTTGGCAATTTTCATTAAACTAACAGCTACCGTGTTCAGAGCACCGGAAACTTCAACCATAGCGTCATGACAGGCCAATGCTTCAAATTTATTAGGAGCAGATTGAAATGGAAGGCCTGAAATTTTTTTTAATTTATACTAAACGCTTATAACATCTTGATTTTATCGAATCTAAAAATACCTGTCAAATCACTAATCTTTGAGGCGCATTTTTCAGCGAAACCGATACGAGTATTTAAACCGGTACCGACAGCAGTACCACCGAGAGCCAATAGGTATAATCTTGGTAGCGTAGATTCGATTCGTTCAATTCCGAATTTAATCTGCTGCACGTAGCCGCTGAATTCTTGGCCCAGCGTCAAGGGCGTAGCATCCTATAATTTTTTATAGAAATTATTACCAAATTGAAAAACTATAGACAATGCTTTCGATAATATTACGTACTTGGGTATGAGTTCTGCCAATTTTAATAATATTGGCGAATGATTTAGCTTTGGCGTCTAAAGCATCGTGCAAAAGTCTCAAGCTAGGTAATAGACATTGATTAATTTCGACAGCGACTGCAATATGCATAGCAGTAGGGAAAGTATCGTTGGAACTTTGACTCTTGTTCACATGGTCGTTCGGATGGACGGGAGATTTACTGCCTAGCTTTCCTCCCAGAAGTTCGATAGCTCTATTACTAATTACCTAAGGATAAAAAAATATAAAAATGCAAGAAATACGATTGCTGGAGGTTTTTCCAAGTACCTCGTTCGTATTCATGTTAGTTTGAGTTCCAGAACCAGTCTGCCAAATAACCAGCGGGAAATGATCTTCGTATAATTTTCCTGATATCACTTCATCAGCTGCAGAGCTAATGGCTTCTGCGACTTTGGCATCTAATCCGTAATCTTTATTAACGATAGCGGCAGCTTTCTTGAGTATTCCCATAGCTCTGATTACAGCTTCCTAAAATTATCAATATTATTGGTAAATTGGGCGATAAATTAGATTTGGATTTTTCCACGAAGAAATCTCTAACCGGCATTCGTTCGGTGGACCCTCCAATAGGAAAATTCATGACGGATCGAACAGTCTGGGCTCCGTAGTACTTGTCATCGGGGACATCGAGTTCTCCAAACGTATCAGATTCTTTACGTGGCTGAAAAATTAATCAATTTGTTAATTCGATAAGTATTCAATCAATTGGGCGTAACGTGCCAGGTACTTCTGAATATTAATTAAGAAAGTTCAAGATAAAGAGTTGATAAATTGATATAATTTCGTAAACTTCGTGTATCTCGATGGGTAAAGGTCATCTCCACTCTTTCCATTCATACCAATATTCAAATGAATCAGCTTTATTGTACTGAATTACTTATAATGCAAAAATACTAGACTGATTAATTAAACGAATAATTACTACGAAGACTTACCATAATGGATGTGGTCGACAAACAAGTTTTCAAAGAATCTGCGAATTTTTTAGCATATAAAAACTGACGGCGACCGCAACTAATACGTAACTGCTTCACGGTAACAAGTGCCATGGCTGATGAGTTTTATGATTGAGTTTGATTAGAAGTTTATAGCAACCAAAGCAACTTTCTTATGAGCTAGCTATCTTACTCGACCTATGAAGTGATCGGTGTTATCAGGAGAAAGTTGTAATTTGTTTACAAGCTTTGAAGGTCGAAGAACTTGAAGAAATGCCAACACAATTCGAGAATGTATCGTGTTAGGCGGTGATAAGAAAATAATTAAAATTTTACGAAAAATTTATCGTATCGACGATCGTGGTTGTGATCGGATTACATTTTCACAATTTGCACAATTTTTTTCAGTTTTTTGCACATTTCAGTTTTCAGGTTGAGATGTAGATCATCGTCGTCGGTCACGTAGTTCACGTACACTCTTATCATTTCTATCAGGTTTCAGGTAAGTTCGAGCTGTGTTTCTTGCACTCGTCTATTATAAATTTATAATTCACGTATATATTAACCCACAACCGTAGACACAGTTACGGAACGTCGTACGCGGAACAGTTCGTTGACTTCGCTTTCTGTAACCGCTACTTCATCACTTCAATTGATCTACGCTAATAAACAAAAGAACATATGATTTTTGCAGATTTGGCACAATTTCAACGTTTCAAATCGTGTACGATTCGCAACTCGTGGCGTCTTTTGTTGGTGTTCGCTTTTTTGCGTATTTATTATAAATTATAATTCAATTCGTAGTCTTTTGTCCGAGAGTGATCTTACCGAACTTGAATGTGTATTGAGGTACGTATTTAATCGTCAAGTATCACTTAGTGAGTTATTACTGCTGTTTTTCATGTTTTATTGATCGCTCGACATGTTTCGAACTGTACATCAATCTACCAGGTATATTTTTCTGTTTTATTCGGTGGTTGTACTAAAACACGTTCTAGTTTAATTTATTCGTCAAAATGGATTGGTTTTTCGAATAATGAGGTGTTATTTTTTGTAATTTTGAGTGTTCGTTTCGATTTCCTATGTGTTGATTTTCAATAGTTGGTTCACCTTTGTTCCCAAAAATCAATTTTTTCATTTTTAAATTTATTGAAAAAATTCTTTAAAATAATTATTTTGATGATAAATTTTCGAATAAAATTAATTTTTTGAAAAAATCACATCTATTTCGATCAATAAATTCTTCGCTGAGTAAAATTGAAAATTAACAAAAACACATTATCGAAGTTGCTTTCGATGCTCAATTGTTTTCACCTCACAGCTCTCGTCTGCACGTACCTCAGCGACAACAAAAGAACGAGATTTTTTATGCGTGGGAAAGTAGATGAACCTTGCTATTGATATATGTTTTTCATTACCAACACCTACATAATTTGTTTTGGTCATTCACCTTCACCTCATCGATTGACTCATGCAGTTTGAAATAATGTTCGAAAATTAGTTCAGCTTCGGTTTTTTTCTTTGAAAAAATTGAATTATAGTTTGATATTTATTCGCGATCGTTGAAAGTAACCTTTGTTGAATTTTTACAGCAATAGGATGCCTTTGTACAGAAGCGAGAGCTCCGAAGACAATCTAAAGTAAGCTGCCAGAAATTCATTACGTTTTATCTCGTGTACTTGTAACACGTGCGTCAATCTTTACACAGTCGTGTCAGTTTTTGATAATTTTTCATTGTTTTTACAGGAACAGGATGTCTTTGCATAAAAGTGACAGTTCCGAGGAAAACATCAAGTATGATTTATTTTATATTGCATTAAGAATTCTCGCAATACTTAATAATGAAATGTGTTTATTTATATTGTAACACGTTGGTACTAGTCCAAAGAACACTGCGTTTCATCGCTTTAATTTAATTTTATTACTTAATTTAATTTTTATATTGCAGAAGTAGTGAATTAGCCTCCATGAGGAGTATTTCCGATCACAGTTTGGCTAGTGTTTCGTCCAAAGATGAATCGTTTCGGTTTTATAGACATGCTGAAGTCGGTTTTGGACGTCTGGAGACGTATTTTCTGCAAAATCAGCTGACTGATGTAACACTGGTTGCCGGTAAGAGATGAAGTGAATTTTGACGAGCTCGTGGATCATAATTATTTGTGTACTAATTACAAATGGTTCTTAGGTGATAAATCGATAAATGCTCACAAGGTTGTATTGTGCGCAACTTCGGATTATTTTGCAGCCATGTTTACTACTAATTTGAAAGAATCTAGTCAAAGTGAAGTAATTCTTCATGAAATGGATGGTGAAATTTTATACAAATTGGTCCATTATTGCTATACTGGTATTTTTCATTCATTATTCGTGTTTGAAAATTTTTGAGTGAAAATAATTTAGGATATTTTGTATTTTTTTCAGGCAAAATTGATTTACACGAAGATACGGTGGAATCTATGCTAGCTATAGCATCTATATTGCAGTTAGGAGAAGTGACTCGTGCTTGCTGCTCGTTTCTCAAAAAGCAATTGCATCCGTCGAATTGTATCGGAATATGCCTTTTTGCTGACAGACAAGGCTGTGAAGATTTGAAGAAAGCTGCCCAGAAATACACTGCTGTATGATTGAGTTGTATCATTTTTAATTTTAAATATTTGATGGCAATCTAAAAAATATGTATTTTGTAGGATTACTTTATGGACGTAATTCAAAATCAAGAATTTTTAGCTCTTCCGGAAGATGAAGTTTTTAAATTGCTTTCGTCGGATGATCTCAGTGTTCCTGCTGAGGATGAAATTTTCAAAGTAATTTAAGAAAAATTGCAATATTTTGAGAGGAAGTGAATTTTTTTTATTTAAAAATTTTCAATTTATTTGATAGGCTTTAATGAAATGGGTCGAATATAACGAACCGATACGTTCGAAAAATATTGGAAAATTACTGGCAGTTGTGAGATTGCCATTATTACAGCCTTCGGTATGTATTTAAAAATTTATCCCGGGATCATTATTTTTATTCTTCTATTAATTTAATTTTTGATTTTTAGTTCATAGCAGATCACGTAGAAACCAAAGCTATCCTAAGAAATGACCCAGTATGCCAAGGGCTCATCATGGAAGCAATGAAATACCACTTGCTACCAGAACGTAGACCACTTTTACAAAATACACGCACACATCCTCGTAAATCGACGGTGGGAAGTTTATACGCCGTCGGTGGAATGGACTCTTCCAAAGGTAGCACGACCATCGAAGAATATAACGTTAGAGCTAACAAATGGACTACTACGAGCAGTATGAGCTCTCGAAGATTACAATTTGGTGCTGCTATATGTGATTCAAAAATGTACATCGTCGGTGGTCGTGACGGATTGAAAACTTTAAATACTGCGGAGTGTTGTGATCTCAAAACTATGACCTGGACAAATATGCCTTTGATGTCGACCAGTCGTCATGGCTTAGGTATGTATGGATTTCTGTTTGAGTATTTTTGGAAAATATCGTATTTGATGGGTTTTTTTTTGTGGTTTCAGGCTTAGCTGTGTTAGAAGGACCGTTATACGCTGTTGGTGGACATGACGGATGGAGCTACTTGAACACTGTTGAACGATGGGATCCTGATTTAAGGCAGTGGAGTTACGTTGCTCCGATGTCGATGGCCCGATCTACAGCTGGAGTTGCTGTTTTGAATAATAAGTATGCTGGAAAATTGATCTACAGATTGTGCCAAGATAGGAATATAATTTCGTATTATTTTTCAGACTATATGCAGTTGGTGGTCGAGATGGTAGCTCGTGTTTGAAAACAGTCGAACAATACGATCCCCATACGAACAAGTGGAGTTTATGCGCTTCGATGATTAAACGACGAGGAGCTGTCGGCGTCGGTGTTTTAAACGGATACTTGTACGCAATCGGTGGCCATGATGCCCCTGCTTCCATTCCTTCGGCTTCAAGATTTTGCTGCGTTGAACGGTACACCCAGAAAATATCGCCGAAATATTCTATGGAATAGAAAATAATGTACAGTTTTTTTTATAGATATGATCCAAAAACCGATACTTGGAATTCTATCGCTAATATGACCACTGCTCGAGATTCCGTTGGCGTTGGTGTTCTAGGAGATAGATTATATGCTGTCGGTGGTTACGACGGGCAAGTGTACTTAGCTCTTGTGGAAATGTATGACCCGAATACGAACGAATGGCAAGAGGTTGGTATTATACAGGGTCAATATGGGTTATTCCACACATTTTAGCCAGGTTTTGGTGTTTATTTGTTTTTCGATTTTACCCAGTCGACATTATTTATTTCCCATACCTATTGAGTGCGGAAGTAGGGGTTTCTTTTTTTTACCAAAAAGTTGAAAATTATGTGTTGCGTGCAGTTCATTTGTTTTTTTAGGTGCTGAGTTCGAATATGGACTCCTTTTTTTGGGTATTTTGTGGATTTCATCCGAAAACATGAGTCTATATCGAACTCAGCGACCCCAAAAGCATGACAAACGATATGTCACATAATATTTTCATGAACAAAGAATTCAAATGTGGTTAAACGGGGGCGAGGGGATGGTAGGGCATCGAAATCAAAAAATAACTCAATTTTTGAATTCAGTATCATTAAAAACGTTACAAACGACACGTCACTCTGTGTTTTTTTTTAATTTTTTGAACTAGATTCGAACCTCTTTAGATGGAATTGAGGCGAATCAAATCCAAAAAGTTGATTTTCGAACTCAGTGCCTCAAAAAAACAACAAATGATATGCCACATATAATTTTTTCGAATTTTGACGCAAATTTTGGCACACTACGACCTCATCACCCCCCCCCCCCCCCCCCGGTTCTAAGATCCCAAAATGAAAGTCAGTGGTCATAAATAACCATGATAAGTTATGTTCACTGTATTTTTTTATAAATTTTTCAACGAAGCCCTTGAAGCTTATTAAAATATTTAAAAATTGGATTTTCATGAAAAAGTTCAATTTTTAGCTTTGAAAAATTTTATGATTGCTTCTGAGTCTTTTTTGGAAAATATTTTTTTCTAACGACGTAATACAGATTGACTCTAATAATTATTATCAATCGTGAGGTATAAAACTCCAAGTCTGGTATCATCGAAGGGAATCGCAAAAGTGAATCTAGAAAAAAATAATAATAAAATCGAAAAACCAAAAATCAAAACCTGAGTGAAGTGCGATAAATAACCCACAGTTACATCCGTCAAAATCAACCTATATTTTTATAAAATCAAAATATCCTATTTTTACAGGTCAGTTCTCTAAATACCGGTCGTGCTGGAGTCTGCATCGTTGCTGTGAAATGTTTAACCAAAAAAGATTGATAGTATTGTCATTTTGATTTTAAAAATTTTCATTCTAACTTCTTTTTTTAAATTTTAAATCATTGTTTTTATTTTTTGTATTTTTTTTACTTCGGTTTTTCATTGTTTTAAGTTTATAAGCATCACTTGATCGGATAATTTTGCAATTCACTTTAAAGCAATATTTGGTAACCTTTTTTGTAAATATTGTGATAAGCGTTCGGGGCGATTCTGAATGGACTTTGAACCTAAAACGATCTGTGCCGTAATCTGTAAGCAATTGCTAATATTTTAGAAGCTAGCATTCGATTCAGCGAGTCATTTTTTCAAATATTCTTACGAATTGGTAGTTATTTTATATTGTATAATTAAATTTAATTTCAAGATGTTTCTGTTTGCGGGTAGACAATTTTTAATTGAATTAGTATAAATTATAGCATAGCTGAATACGTAGTAACTCAGTCAATTGTGAATTTTAGAATTATGGTGTTGTGAACACGTTGAGTGAGGCTTGTTTTATTTTTTTTTGGAATCTTTCAATTATGTACCTGTATGTTCCTTTTTTAAGTTTGTGATAAATAAATGTTATTTTGGTTTATGATTTTTGGGTGTTTTTTGCGTTTTTTAAAAAAAACTTTCTGTTCAAGTATTAACATTGAGTGAAGTTAGGAGTGGAGCTTGAAGGTTCATAAGTATTAATTTTAGTAGCCTAAAAAATATGTAAAAGGCTGAAGATTTCGATTTAGAAGCTCAGATTACGACAGTACCTGCCTAAAGACTACATTTTTATTGAGAAATGAATTTTACCGCTAGTAAAACATTCGTATAATCTCATATTTCAAATGTTCAATAATGTTCAGGACCATTCATTGACATTTTTCTCGCGCCTAATCCAATAATCAGCAGGCGGGCACCCAGGCAGGCTAGTCAAATTGGATTAAATTCCTTTGTACTGAGTACCGTAAACAAAAAGTCTAGTGTTACCACATTCTTCAGCCAGAAATGAATCTGCGATACGTTAATTAATGAGTATTCCATTGTTTTTTTGAAAAAATTAATTTTTTGTGCATAAAATGTACTGTTTATAAAAATAAAGCTACAAATTCAGAAAAAGTATTCTTAAAAACCACTTAGAATCATTAAAAGTATACCAACTAAGCTATTTATTTCACTTGCAACACTGCTTCATCAGCTGGGCAGATGTTATTCTTCTATTGACAGCTGTAACGCTGCAAGAAAAGTTAATGATTTCCCCTTCTCAAAAGGGAATTGAAATCGAAAAAAGTGTGTTTCCTGTTGTCGGTGCCGGTTCAACTCCTCATAAAGGAAATTACGCGAATAATTCAACCTAACATATTATATTTATTGTAAATCCGTGGGCTTTTAGTTGCAAAAGCCTACTCGTCTCTCGGTATTGAATTACTTGTTGATTGTGTTTCGAATTTCGTTCAAATGAGTAAGTACGGCATTTCACGTTGTCAAGCACATTTCAAGTTTTCCATTCTGCTACAATTTCGACCGGAAATGGTATTTATATCGATTTATGATGTGTCATAGAAATGCACAAGACTGCGGAACAAGATGATACGTTGTATATTACACAGCACGATGGCTTAAATTATGATTCGTTTTTCGAAGGCAGTATCAGCAGCGAGTTTGATAATATGAATGTTATTGGAAATGGTAAAAGTTTAGAGATTACTACTCAACTGTTTTCAAGTTCTTTGTAGAACTCGAGCTTATTCCAGAACACGTGTTTCAGGTGCCCAAGGTACTGTATACAAAGCTAGGGAGAAAGCAACAGGTAAATATGTAGCTCTGAAGAGATTCAAAATATCGGTGACCGAAGATGGTCTGCCATCATCTGCGATGAGAGAAATCACCGCGTTGAGACATTTGCACTATCATAACCATCCAAATATAGTGAGGTAATGAAATGTGTGTTTGGGAGATCAAACTGTAATAAGATTGGGTAATAATTAGTTGTCCGGTTTCACAGATTATTAGATACATGCCAAGGACGATGTAAAGACACGTCATTGATATTGCTCTTGGTTTTTGAGCATATCGAACAAAATTTGGCAGATTATATTACCAAATCACGGTTCAATGGTGAATTAGAACCACATCGTATCAAAGTATGTATTCGTTTGTGTTTTTAACTGATTGTGTGTAAATTCTCATTCGACGGTTTGTTTTTAGGATTTTTCCAAACAGCTCCTTAATGGAGTCGATTTCTTGCATTCGCATCGGATCGTTCATCGAGATCTGAAACCGCAGAATATTCTTATATCGGATAATGGTCAGCTGAAGGTTGCTGACTTTGGCCTAGCCAGAATTTACGATTATGAAATGAGACTAACCTCTTTGGTAATATATTCAAAAATTGGAATTGCTCTAGAACTGGAACAAATTTTCTAATTTGTTATTTACAGGTCCAAACACTTTGGTATCGAGCACCTGAAGTTATTTTGGGATTGTCGTATACGACATCTGTAGATATATGGGCTTGTGGTTGTATCATAGCAGAAATGTATCTGATGAAGCCTTTGTTTCCTGGCAGCTCGGAAGTTGATCAGCTAGATAGAATTTTCCAGTGAGTGAATTATTTTCTTTTAGGTTTTTTCTTTGAATTTTGAAATGGATTTTTTTCATTGTATAATTTTATTTTAAATGGCTCCATTTATGGATAATCTTGAAGTAAGTGTAATTCTAATTAGTGCAATATAAAAACAAGATTTCTTGATGTCTACATTTCATCCAATTTAATACGTTTAATATTCGAAATTCACGAAGAATTTTTCGCATTTCAGAATCGTAGGTACACCATCGAATGAAAACTGGCCTGAAAATGTATCCTTGGAAAGGAGCGAATTTCAGAACTGGCCTACTGTGTGTTTGAGATCGCTGATTCAAAGGTTGTGTATCGCAGGCTCCGAGTTACTAAATGTACGTATAAATTATGCTCATTTTATCGAAACGGTTTGATCAATCTGTGGAATTTATTGATTTTTTGATTCAATTTGCAGACGATGTTATCATTCAATCCTAGTAAGCGAATAAATGCTCGAGATTCGTTAGTCCATCCGTACTTCGATGACTTCAAAGAAAATGAAAATCGTTCTTAAAGAACAACTAAAGGGGCAATATTATTATTAAGTGAACTTAATTATTCTGTAGCAGAATACGTAAACGCAAATTTTAGTGTTCGCGACAGTATGATTCTATTACCAGTCATGTATCAATGCATTTAAGAAATTCTTTCCGGTGTGAAAGTATAAAGAATTTATTTATTGTATATTTCGAATTATTCGATTGGTTATTCAATTTTGAATTATTTTTCTTTTTTTTACGTTTATATAAATCGGGTCGATTTGGGTATTGTTTTTCTATACTAATTTGCAATTATTTGTTAGTTCCTTCTTAAATTAAGATCGAAAGAAATAAAGTAACTTTAGATGATTTATAAATAACTTCCGAGCAAAATAAGCTAAACTGTAAACTAATTAATATTTAGTACAAATTTTTTTATTCAACTGATCAGGAATTAGTCGTAAGAGTAATTTAATTATCTTTGTTATGTTCTATTTATTTAGAGAATTATTTTGAACATGTGTAGATTTCCTTATTAAAATTTGTATAATGTCCGGAAAAGCGAGTTATCGAAATATTTTTTTACGAAGCTGTACTGGTGGTATATGTTGTTGTGCCGAATACTGAAATGATTTCAGTGACCTCTCAAACGAGCTTTGATGTACTTCAAGCTCTGAATGGTTTAAATTAAGAATAACAACAGAAAGACAAATGCGATACCTAATGAGATTTTTTACATCACTATATTCATTATATGGACACAATGTGCGTAATATGAAATTCTCACCAATACATATAAGTTCGAGTTGATACAAAGAAAAAGATATTTCCTGAGATAAACACTACAGGGACAAAATACACACATGCTACAAAATAATAACATCACAATTTAAATATATTGCACACTTCATAAGTTTACGTGTTCTAAGAACACTCGTAAGAAGCTAATAACTTGATACCAACACTAGACCCATATTAATGACCAAGTCAGCTAGGTAGTGAATTTTTCCCATAATAATTGATGCTGAATTTTTACTCGTTGGATTCTTTCTTGTCTAGAGAAATAATTATTTTTCCTCGTAAATGCCCAGATTTCATTCTTGAGTATGCTTCGGGTAGGTCTGAGAATGGGTACACTTTTTCGATAGGAGGAGTGATCTGAAAATTAAAAGAATTTTTTAGCATTGAATCGTGAATCGTGAAATTATCTAACCCAAATGAAAAACGTACCTTGTTATTGTTGACAAGTTCAGATACTTCCTCGACAGCTGTACCAAGAGGCATGAAAAATCCCCATTTTATAAGACTGCCTTTCTTAAAGACACCCGTTGTGAAATTGGGAACAGCTAAATCAATGGCACTTTTCACAGTACCACAGAGTAAACCGTAGGTATCGATGTTGTTCAACAAAGGAGACCGCAAAGTGACCAATGATCCTCCTGGATTAATATGCGACACATAAGCTTCAAGTTGTTTTTCACCCAAACCGGCTGCGTCTAAAATGACATCATATCTGAAATTTATTCAAATTGTGAACGTTACATGAATTTTAGAATCAAATAGATTATTCAGCACTTACTTTCCAGCTGATTCCACGCTTGATGTGTAATTTGGTAATGTGTAATCTAGGATAGCTTGAGGAGAGAAAGTTTCTACTAAAGATATAGCATCAGAACGGCACGTAGCTACGACCTGTGAAATAAAACCTAGTTAAATTTCTCACAAAAAATACCTGGCAAGTTGTTAAATAAATTTACCTGTGCACCCCAAGCATTCAACATTTGAACGGCAACGCTTCCTACACCACCGGAAGCACCTAATACTAAAACACGTTTATCTCTAGGAGACACGACAATAAAGTTTCCTGATATCTTCAAAGCGCTCCAAGCTGTTAGAGCTGTATACAATATACCACTGGTTTGCTCCATTGATAAGAATTGAGGTTTTTTAGCCACCTGTAACGACCAAACACAAGTTAGATTTGAATATGAGAATATGACGATGTAATTTTCATAACTGACCAGTGATTCCGATGTAATCGTGTACTGTGAATGACATCCTTGATCGTGAGGCTTCACTACACCATATACTTCATCTCCAATTTCAAATTTTGTAGCTGCATTTCCTTTGGCAACCACAGTACCGGCGAAATCTCTGCCTAAAATGAGTGGCATATTGGATGTTTGATCTTGACAAAGAGAACTGATTTGACGCATGTTGCTGAGTAAAACCGAACCAAATCCGCCTATTGAAACATAAAATTACGTTGAGAAATTGAACGGCGAATCTTCGACGAATATATTTCTAGAATATTGACACTAACGCATCATCTCAACATCGATAGGATTCACCGAAGCGGCCGATACTTTAACCAAGACCTGGTTCGGATCAGTTATGATGGGAATTTCAACATTTTCCGCCAATACTAGATTACTTTCGTCGCCGTAATTCGTCAATTGCCAAGCTGACATCGTTCCGGTAAAATCCACTGAATTTTGTGTCAAAGTTTGAGATTGACACCATCGTTTGGGACATGATAGAGGTATTTTGAGATGATTCAAAGATCGTAATAAACTTTTCAATTGCATGTTTAAATCGAATTTGAAAGAATTTAAAGCTGATAATGTTGAATACAAATTAAAAGAGATTCATGATTGTGAAGAAAATTATTAAACTTGCGACTGTGCGGTTGAAAAATCAACAAAAATAACGATTCAAAATGCAAAAAAAGCAATAAGCAAAATGAAAAAAAGAGGAATAGTTTAAAGTTTACAAAAGTGAAAGCTTTGAGCTTTATTTTCACTTTCAATTTTTGTTTTTTGATAAAAAATTGATGATTCAAATCGATTGATAAAATGGTGCTGACGTCATTCGGTCATTCCTCAAACTTGGTGTACCAGTTCATAACGGTTATTTCGATATTTTCGCTTTTCCAGCAAGTTTCGAAATAAATCTTTGAATACTTCATTTTATTATTAGGGAAATAACAAACTAAAATAAATTCTGATGAATTACTGTAAAAATATATGGGAAATTTATCTAAAAAATCGATTTAACATTGTATTTTCAAAAATCCGGAATTTTGGAAATCCATTGTTTTCAAGGTCATTTTTGTATTGATTTTTTTGATAAAAAATAAAAATAAAAATTTACTGATAATAACAATTGCGCCGTTTTCAACTGTTCATGTTTTAAAAATTGAATCATCATTGTAATTTCATTAAAAGTTTACATCAGTTTGAGTATTTTTATGGCAAGTAAGTCTTCGATTGATTTGTTCTAATGTGTGATTAAAATTCTGTCAAATTTCATTCGTAAGTTTACGTCAAATTATAGTTTTATCGTACATTGTCTTACAATCTGCTACTTGTTTTTATTTGCAGAATAATTTCGATTTAAATATGAATGAAACAGCAATACCAAGTACCATGTCTGCATGGCAGATTGAAGATTACAGTGGTTCCATTCGTTTTAATAGCGATACTCCTATTCCAAAAATTATCAATCCTCAAGAAGTTTTGGTAAAAGTATCGGCTTCTTCGATCAATATTTTAGATTGGTATATGACGGGTAAGTAATTATTTTCAATATTTGTGAAATTTATTTCAAAATATTGCCCTGGAGAACGTGGAGAACCTACATTGAGTAATACGTACCCATTTTTCAACTTGTGTTTTTGATTGTTTCAGAGGGATACGGACACGTGTTATTGAACTTCGTCAAGAAAATTCTTCATTACACTTCCGGTTATCCTTCGAACGAATTTCCAACAATATTGGGGCGAGATTTCGTTGGTGAAGTTGTATCTGTGGGCACAAAAGTAAAACCGGAGTATGAAATCGGTACAATAGTCATGGGTCTTACGCCACCACCAAGAAATGGATCCCATGCTGAGTACGTCGTCGTTAATCAAAAATACGTAAGCAAATAAAACCGATTTCCATCTTGAAATCTTTTTTGGTCATTTCATCAACGGTTTATTCTTTACATTTGTAGATTATCAAAAAACCAAATGAAGTTAAAGATGAAGAAGCTGTAGCTATTCTCTATGCTGGAGTTACTGCCTGGTCTGCGTTAAATGTCAATGCGGATCTTTGGTTCAGAGAGAGAAAAAATAAAAATGTTTTGGTTATCGGAGCATCCGGTGGTGTTGGCACAGTCACCGTTCAATTGTTGAAATCATGGGGAGCAAGTGTGAGTAATACGAAATTACGAATGAAATGTATTTTCAATACCGTTATCAAGTAATTAATATGAACGTTTTATATTCAGGTCGTAGCTACGTGTAGTTCAAATGCGATACCATTGGTTCAAAAATTTCGCCCCGAGAAAATCATAGATTATACAAATTCTTCTTTCTTTGAGGAACTTCAAGAATGGGGACCGTACGTAATCGTAGCGTTTTGTACATTTTTATTGATTTAAAAGGTGTCCCAAACTGTCAGTTGACTTCTTGTACGTCTCCCCCCTTCTTAGTGACCAAATGACGCCAGATTCTAAAAATTTAATTCGTTTTTTCTTCAACGAAATTTTCTGGATCAATTGACTCAAAAGAGGTAGCGAGAAGACTGAAAAAACTCGCCACATGATGTTTTACTTTACCCTACGAGTTTTCTTAAGAATTGATTTTAAATAATTCAAGTAGGTACTCAAAATTTTTTTCATTGAAAACATCGTAATTGGAGAAATAGTGAATTTGCGTTAAAATTTAATTTTTCTATCATTATTGGAATTTGCATAATAAATTCTAAAAAATTTATCTTGATACTGAAGGCCTGTTCCCCTTTTTTGAATTATTTTGTAAGTGTCGTTTTATTTTAAATTTTGCAAATGACTAAAAATCATCTATAAGAGTATTGCAGTCAGCTTTGGCCTTCGAGTCTTCTAAAATCTGTATAAATTTTTTTTATAAGTCATTCTTGTCCTAATGACGAAAAAAAATAAAAAATCAAGATTGGAAAAACGAACGAGAACAAGAATACAAGAAATTATCATTTTTGAAAGATCGAAATGCAAATTTTTTGGCTCATTTTTCATTCTTCTCTTTTTTCGGGAAAGTTAGGTTTGAATCGTAAAAAGTTTGTAAAAGTAATGGTCATTAAATTTTTTGTAATAAATTGCAAAAATTGTATTTGAATCGGAAAAATTGAAAAAAATCCGATCCTACAGTCGGAAATTCTCGATTTCTTATCTCTCCGCACCTTCAATAATGTAAACAGTGATCCATTCCTGATCGAAGTTTGAAAAAAAATGAAAAAAATTGGAGAGTCAAGAACAAGAACGAAGTACATGGTTTTTAGAAATAGAACAAATTCAAAAAATGAATTTTTAGGCAATATTATTGTTGTTTTTCCCATCCTAGAAAAAATTACCAAAATTTTCCTTCACCCTTTGAAGAGGTCCAGGTCCATTGAAAAAACTAAAAATTGTTCCCTAAAAAAAAAAAACTGTGTACCTTTAATTATTTTTTTGTAGGTGTTGAGTCGATTTGTCCCCTCCCCTCCTCAGTGAGGAACCTTCAAAGATTTGACATTTCAACAATACCATGTGACGTATTGTTTGTAATGTTTCTCAAAACGCTGAGTTCAAATTTCAACTCAGTGTTAGGATTTAACTCCCCCCTCACCCTTTTGTCCTCAAATTTAAGTTTCAAAAAATTTCAACCATGCTGGAAAACGTTTCTTTTGAAATGTTTCCAAGAACATTGAACACGAATTTCAACTCGGTTTTTGGATTTGACCCATTTAGCACCCCCCCCCCTCCCATTTCCTGTACTTTTGTCAAAATTTTCAGTCTTGCCATGGGACCTTTTATTTGTAATGTTTTCGAATTATGGAACCCTGAACTCAAACTTCAACTAAGTTTTGAAATTTTACTCCCTCAGCCCCTTCCTCGTGTCCTACAATTTCGGTAAAAAATCAAAAAAATTTGAAAAAATTTTAATCATGATTTGTTATGTTTTTGAGGATGCTGAGTTCAAATTTCCACTCAGTTTTGTCATTTGGTCCCTTTTTAGCGTCCTCTAGGCCTATACTTTCTAAATATACACTGAATAGCTGAAGTATAAATTTTCTAAATTTTTCTGTATTGAATTTCCTAAAATTTATCATTTCAATATTTCAGATACGACATTATTTTCGACGCAGCCAACATCAACGAGTCTCAAATATCCAACTACACGTCATTCTTGAAACCCTTTAAATTCGCCAAATACATCACTCTGCAACCTCCAATCCTTCCCGAAACAGACCGCTACGGGGTATTTTTCGGGCTATTAAAAACATTGTACGATTTTATCAAACTGAATGTTATGCAAGGCTCATTACTCACCACGAGATCCATATCTTACGGTATTTTTATTCCAATGCGTGGAGCAATCGAAGAGTTGGCTACACTACTGAAAGAAAAAAAGGTTAGTGTGTTATTTAAATCCGAAAATCAAATTCTATCATCGGCATCGTTAATTTAAAATTCGTCATTTTTTTCAGCTTCACGCAGTAGTAGATTCGGTATTCCCATTTTCCGAAGCTTCAAAAGCTTACGATAAAGTGAAGCAAGGTCATCTCAGAGGAAAAGTGATACTGAAACATTAAAACAATCATTTTCAAGTCCAAAGGAGATTATTTTATCAGCTATTCGTGTCTTTCTATCGTATTTTTTTGAGCTTGAATATCAAAATGATAATTTAAAGAGCTTTAATCGTTACCAAGCATTTTTATTTAAGGAGCTCCTGCGATTTTTATTTTTTTATAGTTCCTATTCTAATAATTTGATTTTTTTTAATTTTCTCGCGTTTGTACTTTTTTGTTAAAATTATTTTAATTGCTAAGCCAACGTTACCAAAGTATCCGTGTAACAGTTTTTTTTAACCTCAAAATAATCAGCTGTTAGTTTTTAAATAAGACCATAAGTATGTTAAAATTTCGATACCTCGTGTCTGCAGAAACTTCACTGACGAGTTACCTCAACATGATCGCATATCATTGCACTTTTTTCTTTTAAAAATTTACTTCACGAAGATTCGTTTATGCATTATGTTAAATTATCATACGTACTTAATCTGGTTTTCTGTAACATTTAATATTGATTTAATTAATAACAATAAGATTGCCAAATCGCGGAAATAATACAACTCGAAGAAAAATAAACTACCTACTTTCCAGAAGAGTTAATGATATCGATGTATTTTATTAAAATAAAAACGCATTTAAAATGAAAAAAGCTGTATTTGAATAATCGAACCCAAAACTACGTAAATTCGATTAGGAAGATGATAAAATGTAATTTACATTATTTCAAGTACTCGAAGCATTCGTATAACCATACGAGTACACATACCTCTAATTAGCACCGTAATGATACCGAAATTACTCAACTTTGTCAGTGTTAGCGTATTATGCAATGTGCCCAGAACAAGGTAGGTATGTGTATTCTAGAACGCAGCCAGAAACCAGTTTCTGTCGTACCAATAATAACTCAGAGAAAGTAAAAAAACCAAAACGTCGACCGGTAAACGGCTATTTTTCCCCTTTTTACAAACTTTATTACGTATTTGTCTTGGATAAACCACGAATTATCCTTCAAAAAGTCCAGTACACGGGCGAACGACCCGCGACGGTCATAAACCAGAAGAAAAATAAATGACCTGCTTTTTTTTTCTTACTCGAAAGACGAGATCAATTAGTCCAATTTTTTTCGGCGAACAGATGTAATCTGATGGGTAATTTAAATTTGACGTTTTATTACCTTCGTGTGGGATTGATTCAATACAAGATTTTTTTTTTTAGTATTGAGCATATGAAACGGGTGAATTTTTGGGTAGAAAAATTTACATCTAAGAAAGATTCGTATTCCATTTGACATGTAAAATTTACGAATGACACCGGTACGATGTATTTTTAAGTAGGTAGGACCTATCTACCTACTTTTTTTAATTGTTGAAATAATTGAACGTGAAGATTATTCGCCTGAATTAAATTTTTAACAGGTTATTTAATTTGATTACAAAAGTATTGACGTCGCTGTGAAGAAATGGCAGTATTTCGAAAATTCCTATAATCAGTATAACATCTTCTCACCATCACCATCCGCAGGATATAATTTGTACCAAGTTTTAAGACGAAGGACGATACAAAATTTAGATAAAATACCGAAAATAATGTGTAATGACCAAGTTCGCGTGTTTGTTAATTACAATCGGTGTAGATAGGTACTTAGAACAATTCTAACGTGAATGTGCCAGGTTGCGGGTTATTATGTTAATGTTAATTAAATTTTTATTCGATGTCTCGTGTAAGTCAAATGTGCTAGCATTGTAGTCGTTTTAATCAAATATGTATTCATCTAAGGATGTGCCTATCTAATCTTATGTTGTAGGGATTTCGAAAGAAGTTGGATTTTTTATTATTATTTTGAATGAAAGCCAGATATGATTCATGAATATTGCGAAGAGTTTATCTTTAATAGGTCTCTATTTACCAGCAATAAAAATAATGTTTGGCGAATGGCGAAAAAAATAAACAATTGAGTATCTAGGTATCTGAAGCCGATTCATGCGGTTTTATCTGGTACGCTGGTACGTAATACTGGTTCCAAATCTTACTTTGAGTCTATTTGTATGGCTTGGGAGATGGAACAGTTATGTAGGCGATCGAAATATTTCCCTAAAGGGTGTCAAAAATTGAATAAAATGGAGATTTTGACTTTATAGGAAAAAACTCAAAAATCAAAAATGTGAAATATGAAATTGCCTATCCTATTTTTTCATGATGTCTAGATATCTAGTAGCGCCCCCCCCCCCCCAATAAAAATTAAAATTCGTACTATTTTTTGACTTTTTCGGACTGAAAATTTTTTTCAGTTTTTTAAATTTTGAAGGACAAAAAAATGCAAAAATTTTTGCTAAATTTAAACTTTGTTGTTTTTCCTTTTCGATTCAAAGTACAATTTTTCCCCCTTTTCAAGCTCAAAACAAAAGAATCCTAGAAAAAAAGTCATTAGTAATATTTTTCGAAAATGTTGTGACTAACCTCTGAATTTTTCAACAAAAAGTTTGAATACCTTAATGTATGAGAGGACGTCTTTGAAATTGGATGAAATTTTCGAGTTTACAACAAAATTCTTCTTTGTTCTCTTTTCGTCGTAAATTTTCAAGGTTTGGGGATTTTTAGTAAAAATTTTTTAATTGAATGTGGTTTGGTAAATTTCAACGTTGAAATTTTGACTTCTTCAAGTCATATTTTAAGTATAAAAATTGCAACTGCTGGAACTGGTATAAAACTGAAATTCATTTTAGTTCTAGTTCCAGTTTTCAGTTTTCAGTTCTCAGTTTTCATCATTTCAGTTCTAGTTCCAGTTCCAGTTCCAGTTTTTTTCAATTTCCAGTTCTAGTTTCAGTTCCAGTTTTCCATCACTGACTGGAGAAGAGAAGAGATTCGTAGAAAAAAATGTTCATAAGATTTTGAAAAATATCCGTCATGATCGAAAATTTTTGCAAATTTCATAATTTTAATAAAAATTCCTATTTGTAGCCAAAATGTATTTTCCAAACTTTTTTAGGTACTTTTGGATTCGGGATCAGCCGAATTCGAATTTTTTTCGTAATTCCGGACTTCTCGTGTTCAGTGAACTGCTTATTTTTGAAGGGGATTTATTGAGAGATTCTATAGTCCCTTCAAAAATGAAGATAGGCAAAAAATATTACAGGTAACACATTTTTTATGCTGTAAACTTGTTTCGTATGAGATCCAACCTTTGACAGGGAAGAGAGGAAGCAAATTTTCCCTTTTCCAATGAAAATTAAATTGCATTTTTTTGTCAGAAATATTAAATTTAAGTAGAAAAGTTTTATAATGTGATGATTTTTTGGAAAATTACTTATTGTATTTTGATCGGGATTTTTTAATTTTTTGCCCAAATGTTTTTCGAAGTTGTAAATTACAACCATTTTTTTAAAAAATTAGAGGTCAACTGAGAAACCGTGGCAAATTGAAACTGGTTAAATACCTAAGGTATACATTATTCTCGAGTAAAAATTATTTTTTTAACATTTTCAAAATAAAAATTTCGAAATTTTCAATATTTTTCTCCAACAATTGATCAAATGAGAAATGCAAAAATCCAAAGGGTCCGAGCAGGAAAAAAATTTTGACAAGAAAAATATAGTTTTACACGTATTCTTTTTGCTTCGACTAAGTGTAAAAATTTCTTTAAAATTTGAAAAACAAGATTTCAAAAAATTTTATTGGAAATGTGTTTGATTCAATTGCCTAGGTAGATACTTTGTTTTCAGGTGTAAGTACCTATTTGAAAAAATATTTTTTCATAATTTTTGTAAATCTTTAAAAAATGGAAAAGGTCAAATAGAAAATTGCATAAAATTAACATTGATTGTGCTTATGTGCTTTTTACTAATATCCCCGTTCTTCTTGACCATTTTTTTTAAATTGAGAAAAAATGCATTTTTTTAGAACTTTTTTTTTTCAAACGAAGAGAGAAATGTCACAATAAAAAAATAAGTATTGCTGATGAAAATTTCAGGTAAATTATTCATATCAAGACAACTTTAATAGTAAAAATTTTCTCAAAATCAATTTTTTCAGTTCTTTTTCAAAAAAGTTTAAAGTAGGTAGTATAGGTACCTATATGTGACCCGCTCCGAGAGAACAGGGCTTAGGGAAGAAAAAATGAGTTTTGATATTTTCACGGATTCTGATACTTGAAAGTATGTAGAATGAGGTGGGATAGGTAGTTTTTTTCAAAAAAATTTATTACACGTCATAAAACGTGAAAACAAATGAAGGAAATTTCAAAAAATGAAAAAAAAGAAAAATATCGAATAATTTTTAAAAATATCAAAATTAATTTTTTTTTCAAGTTTATTACATAAATTTGGCAACCTAAATTTTTGAAAAATTGTCTTAACTCAATTTTCGTCCTTCTCTTTCGTTTTCCTGTAGAATGCCTCGCCTGTACTGCTACATTCGGTGCATCCGAGTTTGATTGTTTTTTTGGTTTGTATCTGTTAAATTTCGGAAACGCAGTCGATATTTTTATTTCCTCGTCACTTTTCTGAACTTTACTTTTCTTTTTTCGAATGATTTCGCGATCAGTTTTCAGTTTTCTCTTTTAAAAATACGATAATGCGACGTGACACCAGCTGCAATAATTGCAGCTAGCGTCACCCATGTGCAAAAAAAGTTGAAAATTGTAGTAGTGACGTCATCACAACAATAACCAATGGCAGCAAGGTTTACAAGACCATCGTAGCCACATTTGCACCACTTTCATTTCGCGCAAACTTTAAACGCGTTTTTCTCGAAAACTTATTTTTTTCCTTAAGCTCTGTTCTCTCGGAGCGAGGCACATATGTGAAAATTGATTCTTTTTCTCAAGTACCCAGCCTACCTATACTTCAAAAAATTGAGCAAAGATTAAAAGTGAGTGCCACACGTCAATGAGTTTTTCTATAACGTATACTTTTTGCAATTTTTTTTAGCAGTGGTTCCAAAGATTTTCAAAGTTTTTAGGTTTGGTGACCTGGCATCCCCCTTTAATATGGCTTTTTGGAAGAACTGATCTTTAATTTTCATATCTGGGACTATATTCCGCCGTTTAAGGGCATCCAAGTCAAAATTCGTTTAGGACAAAAAAGTGGCCTCATGTTGTACAAATATACTATTTTAAAATTACCTACAAATATTTCCTCCAAAAATTTTATGGGATGTGTATTTTTTGTTTTTGTTTAGTTTATTTTATTCAAAAAGCCAAGAATCTGTCAATTTTTAAGGAAATAATTTTCATTCGTAATTTTTCAAATTCTCAACTTCGAATTTTTATCGAAGAAGCCCAAACTCAAAACTAGCCGCTAAAATTTTTTGTGATGTAGTTTTCGGGCCCGGTTCTAACACCTAGATCAATTTTGATCAATGCCAAGGAGCAGTTCATCAGGTTCTCTGGTAAAAATGCTAACAAATTAATTTTTTTCAAAATTTAAAAATTTTTTGATGGTTTTATTTTTAGGGCATTTGAGGAAGGTAAGGATCGAACTAAAGCAGTCTGTTCAATTTATCACATGAAATTGTAAAATTGTTCAATTATTCACATAACATTGCAAAGCTGTTCAATTTTTAAAAAAATCTACATTCAATTTTCGCGTAAAATTATAAAATTGATTTTTAAAAAAAGGCTTTGGTAAGTAAATATCTGATATATTTTTTTAAAAGGTCATTAGGTAACTGAAAAAAAATTAAATATCTAACAATTCAATAAAAAATTAGCTCTAAAACATATCGATTACAAAAATGTTGCTTTAAAGCAAAAGTCATCTAATTTTTTTAATCAAGTTTTCCAAAGTTTGACAAATGTGGAAATTAAAATTTATTGATATTTCATTTAAAATGTCAAAAAATTCATTTAAAATGTCAAACAGTTCATTTAAAATGTCAAAAAATTCATTTAAAATATCAAAAAGTTCATTTAAAATGTCAAGAAGTTCATATTAAAACGTCAAAAAATTCTAACTAGGTATTGCTTTGCAAGCTTGAAAACTAAAAAAAAATTGGATTTATTATTGTTTATGACATTTTACAGGAACAAAGAAGCCATCGATTGAAAAAATTAAAAATTACTATTCAAATAGCCCAGACTATCCATGAGTAAGTAATCTGAGACACCAGAGACTGTTAGCAAGCAGTCTGGCTCGGTTTACAATTCAAACACTCAAGACAGTCAATTAATGCAGAAATTTCAAAAAATAAATTTTTTCAATATTCTCATCAAAATCAAAAAGTTGCAGATATCTAAGTCAAAAATTGCCGAAATGTCAATTTTTTGTTTTCGAAGGTCTGATAAAATGTTGAAAAGTAACAAAAACATCGAGTTTAATTATTATTTCTTTTCGAATTGTAAATTTAAAAAAAGTTCAATTTTTGAATTCATGAAAATTATTTTGAAAAAGGGAATAACTAAATCATATCCATGATTTAGAAGCTTTTGCTGTACAGCTCTCAGCTTTAGAAGCTAGAAATTAATTAGTTTAGAATAGTGCCCTAGTTTCAAATTTCATACTCGTACCTGGGCAATTGGGATTAAAAAAGAATCAAATATTGCTGCCACACGATTCACGATGGAAAAGGGGTTGATGAAAATGAAAAATTTAAAAATCGTTTCAAATATGTAGTATCCATGTATCGTTGCATAATTTAAATTTTTTTATGGGTCAAAAACAAGCCATGAACTGCCCTCCCCCCCTCAAAATACTCGATCACTCGTTAAAACAAAAAATCAAATACCAATTTATAATTCTCGACGAGAATCAAATCAACAAATTTGATGTCAAATTCGTAAAATCATCAATAATTTACGAACCCGTCTGATTACGTAATTACAGATATCACAGGGAGACCTACCTAAATCGAAATTAATAATAAAATTAATTTTCGATAAAACAATAGCTGATCCATAAAAATCGTCTGAATTCACCGAGGTCATCTTCAATTCGACCATTACCCGTATGTAAAATTTTCGCTACCTAATTTTACCTTAAACGTAAACATCTCGCCGATTCTGACGCTTAATTAATCCATATAAATTAATATATCGGTACCAATTAAAAAATTAATTCGGAGGATTTTATTCGTGTACAATGAGTAAATTATACACACACGTTCCTTATAGACAACAATAAAAATGAAAATCATCTCAAGGAAATTTTGCCATTTTTCCAGGACCGGTTTTCGTATTCATCTCAAATGCTCCACTTACTTTACTTTTAATAAGGTGGGTGAATGTTCATCAAGTGTTAGTGGGATGGTAGAAAGTCCACATGTTTGGTCAATTGTCGTTCGTCTCGCTTAAACATTCGAACAGTGCGGTGTGAGCGTTTCGATTAGCTTATTTGATAACTTCGTATTTTTATTATTTTTTACCTCGAGTTCCTACATTATGTCGAATATGTCTAAAAATTATTTATTTATTTTATGCTTCATTTGTTTGTCGTATTTTCGAGTGAATTGTGAAGGTGAATTATTAACCAAAGTGAGTGCTTTTTGTTTGACCCATTATTTCAATTTATTTTGGCAAATTTTACGTATTCAATTTTTTTTGCGATGAAATCTGTCAAAATTTGAAAAAAATTGGATGTGATTTTTCAGGGTGTTTCACAAAGATGCAAAACACCGACAATAGCTCCGCAGAAACTCGAACGAATTATAGGACAATGTCAAGAGGAAATCAAATCTCTTCTTTTACAAGGTAATAAATCAATTTTTTTTATGTATGTTAAATTCAATCCACTCATCAAAGGATTACCAAAAGGGGGCTTATTTTTCAATTTTTGAAAATATTCGCGTTTCCTTATTATTATTTAATGTCCATAAAAGAAATATTCCTCGTAACTAAATTCTTTGTACTTTCATTTATTCTCAGATTAAGTATCTGCATAGGTATTAGGTACCTATTATTCCTCTATAACGAGCTACTCGTACTAATGATACTGAAATGTGAAAAGCGGAAACACCACGTATATACGGTTGAGTCTACGAGGATACGGTTCGCTTCTCGATGATGAATTAAAAATTATAAACAAATGGTTGAACTTTACCATTTTTTATTCGTCTAGGTATATATTTTTTTTCATCGAAATAAACTCATAATTTTGAAATGAAATAACCAGATGTAGCTGGTGAAAATTTATGAAAACCAAAGAACAAAGAGGGTCATTTTTTTGACAGGGGTCAACTCTCTGAATCCGAATTAGGTAGGTAATTCAATTTGGTAAAAATCTGCCAGTGGAATTTAAAATCACTGATTTTCCATTCAAAAACATTGCTTTTCAATCAAAAACGATTGTCTTGTTTTTCAGTCAAACATTTTTGTGTTTGCAATCAACAAACATTGTTTTTTCAATCAAAAATCTTCGAATTTCCAATCAAAAGTCATTGATTTTACAATTTAAAATATTTGGGATTTCAATCAAAAATTGTTGATTTTTCAATCAAAAAATCATTGCATTTTCAATTAAAAATCGTCGATTTACCCACTCAAAAATCATTGATTTCTCAATCAATAATCCTTTCCTTTAAACAAAAACCGTTGTTTTTCAATCAAAAATCGTTGTTTCTTCAATCAAAACTCATAGCATTTTCAATCAAAAAACATTGTATTTCCATACAAAAATCGTTCATTCTTTCATTCAAAAATCGTTTTTTTTTTATTCAAAAATCGTTGCGTTTCAGTCAAAAATCATAGGATTTGCAATCAAAAATCGTTGATTCTTTCATTCAAAATTCGTTGATTTTTCCTTTCAAAAATCATTACGTTTTCAATTTTTAAAAAAAATCGTTGATTTTTCCCATTCAAAAATCGTTGCTTTTTATTCAAAAATCATTCCGTTTTCTATAGAAAAAAACCATCGATTTTTCCAATCAAAAAACATTGGGGTTTCCAATCATAAGTTTAAGATTTTTCCAATCAAAAGTTATTGATTTTTCAATCAAAAGTCATTAATTTTTGCAATCAAAAATCATTGATTTTTCCAAACATACATTAATGATTTTTCCAGTCAAAAATTATTGAATTTTCCAGTCAAAACCATTGAATTTTCCAATCAAAAATCATTGTTTTTTTCCAAACAAAAATCATTACGTTTTCAATTTTGAAAAATCGTTGATTTTTCCCATTCAAAAATCGTTGAATTTTCCCATTTAAAAATCTTTGCTTTTTATTCAAAAATCCTTGCGTTTTCTATATTTAAAAAAACGTTGATTTTTCCAATCAAAAAACATTGGGGTTTCCAATCATAAGTCATTGATTTTTCAATCAAAAGTCATTGATTTTTCAATCAAAAGTCATTAATTTTTCCAATCAAAAATCATTGATTTTTTCCAATCAAATAATCACTGATTTTTTTCAATCAAAAATCATTGATTTTTTTCAATCAAAAATCATTTGATTTTTTCCAATCAAATAATCACTGATTTTTTTTCAATCAAAAATCATTGATTTTTTCCAATAAAAAATCATTGATTTTTTCCAATAAAAAATCATTGATTTTTTCCAATTAAAAATCATTGATTTTTTCCAATTAAAAATCATTGATTTTTTCCAATTAAAAATCATTGATGTTTTCCAATCAAATAATCACTGATTTTTCGATCAAAAATCGCTTATTTTGCAGTCAATTATTAATCTATCAAAGGAAATCAGTGATTTTTAAAAAAAATTCAGTGAAATTTGTTTCATTATATGTAATTCAAAAAGGTAGGTAGAATTTTACCAAATTTGGCTGATTCAGATTCAAAGACAAGCTACCTACTTATTTTTGGTAAAAGAGGCAGATACCTACTCTCGAGTTCCGATTTTATCAATTTCTTTACTGATTTCTCAAAAATCATTATTATTCAATCGACGTACCTTTTGAATATACGATTCAATCCATTCGATGCTTTAAATATTACGTAACCCTTCATTTATATTTTTTTAATCAATCCAAGTAGATTCGCTACAATGCAGTCGACCAAAGCTACTCGTCATAATTAAATCAATCTCAAGTGCTCCACAAACCTTTCATTTTTTTTTCAAACATTCGAACATTAATAATTTATGGCTAAAAATACAGAATTCATATAACATGGCTTATCAACGACTCGAAACCAGTTTATAGACACCACAGTAGCTCGCCGTAATATATTCCGTAACAATTACGAGTACTACTCGTTTATTGTGCCTGTGCGGTTTTAGACGAATGCGAAAGTGGGTAAACGACCGATGAAATAATATTTCACATACATATGCACCTATATTTAAATCACACTCGAGTCAAGGTGAAAACGAATTAATCGATTTCTATCTTTTCAATGTTTCGTCAAAAATTACCTACCGAGCTGCGGTTTGGGTGCAAAATTCGATTAAAATGCATTCGAGAATGACCTCCCAGAGATACTTGGACAAATTAGGAGAAAAAAATTACTTAATACTCCGGTATGATTTTTGCAGAAGCCCTTGATGTCATTGGTATTGAAAATCAAGACGGTACATCGTTAACCAATCCGATTCGTACTAAAAGGCAAACTAAAGATCAAACGGGTACATTTACCAATGAGGAAAGACGGGTCGCAGGGGTAAGTCTCTTGGTCGTCTATCTTTCATCATTACGTCCTACGTGACTTTCGTAATAAGTATACCAAGACTAACTATATACATACACTTTTTGAATGTTAACTCTTTTAATTCTTCTGTTGGATTTTATGTTGTACTTGATTGTACATGAAAAAAATTAGTGTATAACTTTCCGGTTGAAAATTGCGTTATTAGATTGGTGCAGATTTGGTATTGTCATTTGTACGCGCTTACGTGTTTATGCTTACTTATAGTTTTACGTTATATAATACGTTTATTCTTTCTTTAACGTCGTTTATCGTTTTAATGACTGTTGTAAGGGTCATTAAAGATATCCTGTGAATTTTATTGGTACTAAATGATCAAGAATTACGTATTAAATGACATTGCCATGAAATTATTCGACTCGTCGGAAGGGGTTGGAAGTTGAATTGTTGTGTATTTTTGAATGACTAATGAAGTGGGTTTCTTCCTGGGATTATACGTGGTGTCCTAAATTTTTAAGAAGAGGTTTGGGAAAGATTAGGATAAGTGTAGGTTTTCGTGCGTAGATGCGTAGCACATATCTACGTGCTTCATTTATTTCACTGAGTCGAGGTCAAATTTAACATGGAGGAGGCAAAGGGGCAGCTTACCCCCTCTTCATTCCAAAATGACAAAATTGTTTTTTTTTTTAGAAAAAAATTGATTTTAGGTTGAAGTAAGTCGAAAAATTTGAGAAATTATGAAAAAATCAATTTTGATTGGAAAAAATTATTTTCAAGTTTGGAAAAAATTTAATATCAGTAAAAAAATTCACCCCCCCCCCTCCGTTCAATAATATCAATTTCGATTTATTTCTGTATTGGATTAAAGATCATTAACCTAAAACGTTGCCCAATTTTAAATTATTAAGGAACTGGAGTTATTTTCGAAAACATAAAAAAATAAAAATTAATTTGATATGCATTCTTTTATCAGGTGAAAAAAAAACGAAAAAAGTTGGATTATAAAACTACCTATTTGATTAAAATTGATAAAGGGTTCAAGGCGATTGGGGGGGGGGGTGCGATTCGCAAAAGGGGACCTGCAGAGCAGTGAATCTAGATTACAATCCCAGCTAGACAAAAATTCAGTTGGAAATAAAATTAAAAATTTGAAACTGACTTTTTAAAAAACTTATTTTACAAGCATATTGACGAAATTTTTGTAATTTCGACTTCACTTCTTCCCCTCAGAAGCCCATATTGGGATCTAGGGTAAATTTTTGTGAAAAAAAGCGAAATCAGTCTCTGAAACCCGGTACTCGAATTCTTTTTTTTTGGGACCCATTTTAATGTCTATAATCAATTTTTTGGTTAAAAAATTAAAATTAGCGCCTCTGAAAGCTTATACCTAAATACCTATACCTACTTATTTTAATATTCATAGATATTAAAATTTTTGAAAATTTTGTAAAACCCTCTTGTTTTATTATTTGATTTTCCAAAGTAATGTTACGGGTTGTAAAGTAATTCGGCGATTGGTGGATGTTACCTATCTAAATGTTTACATTTTTAACGATGGTCCAATCATTGATTGCATTTAAAGTAGTTTGAAGGTTAATTGATGAGATGAGTGGGCTTTCGTGTGAGGTCAAAATAGCAGTATCATCTGCAACTTCGGTTGTTTGATTTTGGTCCTCCTTCTCTGGAGCTCATTTTGAGGTTGAGGGACAATTTTAGTTGGTGAAAAAATTGAAATCAGTATCCCTGAAAACCTATATACTTCAACAGGGATACCTTTATTCGAATCCTCAAATTTTGAGGTCATTTTGCAATCCGAGGGCAATTTTTGTAAAAACAAAAATCAGAATCAGCGCCCTAAATCACCCTTCATACGAAATTATAGAATTTTGACCTACTTACTCATTAATTTCGATTTTTATTTGTCTAAAATCGTCATCTGACCACAAGGAGCCAAGAAATTGGAAAGGGAGGTCAAACCTAACAGAAAACTCAAAAAATTGGAAAACTTTTCGGGATTTTAAATATTGAACATGGTTTGTATTTTTTGAGCAAAATTTGTGTCCTTTTTTTTTTTACTCAAATTCAATAAATTCCACAATTTCTATATGTAAAAAAAAATGTTTTTTCAGAATTTTGAGTGATCAGAAAGTCTCTATAACATTTTCTTTTCTTTTTAAAATTCTTCTTTTTTGAAGGCCTGCCTGGCTATTCATTCTACAGGCAACTAAGTATAGATGAGTAAAATAAATTTTAATAAAAATAATTGATCAATTTCAAAAAAATCGTAATAAAATTGAGAGAAACATTTGTAAATTTCGCTCAATATCGTGAAAAAATTTAACGTATATTTTTTGCCTGCCTGCATTTTTAAAGGAAATAAATTGACCAACAAAAGTAGGTAATTATTGGGAATATGGAGACTCATCGAATCAAATTATTTGGGAATAAGAATGAGGACAAAGCTGAAATTTGACAACCAATTTTTAAAAATTCATTATTTCAAATTTTACCATATGGTACTTACAGATCAAAAAATGTTTAATTTTGCAATTTTTTTAAAGGTATATTTTGAAGTTATTGCAAAAATTTACTATAGAAAAAATAAGTATCACTTTTACTGATTTTACCATAATTGAAACACAAACAAACTTAAATTGATGCATGGGAAAGGAAAGAGGGGAATGGAAAATGTTGGATTCGGAAATAATTTTTTTCTCGATTTTTCCAACTCAAAACAAAAATACAATTTTTTCCAATTTTTCAAATGAAAACCCAACCTAACCTAATTTTCCCGACGAGAAATGTAATTTGGAAATTTTTGCTCCCTCTCCTTCTCCTTGTATGGTCCAGGTTTGAAATTACACTGACTCCTTCAAAATGTAAAATGGACAAAGATAGGTACTTTCTTTCGATTTTTTAAATTTTTGACCCTTGAATATTTTTAATTAAAAGAAATTATGGCATTTTAATTCGATTTGGACCAAATTTATGTAAAAATGTTTATAGTTTGGTATTTTTCGAGACCACTGTTTTGCCTCAAGCTAGACAACATTCTGATCAAATTTTCTATCTTAAGGAGGAGAAGAGGATGGAAAATAAAAATTTCCAAACGAGCAGATTAAAATATATTTCTATATTTTCCTCAAAACCATACGAAAATTCTTTTGCAAATTTTTCAAAGCAAATATAATTTTCTCGATTAAAAATCAAATTTTGTCATTTATTGGGGGGGGGGGGGAGGCAATCTGACACTCGTGCCACGAATTTTGAGTCGAGGCATCTCTTAGCTCTTCAGGATAAAAATTTCATTTTTCAAAAAATGGCCAGGGCTACCCAAAATAATGGAGTAATTTCCTTTGTGGAGATTCAAATGTCAATAAAAATGAAAGTTAATTGATTTTTTTTTACTTTGCTTAACATAATGGTGTTTATTTACACGTATCTCCAAAGGTATTAGGTACCTATTTAAGCTAACTAATTTATTTACCAGATAGAGTTACATAATTTTATTGAAATCAGAATAATGATAAAATAGGTACATAAATTCAAAGTGCATCTATTCAAGTATCTAGGTATTCAAATGTACCTAGTTTAATAAAGTTCCATAGATTTTTTTTAAAGACATTAATTAATGATGCGATTATACTTTCAGTGTCTCTTACAATGTGTCTACAAGAAAGTGAAAGCTGTAAGTATAACAACTCAGATGCTTAAATAAAGCTTACGTACTTATTTTTTAAAACAGAATCGAATCCATTAAGGTATCGATATCATCAATTTAATTTTTTGCACAGCTACCTAGGTTTAAATAATGACATAAAAATAATTTGAGTTGGTAAAATTGACATCCTTCACGTGAAAATTCTGTACCTCACATCAGTCGAACATATGTAGGTACCTAGTTTGTCTAATTCACCTTTAAAAATTACATAATACGACAAAATTAGGTCAAAATTTCACATTCAAGGTCTGGAAAAATTAGCTAACAGTGGCATAAATGTATTACTTATGTCGCATGACTACACACCGAAATACACCTCTTAATGATAATTACTGATTACATACACTTTATTAACAGGTTGATGAGACAGGATTCCCGCAAGTCGAAGGATTAGTAAGATTATACTCGGAAGGTGTTCAAGACAGAAATTATTATTTGGCTGCTTTCACAGCTGTGCAACAATGCATCGGAATCGCGGAAGCCGTTAAGCAGCAACAACCCAGCCAAAAATTCGGTAATTTTACTTACTTACGCAATTTAAATCGTCTAATAAGGAAATACCTGCGTAAACATCGAGTGTATGAATTTCGATTACAAATGTACATAATATCGGCATAAATAGTCGCTGTAGGTACTTAAATTCACGCCTCAAGAAATGATGCTTTGAGATAGTCTGAGAATTATTGGAGCAGAAAAAAAACGAGGTGGTTTCGAACGTCGAGACCTTGAAATTTCGCTGCTTCAGTTTTACGCTGACCGTATAATATGATGGTCATTTCTCATTTATATGTAATTGATTTGCAACAGAGTGCTAAATGAAATGCAGCAAATTTCATGTTTTTTCTAATTTATGAAATAATCGATCAATTATGACTTTTTTGTTCGAGTTTGAAGTTTTTTTGAAAAAGTACTGGCAGAATACCTTGGCCTGCTCGTTGTAATACCTTGAATTATATAAGTTCATTGATGGTGAATCGGTATAGTAATAAGGTAAATTATGCAATGCATCGATTTAAAAGCGAATAGAAGAAAAAAAAATTAAGAATTTGGCTGCCTATTTAGCTTACGAAAGAAAGAGAAAAAAATTCCATTCATGTGATTAAGATCACTTTAATAAGTTAATACCTACCTATTGTATACTTACCACCATAACTAGGTCCAGACATATTGATGAGTTTTCTCTTCTTTTTTTCACAGATGGAGGTCAAATTTGCGATTTAGCCTACGAAATGTTCGACTGCGTCAGCGATAAAATTGACCAGGTAATTCGAAAATATCATAAATTGTCCCTTAAAACACTCATACAATTTTCAAATCATTTTTCTCTGGTTTTGGGTATTTTTTCTATAATTGACTACAAAAAAAAGAAAAATGGTTCAAAAATTGTAGAAATATTAAAGTGTAATTTTTTTCTGTATATTGTTCTAAAATGAAGTGATTTCGCGGAAAAATTTTGATTTCGTATTTATTTTTTTGTGTTTGATTATTTTTTTTCTCTTCTCAAAAACAGTGTAAACAATTTTCCCCTATAGGGAAAAATAATTGTTTCAAAAAATGGGGAAAGGTGTTTACTCAAAAAAAATTGTAAATTTCGAATAATTACCTATGCTGTTGGTTTTATTCATAAATTAATATAAATAACTGCATAAATGTTTGAAGTAGCGCAAAAACGACTATTTTTGCGACTTTGATCGTGTCTATAGGCCACAAGAGCAAATCAAATGGAAAATCTTTTTGGGTTTCATTTCAAGGTGAAAACTATCGAAGTAGCCTATTTTCAAACCAAACACAAAAATCGTCGTTGCCCAGTGCAAAAGTACTTTTTAATTATTGAAATAATCTTTTTAATTTTCTTTTTTCAAGTTCTGTGGATTAACACCAGAACGCACCTAGTTCAATCCTGAGAAGCAGAACAATGCTGCAGTCTGCAGAATTGGAGAAAAAGCACACGAAGTCAAACACCGGTTACCAAAATGCAGTCACATATAATTAAGCTTTTTTTTCATTGTAAAATATCTCAACTTTTTTTACACAATAAATTATTAATTTTTAATTACTTTTCATAAATTTATAATCTAATAGGATGGGGTGGAAATGGGAAATGGGATAACTCGGATTTTAACGAAAATCTGCGAGGTATATTTTTTGAGCGGGGAACCTGCCAGAAAATTTGAACCTTCTATTCATAAAGGGAATAGTCAGGTCTCAATCGTACAAAAAAAAGGCTTCCGCGCGAGATTCCTGTTAAAATTGATTTCATGATTGATTCTTATTCTGGACACTAAAATAAAGAAATTAAGCCCGTATTCCCGTTTTTCTCCCTCTCCCTTTCCCTAGGGTCCACCCCTCAACATTTCAAACGCGTGTATTGCCTTATCTATGGGTCGCAATGAAAAAAATTTCAAACAAAATTTGTTTCTCAGCACCTAATGTACATTTTTATTTCTCATCGAAATCCATTTTGGAGCAACATCTGCTCTCCAAATATGAAAATAAAACAGTTTTCATAAAACTTCAATTTCAGAGATACGGCAAAATTTGTAACCACAAAAAGTATTCAGAATTGAATTTCTTTTTCAATGAGCTTTATCACGACCATTTTCAACAACTTTACCCAACAGGGCGGATCTCTCCCCTCCCCCGTATCTGAAAAGTTGGCCCCGAACGATTTTTGTTCTTCGATATCTAATGCATAATTTCATTTAGTATCGGAATTCATTTTGGAGCAAATTTTGTTTGTGAGTCCAACTTTTGTGAAAACGAGGAAGGGGAAAGGTCCACTCTGTCGGAAAAAGTTGGTGAAAATGGTCGTGATAGAGCTCATTGAAACGGAAATTCAATTCTGAATACTTTTTGTGATTAAAAATTTTGTCGTTTCTCTGAAACTATTCGTTTAAAATGAAGAAAACATGATTTTGAGGTTTTCTCAAAAACATGTTTTGTTTCCAAAGGCTCTGGTGTGATTTGGGGGTCATTTGGCCCTTGGTGGAACTTTGACAAAATTTTTATGCCATTCGACTTGTCTATGTAAAAGATGATTTTAGAGCGCAAAAACGAATTTTTACCACACCCCCCGGGGGCGGGGGTTTCAAAATACGTGATTTTCACGCTAAAAATTCTATCTCCGCGAGTTTTCAACCGATTTTTTTCAAACTTGGCACGTAGGCAGAGGTAAGGTCAATTGGGGTAATTGTAAATTTTTCGGAAAATTGAACCGATTTTGTGATACTCTTTTTCGTTTTACTCTGTAAGTAAGAAAGCAAAGTGATTGAACTTTTTTCCATGTATCAATGAATGTATGAGGAGTAATATGGCGGTTTGTTTTCATCGATTCGATTATTCATGCCGAAATTATGGACTTCGTTTACAATTGGACAAGAATATTTACATTTACCCCACAATGATGGGGTAAATGTAAATGCATACATTGTACCCCATAAAAAACGTATCTCTCGTTTTTTTTTGCATAATTTGGAAAAAAATTATACAGATTAAAATATTTAAACGTGTGGAAAAACTAACTTGTGAAAAAAAATTTTAAAAAATCAAAATTAAAAAAAATGATATTTTTTGTTTAAATTTGTGAATTCCATTTAAATAACACGTGTTTACAATTACCCCACACCTGGAAAATTTGATGGGTATTGGTGAATGCTGCAGAAAATTAATTTCGCAACTTCAAAAATCATAAGAATTGAATTTCATCATTTTTGAATGTCCGTAGAACTAAATTAATGCATCAAACATCAACTTTTTTACTTTTTTCTATTTTTTCTAGAATTTTGAAGATTACGTAGATTGTGTGAAAACCAAAATTTGATATCATGTTTTTTTCATCGCGAAATTTTTCATCCCAGCTGTCACCAAGAACCCGAAGTTCTTTTTTATAGTAAGACCAATTATTTAAAGTTTTTATTTTTGGCAACTCCAGCTCGCTAGATGCATTTAAGTATTTACAGCATGACTTGTTTACAATTACCCCATGTTTACAATTACCCCAAATGACCTTACTCGAGGGGAGTATCCTGAAATTTTTTCAGATTTTTTCGACCACTACAATGACTTTAAATTTGACCTTGAAAGTTTAAAATCGCCCTCGGGCCACCGTTTTGGCGGGTGGTATAAAAAAAATATGTTTTTCATGTTTCTCACTCTATTTTACACTACTTAGGATTTTTTCAGATTTTTTCGAGTGCTGGCCTATGCGTGACGTTCAAAAAACCGATAAATCGGTCGTTTTACCTAGTACTTGAGAAATACACTTTGAAAAAAGACAAACATGTTAATCGCAATTTTATAGCTGGAAAAGCTTCTGTATGATGTCCAGAGTCTTTGATAAATTCTCATCGCCCCAGCCCCTATTGCTTTTTGAGGGGGGGGGGGAGGTGGACCCTTATGAAAGAAAAAAATGGTTTTGCACTGATTTCGCTCAAATTCACGTAAATGGTTCTGTAGGTGTAGAAGTACTCCCCAAAAATTTTTAGCCCCCCTCGATCTTAGGGGGCTGAGCCATCGCTTCCCAAAGTTGGACATTTTTGGTTAAAATGACAAAAAATCGAGTTTTTTCGACTATAAAACCGCCCCAAAATTCTAATTTTGAAAACTTGGTATTTTCTGTGCACATTTTGAGGTGACGAATCACGAATCCGACCAGCCCAGCAAATTTTTCATTCGAATTGTTTACACCCCTTTCCCCATCACGGCCCGTTTGAAAGTGTAAAGATCGTGGTTTTTTCAGCAAAAAGTGACCTTGTAATTTTTTTTACGAAATTCAGCTCCCGACACATCAGGGAGCTAGTGGAATTGTATCTACCTAACTTAAATTTTCAATTAGGTGAATGAAAAATATTCAGCCACCAAACCGAAATTTTGGGAAGCAATGGCTAAACCTCTCCCCCAAGTCGCGGGATCCTAAAATTTTTTGGGGAATATTTCTATGTAATTTTTCATAAAATTGCTCAGATTTGAGAAATAATGGCTCAGCCTCCTGATGTGTCGGGAGCTGATTTTGTTTAAAAAAATTTCTGTACCTTAATCATTTTTTGAAGTGATTTTCATAGAAGTAGCATTTGCCTCTTCGATTTTCAGAATAGGCAACATGTTCATCCCAAGTTTTTTTTTTAGTGGTTTCCGGTTATATCCAAAAAAATATGTTTGGCAGACGATTCATGGAACACCCTGTATATACCTACAGATTTGAGCGAAGAAAAATTGAAAAATAGGTAACGAGATTTAATGATTTTTTTAGTCAAAATTAGGTACTAATTTTTTCTGATAAATGGGACATTGACTGAGAAATTAGTAATTTTTGACCAAAAAATCAGAGAAAAATCACTATTTTTCAATGAAAATTATTTCACTGATTAAAAAAGACAGACTTTTTGCAATTTCAACTGATTCAAATTTAAAGAGTGGTACCTATGTTTAGTTAAGAAATAATTACCAAAATACTGCCCGATCGAAGCGAGGACGAAAATTTAAAAAAAAAAATCATACTCTTCTTTGACATTTTTATGTTGAAAAAAATCTAGTTGTCGAGCTGAAGGACTCGAGGCCCCTGAGGCCACCCTTGGGTGCACCCCTGTATGGGGTTCCATTGTGATATTTCAGTCGAAAATTTTACTGTCAGTTGGGATACTTCCCTTATGAGGCACGGTACATTCGCGGATAACCTTTAAATGTCGTCAAAAAATTTCACTTTGTGCTCCTGCAATAAATACGGTAGATAACCCTTTACATTCAGGAGCACCACACATTAGTCGCTCATTACATAACATACAATAATATTTAAGCACTGAAAAAATCTAAAAAATTCTTGTTGAAGATCCAAATAAAAAACCTAGATGCCTAAAAGTTTTGTTTCATTTTGCAGCATCCCCCCCCTTCCCAATGGAAATGCCCATTTTTAATGATACCCAAAAACAAAACAAGGAAACGAGGGGTAAAATCTGTATCAAAACTTTTTCTCATTTCTTGTTGTCTTATTGTTGTAATCTCCGGCCATTGCTCCAATTTATACCTATGGCCACATTGACAAGCACACGAGTACACGGAATCTCTAGATTTAAACAAGGTATTATGTACATACCTAATAAAACCTTTCAACTTTCAACTTTACCCCAAGTAATTTGAGCACATACCAAGGATAGCTTTTACCAACATGTTGCAACAATGAACCAAACATGACAAGATTTCAGATTGCAGTCGAGTAATTCACTATGAATACGCATTAACCTTTACGTCGAATAAGACTACTTCGAACCAAATGCGAAAAAGTTCACCTTCGTGTACAGGAAACAGACCTAATTAACAGACAGCGATGATATTTTATAAATTACAAAATAAGATCTAAGTACTGGTACCTACTCGCGGTACTGTAATTTGTTAAAGTCAAGGATAGACAGTTAAATCGCCAGCATAACTCATTCATAGTGTACCTACGATTTTAAAAATTTAACAAGGATGAGCTCGTGTTGAGCATGCGGTAGTAAGACGAATTATTCAGAGGAAACTTGATGAAAAATTCATGGTACCTAGACCTAAAAAAATCCAATAGCTACCTAAATTCATTTGTACTTCTTCCATTCCCCATAAAAATTAGACAGCATTTAAAAAATTCCAACCACAATGGAATAATTTCAAATGCACCAGAAGAAGTTGAAGAAGGAAGTCAATTCAGACAGACTGTTATCTGACAATCGAACCAAAAAACCTTTCAAAATCTAACACCCAATATTTTTTTGCAGGGGTAACCTTGCAGATTCGATCCAAAAACCATACTCCGCAGAATAATTAATCGCTTGACCTGTTGCACTTTTCTTTCAATACCTCACCGAGCTATCATTCGAGCACCCAAATGCATTCGCTGAATAGTTTTTAAATACACATAGCGATGCAAAAGATAACAATTTTTTGATTGAAAAAATTTAACCTACCGCAAGTGGCTACTTGTAAGAACGCCGACAAGGTTATGGTGTCCGGAACTGGGAACATTATCGATGAAGAAGATCTTAACGCTTGGCGCTCAAGTCCTTCTGTCTTCATTGTTTTCCGCTATATTGCTGGTATAAACAAAGAAATGAATAGTATATTATTTCTTCGAGAAGAAGAAATAAAGTAAATAAACAGAGCTCGGGTGGGATTTCTTGGATTGCCGGACGTCCGAAAAGAAACAAAACTAGGTAAAACGTTAATATTGAAAATGTTGGACATTCATTAGTATTAATGATACCGCATGGGTATAGAATTTTATTTTATTGCGGTGCTGTGTCGGTGAAGTAATGCGTTGGTGAAGTGTGGTATTTTTGGGTGTTTTGCTAAAAAAATAAATAATAAAAATAGTATAACTTGAGAATTTGTTGGGTTTTCCTGATACGTCAATGATGGCAGTTCGACAGGTATGTTTTTTATGCCGGAAATTTTATTAAATAATGTACTAATTTTTACAATTTTAACTTTTATAAGGTTTTATGAGAAAATTCTCGACAAAAATTTTACTTATTCCTATTACCTACATTTAATTAAAAGTATATCACTCGCGAGTCTGGATATAGAAACCACCCTTAGGTGTCAAAAATTGGTTTTTGAGTTGACTTGAATTTTAGGCTTTTCAGAAGGAATAGAGCCAGGGGGGGGGAACCTCAACTCAAAAACCAATTTTTGACACCTAAGGGTGGTTTATGTATCCAGACTCACACTTGATGATAAAATTATCTGTGCCTAATTAACTCACACGCAAGGTTCCTCTGATTTTGCCACCTATTAGGCATTTATTTCAAAATTTGAAAGAATTAGAGTTCTAGGTACACATCAAATTCCTTCCAAAATCAACTGCTACTTCAGTTTGCTTCACAGGTGCCGACTGCCGAGCATGTTCAATTGTTCATTTTGTACAGTTTTTTATTCCTATTTGATCTCAAATATTTCAAAACCTGAAGTACTTACTCGCTTATTCTAAATAATTTATACGTATTTTAATTTTAAAAATTTTTGAATTCTGCAAAACTCAAAATGTGGCAGTTATTTTGTCCATTTTATCAATAGACAGAAGGGGTATCTGGTGAATAGGTATCGATCTCAAAATTCAAAATTTATATTTCAAGTTTCAAGTTCCACCAGCAATATGAAAAAAAAAGCTGGATAAGCATGTGAATTATTTTTGAAATTAAAGGGACTACTGAATGCCTTTTCTGAGAAACTTGGATTAATCATACCTACTGGTGAGCAAGGGGTGGGTAGTGGGTAGCTAGGTACCTAACTACCTACCTAAAAAATTTAACAAAGTATCTTTTCAAAATTGAAGGGACTAAGAATTTTTCATAATTACTCAACCAGGTACCTATTTTTCTTCAATAAAAATACACGTTGAATTGAATATTTTGAAAAAAATTGTGGAAATAGGTACTTACCGAGTTCATACTTTGAAGATCGGAAAAAATTCGTTATCGTTTTTTTCCTTAGATCAAAACTACAGAAGCCAAAACGTTAAAAATAATATAAGCAAGGAACCTTAAAATTCCAGAATTTTTCAGTAACAGATAAGCCTTCTGATATTAAGATAGGACGTCAAGCTGTAAAATCAAATCTTTGAGAAAAACTCGTTGAAAAAAGTTTCTTTTGAAAATTGAAAAATTAGTGATTGTAGGTACCTACCTATTCTGAAAAACTTGCCAAAAATTCGAGAAAGTTGGTTTGAAAGCCGCATCATGTTCGGAAATACCTCAACACAAATATTCTAAACTTTAACATTTTGAAAATCCTAATCTCTCTATTTTTTCAATGTTTCCAAATGTAGTGAAGGAATTTTTGAGATACGTGAAGACAAGATGATGGCCTTCTAACAACTTTTTTCAGATTCTCCACAAAGATCATTCACAATTTAAATTTATTTTGAAAGACATTTCTCAATTTTGAAACGTCTTCAATTTTTTTTCTAATTTTAAAGAAAAATGGGATGAAGGAGGTCTTTTAAATGAGCTTGCAAATTGAGCTTTTCATTGTGCAGTATTTTTCAATGCATGTACCTACTGTCATAAATTTTTTTGACCTCCCTCCTTCCATCCTTCTTCCCGGATAAGTTTTTCTCAAGTTTTCGTGGAATTTTGTAGAAATTTGAACTGAAATGTTAGATTTGGAAGCAAATAAAAGAAAGTTTTTATTAATTCATTTTATTACATTTTTTGAAGAGGTTGAATAGAAATGATAAATTTTAAAATTTGACATTTCAAGAAAAAATAAAGGTAACCTACTAATTTTTTTCTAAAAAAATGGCGAAGTACAGAATGACGATGTTATTTCCTGAAAATTTGGATAACCTCCCCTATTGGAATTTTTTGGCTCAGAATTTTTCCAATTTTTGTGACTTAAATTTTTGTTTTTTCAGTTTTTCAATTTACAGAGCAAATTTTTTACTTTTGTGAAAACTAGTTATGTACTTATACAGGGTGTCCGATAAGTGGTTTGCCATACTTCATTTTTGGATATAACCGGGTACCACTAAAAAAAAGTTAGATAAACAAGTTGCATATCTTGAAAATTGAAGGGGCAAATGATGTTTTTTAAAAAATCACGTAAATTTTTTTTTCAACCATGGGAATGGATAGTACTTTGAAAACTGAATAAATTTTCATTATATGACTTTTTGCACAACTTAAAAATTGAAGGGGCTACAAAAAATTGTGTTCGATAAAAGTTCTAAAAAAATAAACTAATCAATGGAATGGATAGTAAGTATGTTAAAAAATGAACAAATTTTGTTCCACAGACTTTTTGGCTAACATCAAAAATGAAGGGGCTACGGGTCATTCAAAAAAGTGGGCTTCAAATTTTTTTTGAATTTTCTCAATTTTGTCTGATCCTTTGCCCCTTCATTTTTGATGTTAGGCAAAAAGTCTGTGAAACAAAATTTGTTCATTTTTCAACATACTATCCATTCCTTGATTAGTTATATTTTTTTAGAACTTTTTTCAAACACAATTTTCTGTAGCCCCTTCAATTTTCAAGTTATGCAAATAGGCATATAATGAAAATTTATTCCGTTTTCAAAGTACTATCCAGTTTCATGATTGAAAAAAAAATTTACGTGATTTTTTAAAAAACATAATTTGCCCCTTCAATTTTCAAGATATGCAACTTGTTCATCTAACGGGGGGTGTTGGGGAAATGGTCTGCCATACTTCATTTTTGGATATAACCGGGTACCACTAAAAAAAAACCGTTAGATGAACAAGTTGCATATCTTGAAAATTGAAGGGGCAAATTATGTTTTTGAAAAAAATCACGTAAATTTTTTTTTCAACCATGGGAATGGATAGTACTTTGAAAACTGAATAAATTTTCATTTTATGACGTTTTGCAAAACTTGAAAATTGAAGGAGCTACAAAAAATTGTGTTCGAAAAAAGTTCTAAAAAAATAAACTAATCAAGGGAATGGATAGTATGTTGAAAAATGAACAAATTTAAAACTTTTTTCCGAGACAAAAAATGTAAAAGTCGGTGGCACAAAAATGTAGATAATTTTTATTTCCACTCTTTTTTTTCAATTTAGTTAGTTTTTTTTTCTTTCTCTCTTCCCTTTTCCCTCTCTCACTTTATTCAACACAAAAAGTAATAAAAACAAAATCCGTTCCAGAGATAAAAAATTTGAAAATCTATATGACAAAATTTTTTAGTTGAAAAATGTTGAAATAAGTACAAGACACTGATTCAAACGTTAACTGGATGGGGGGAGGGGTATCGGTTTTCGATATCAATTTTTTTTACAATTTTTCAACGAGGGGGGCGAACCATACAATTGGCAATTATGGGGACATCAGAGAAAAC
Source organism: Pseudococcus viburni (assembly GCA_033439095.1). Classification (NCBI taxonomy): domain Eukaryota; kingdom Metazoa; phylum Arthropoda; class Insecta; order Hemiptera; family Pseudococcidae; genus Pseudococcus; species Pseudococcus viburni. Next base: position 31,611 of record JAVBJF010000333.1, on the reverse strand, counting down.
AAGGAGGTTTGTCAGAATAAAAAATTGAAAAAGGACATGATTTTCAATTTTTTTTTTCAAAATTCTATTAAGAATTTTTTGAAAAAATTACTTCTAGGTACCTACTTAAAAAGTAAAAAGTGAATATTTTTGAACATTTCTTTACAAAACACTTCGATTTTTTGAAGGGATTCCTTCTCGTGAATCGGTGCTTGCTCCTGCTCGAGAAAAATTTGTTAAACTATGGCTATAGGTACCTAGGGTATATATTTACAATTTATTTCGTAGGTACATACGTAACAAATTTAATGTTTTTAGCATGGCGTGATTCTGCTGCTATATTTTGGATATGCACTTTCTCAACAAACCACAGAAGTAGTCCCACTAGAAGGTCCGGATGAAAATTTCATCGACAGAGGTCAAGATGGAAGTTTTCGATTCGGTTACAAAAATTTAGACACCGGAGCCCATTACCACACAGCAGCTGGTTCCAGAGATAACACTGTCTCAGGAAGGTAAAAAAATCCCCTCATACACTCAAAATCTTCCAAAAAAATAAAACTAAAATCCCTCGTGTTCTGTGGATATTCCAGATACGGTTTCAGGGATCCAGCCACTCGTCGTATACAGCAAACCACGTATACCGCCGGCGACCGAGGATTCCGAGCTCGAGGTCCAGACATAGCTCGTCAAATGGACCTGGGTCAGACAAAAATTCCATACAATCCACCCGTCCCTCAAAATTCGCCAAATTACCAACCCTCCTACAGCACCTATTTCGACCCGAATGAAGACCCCAGCTATAAATTCAACTTCAAAACACCGACTTATACTCGAGGAGAAGCATCCGACTCCAAAGGCACCGTCAACGGGGCATTTTCATTCGTCGACGATGTCGGTAAAAGACACGATGTCCAATATGAAGCCGGCTCTAAAATCGGATTTCATGTAAAAACACCGTTCCCCGACTCCGATCCATTCGGCGGTATTTTCTACCAAGGTCCTAATAAACCAGGGTCGCCTCCTAGAGGACACATTGCCATAGTTCGCAGTAACGACGGAGGTTATAAATTCACTTCTTCTGGACCGGATCAGCAACGTACCGAGGTAAGCGATTCGGCCAACAGAGTCAGAGGGTCTTATACCTACATCGACGATAAAGGGGTTCAACGAACGGTCCAATACATCGCCGGACCGAATATAGGCTATAAAGTAATACGTAAAGGAGCCGGTCCAGTTTATTCGTCCGTTTACCCCTACACTAGTCCGGAGTTCATTAATCCTACCTTGAATGATAATGTATTACCTAATATCCCATCCTCAACAGTACCGCCATCCTTTGGCTCAGATTTATTCGAACCCTCGACAGGTAATTTCGATTCCCCCAAACCTGACGATGGAGGCTCGAGTTTATTCGGCAACTCGAATGATTTTTTAGGCCCGAATGATAAACCGAATCTTAATCCATTCTCAACTTCCACATTCGCCCCTGATCTACCATCGGAAAAACCTAATTATTCTTACGGAGGTCAACAACCTCAAAAACCATATTATCAAAGTTACAAACCACCTAAACCATCAACCGATGACTACTTCTCCGGTGGTGGTGGTGGAGGAGGAAGTGGAGGCGGTGGAGGAAACTCTTACCAGTCTTCTTATGGCTCACAAAATGTCAAACCGTTGGATGATCTATTTAATGATAATAAACCAGGCGGATACGATAGTCCAGGAAATGATGGCGGTGGCGGAGGTGGTTACGGTGGTAGTAGACCATTTTCCGGCGGATCAGGTGGATATGGATCGAGCGGATATGGACCGATTAGGAAACCTTCAAATGCTTACATTTATCCAAAACCAGATAAACCTTTTAATGAAGAACCCACCAGGGATTATTCTTCAGCTAATGACAATAGGTATTCTGGGTCGAGTAAGAATTTCCTAGGGTTGCCTCCCGGGTTCGCTGTCAGAGCTCATGTCCAGTCTTTGGATATATTGCCATATGGATCGAAAATTCCACCGCCTGATGAAGCTCTGCAAAGGCATTTATTCGAAGAACAACATCGTAGTAGATGATTTTTTTCGTAGATGTGCCTGTTTTAATCAACTAGTCTATTTTGTACTGATTGAAAATTTCCTTGATAAATGAAGAATAGTGATTTTGGAAAATGTTGAGAAATTCGTCTAACAAAATATAACGTATGAATATGATTAATTATGATGTGCCATGCTTGTGATCAATTTTTAGTTGGCCTTTTTTCTTTCGATTATGGCTCATCTCACGAGGTTTACCCAATATTTGAAAATTAAATCTCAGAATCATAAAATATGTTCAAATCAGAGTACTTATAGTGCCTGCTTATTCCTTCCATAGTTCCATACTAAAATTATATTTTTTTCCATTTTTTTACCCTTTTTTTTGAAGGGGTTAAAGGGCTTTGAATGAACTCTTTCCTGAAACTATTTTCTTTTGTTGATTTTTTCTCTGATCGTTCAAATACATAAGACATACGCACAGTGTACACTAGGCTGGGCCGAAAAACCAAAAATATTGATTTTTGAAAAGTTACCCTCTCCAAAAGTTGTTGACTGAATAGAATAGAAAAATAAAATAAAATAATTCAAAATCGGTTCATATCTTCCGATCGCGCAACAGCCCTCAATTCTCCAAAAATTGCCAAAATTTCAAAAATTTCGAAAAAATTTAAAATTGATCAAAATTAATTTTAGAATTTTTTTTAGTGACTTATCTAGATCAAAAAGCACATTTTTTTGAAAAAATTAAAGTTTTATAACTTTTTTCAATTTTTTTTCGAAGGTGGAGAAATATGAGAAATTTAAAAAAAACCTATAAAACATGGATTTTTTCAAAAAAGTTGTGTTTTTGCTTTTAATAGTCCCTAAATAAGCTCTAAAATTGATTTCAATGAATTTTGATTTTTTTCTTTTAATTTTTTGACATTTCTGAAAATATTGAATTTTTGGCAATTTTCGAAGAACTGAAGGCTCTTGCGCGATCGAAAGATGTGAATCGATTTTGAATTTTTTTATTTCAGTTTGCTAGTCTATCCAGCCAACAACTAATTGCCGGGGTGACTTTTTAAAAATTAAAATTTTTGGTTTTTCGGCTCACCCTAACGTGCACGATACTCACCTCTCATCCCCCCCTATCCTTCTTCTTGAAAAATTGATTCATTCGGATTTTCCCAATGCAAAGGGCGCTTACCCCCTCCCCTCCCACAATAAAAATAATTTGTGGAATTCCATTATTATTCGATTTTAAAATTTTCTATTTGGAAAAATTTTGAATCGAAAAAATTTTGATTACCCCAGTTTCTTCTCCCTCTTTGGCCTCGATGACAAGAATACGAGTTTTTCTGGAAGATAATTTGATTCCACCAAAAGTTTATGAGGGAGGAGGACAAGGACCTAGTAATTTATTTTCAAAAATTCCCTCTCTCGTTCAATAGAAGAGGAGAAATTGACTAAAGAAAATTTGAAATTGTCAATCAATACCTCATTACCAGGTTCAAAGATGGATGCCAATATTTTTTCACTCAAGTTTATATTTTGACAAGTTGCCTAAAAAATAATTTAAATTTCAAAGTTTTTGTAAAAAAAAGCAACTAAATTTAGAAATTTTGCAAACCATCTAATTTTTATCTCAGTCATAAAAATTTTACAAAATTCCTGAATTTTACGAATTTTACGAAATCATTAAATTCGAGAATTTTGAGTAGAATCTCGATTTCAGAAATTTTGCAAAAAGACTAAATTCAGAAACTTTTAAACAGTTTGAATTCAGTAATTCTGCAACCCATCCATTTTTATATTAGTTTCGGAGATTTTACAAAATTCCTGAATTTTAGTAATTTCAGAAAAACGAAAAAATTCAGGAATGCTTAAATTTCTGGAATTTTAATGAACAACGAAGTAATCTGGATTTCAAAAAATTTACAAAAAGGATAAAATTTTGTAATTTTTCAAATAGATGAAATTCAGACATTTTGCAGTGCGGACCAACTATTTTATTTCCATTACAGAAATTCCACAAAATGCCTGAATTTCAGGAAATTTGTGAAATAATCTATTCGAAATTTCATGAAACAATTTCAGTTTAAATCTTATAAACTTTGATAAGTAAACAATTAATATATTTAAATTTGAAAATTTTTTGCAAAAAGATACTCAGGCATTTTGTAAAATTATCTAGGTACCTAACTACCAATTAGATTCTGGAATTTTATGAAATTACAATTTTTTTTTGAGTGGTCGACCGTCCTTAAAAAATCAAGAAATCCTTCTAAATTCGTCAATTTTTATTCCACGTTGAAAAAAATCAACGTTTTTTTCCAAAAAATGGCAGTTTGCCTTGGGTAATTTTTTTTTTCTTTCTCTAGTAAGTACAGAACTTCAAAAAGAGAGATTTTACATTTTTATTTTTCATTCATTCAACGTATGTAGGGCCATGCCAAACTGAGAGGGGGCAGAAAGAACAGTCCCCTTCCCTAATACATACCTACCTAATCATACAATTGCATTTTTGATCTCAAAAGTCAAGTTTGGGGCAGAAATTTGGAGAAAATGATGACTAATTTTTCTATAAAATAAATTTGGGGAAAATTGTACTCAAAATCGGAAAAATTGGGAAAATGGTACCTGAGTCGAAAATTTTCAAATTTTTTACTTCTCTATTAGTACCTATTTAGGAAGAATAGAAAATAAATTTCTAAAAATTTACTTTTCACCATTTTCAGCTGAGTTGGCCGAGGTAAGGGGAAATTTTTAGTCTGACATTTTTTCCAATGATATTTAAATCCAACAATGTTTGATCAAATATTAGGTATAAAATCTGAAAACAGGGCAATATCACCTATTTTATGGAACGGAGGCCATACCTTTTTACAATTTGTGATTCCGAGGTCTTTGTAATACGCTAATCTAAGTACCTCTAGAATCCTCAGTGAAGCTTGAATTTGACAAATTAGTTCCAAAAATTAAACAATTGTAAATTGAAATGTGAAGGATATTTAAAATTATCAATACGAATACAAATTTTTACCAATTTTGGCAACAGAGAGAAATTTTTACAGATTTTTCATGAACAGATTTCAATGCTGTTTGATACGACGACATGAATTATAATTTTATAGCTGTTTAAAATTTTCTAATTTTTTAATTAACTTACCTATGTACTTGACACTCATTATTTTTCTTTGAAAGAATTTTTCATTTTTAATTTTTTTGAAAATAATCCCAAAAAAATTGATAAATTACCTATCTAACTTATTTTTTGTACATAGATACCTATTTAAGTACCTATTATAATATCGTACCTATCTACTTACGTGATTTTTTAAAATAAATTTATTTTATAACGTTACAGGTATCGTATTATTTTCATTTTGCATCAAAATTTCTGTCGTGGTTAGTTATTAAAAAAAAAGAGGGAGAAAGAGAGTGAGATACGCACTCGGTCATTCATTAAAACAATGGTTCAATTTTATGTAAGGTCACAAAATGCACTATTATTAAAGATCATAAATAAAATACGTACTCTCGGTAGGAAAATTTGCATAGAGTATTTTTCAATTGAAAAAAATTATTTATATAGGTAAACGTAATTACACCTTGAACTGGATAATTTCTCTCAAAGTTTTCTCTGTTCGTTATAATACGCTTGAATAAAATCATCCTCTCTGTGCCATCGGCAGAAGAATTTGAATGAAATCTATGCAGTCATTTTTCTCACTGATTGTTTTCATTACCGTAACAAAATACTATTTAGGATGTAATTAAATCCATATTGATTAATTACTTTAGTCGGTGATCATTTGGTAATGCGGAGTGATATAATAGTTAGATAATAATGATGGTAAGTACGATCCTATTATAATTTTGCACATTGTAATTATCTACGTATTGCTTCATAATTTTTTTAAAATGTAGGTATAAATACACACCCGAGTTTTTTATTTTTAATACGCTTAAATATTCCTACTTTTTTTCATAAATAAATTTTCACATTTTTCAATTATTTTATGTGAAGCTATTTTGATAAAAAAATTCAATACCTACTAATTTTGAGAAAAAATTATTCATGAAATCTATGAACCATAATGCCTTTATCAATATAGGTATTTCTCGTTTTTTTTTTTTTTTTTTAGAATTTTAGAACAATAATTTTAAACGACTGGAGTCTAATTAATTCTTTTCAAAGTAAATAGCCTCTCAATTAATAATTATCTTGACACAATTAACGCGAATACCTCGCCGTAGACGTAATAACATACGCTCTGAATTATTGCTTCTCGTTACTCACCCAACGATGTTTATTTGCTTGTAGAAAAAATTATTACTTGTTGTCTGGTGCGTGAAATTAGCGGATGAAAAACCTTTACATCCGGAATTCACGGCGCAGTACATCTTCACTTCGTCCAAATCCATAAAAAGTAAACAATTTTATTTCTCAGAGTCGTAAATTCCGACGTACCTATCTTTACCAAACCTCGATTAACCATGATTTCAGGTCCAAGTACAAAATTTTCGCCCATTGTTAAACACACCATAAGCAAAAGTAAAATAAACGAACCCGAATTCGCAGCAGATATATCCTTTTCCGCACCAGAAGAATTCGATTCTTCAAACCATGATTCCGGTTATTCAATGTTATCGAAAACATTCACAAAGAGTAAAAAAGACAGAAAGGACGGCGATTCGAAATACATATTAGATAAAAGGGTTCTCTACCATAGCCTGAACAATCCTTTGTTCAAAAGCAAATCTTTAAATTTCGAAGATGAAAAAGAATCTCCTCGATTGGTCGGTGATATTTATAAATTCACGAGCCCTTTCGAATCGAAATGGATTTTGTCTCCGAAATTGACGAAATTAATTGACCACAATCGAAACAACCTGATGGATGAATTTTTACACATTTTCGATTCGTTGAAAGTGAAAAGTTTAAAACAACGGGATCCTCAGCCAGATTCACTTTTTCCGGCGCCTTCTAACCTTGATTTAGAAAGATACAATCAGTTAGGCGGAGACACGGTGGATAATTTAGAAAATATAGGTAGAGATCAGTTCAACGAGAATATCAAAGACAGTGCGAATATTTTTAAAGATTTCAAAGACGAATCTATCTTCAAGGAGTTAGAAGAAAAGCCACATTTGAACGAGGTATCGTCTGTACCTAAAAATTCATCGTACGTAGGGTATAACGTTCAAGAGGTTAAGACACCTCAGGGAGTCCACGGAGTTATGCAAATATTCGATAAAAATGGTCTAGCGCAGAAAATTCATTACAACGAGAAAGGAGTACTGAATCAACCAGCAGCTAACACGACGATCCCTCAAAAAAGTAAATCTGCAACTGGTTTTAAGAAAAATGTCACAGATCCGTTACGTAATGTGGTCAAGACAGCGGTCAATCAACTGAAACCAAACACCATCGGTAAAATTATCCCTTCTAAAAACAACACACCTATAAAAATAAGTAAAGATGCGATTAAAAATCCTCTAGCACCAGACGTTAAACAAATTTCAGTTAAAATCGAAGGTCATAATTTTAGCAACAATAGTTCCCATCATAATCCGATCAACGACTTGAAAAACCCAGAAAATATTCTATCTGATTTTCTAGATCAGCTCAACGGAGTGAGTGATGTTTCGAACAATGCGAATGTGAGAACCGATGTTCATAATTCATTCCACGAGACAATTTCGGAAAAATCTTACAGCTATATTTAGTTTAATTTAAATTATTTTTAAAAATTTTGTTACGTTGCAATTTCTAAGAAAATATTTAAAATAAATTCATTCGATTCGAGATTTTTTTTAAATAATGGAATAACATCGTTACCTTATGGAAAAAATGGCGATTACATCACGTTGAATCATACGAGAGAAAAATCCAAGTATAATACAAATTATATATTTTATACTTTACCTAAAACGAAAATTATAACAACATAAATTATATACACTTAGGCATTCAACGCTGCTATGATAGCCTGACCAGCATCAACGGCAATTTGGGCTGCAGCTTTGTCGGCTTCTGATACAGCCGAGGCGAGCTGTTTTTCTGCTTGTTGTAGAGCTTCGGCAGCGTTACTTTTATCGAAACTTTCTAAAGGATGAGCTTCTTCGGCTAAAATTTGAACGGACGAGTCTTCATTTACAGTAACCTAAGAAAAAGTCCAATTTTAGTAATTACATTGGCAAAGAAAATGATCAGAGAAGTCTATTGTGGTAACTTACTGTTCCACTGGAGACGAAAACTTTCTTAGCTGAACCGTCTTCTTCGTAGACAGTAACAACGCCGGGTTTTAAGACAGCTATCGTGGGTACGTGATTTGGTAAGATACCGAATGCACAACTGAAAGCTGGTACGTCTACTTGTTTTACATTTTGATTCGCATAAAACACCTAAATCATAAGAGCTTGTTAATAGGTGAATTTAAATCAAAAAGGGAAATTACTGGATGCTCGAGCAAAATTGAAACACTTACTTTATTAGCGGCGGAAAAAGTGAAATCCATTTTTCCTTCCTCGGCATATCCTCTCGATATGACATTCTTCAAATAACTCGTTCTTCTTAATGAGGAGAATAATCTGCTCGATTTTAATACCGTTGCCATTATGAATAAGGCTGAAATTTAGAAAAGCGTGAAGTATTATAATAAACTTTAGGGTATCCTGAGATCGTACTGGATGTGTTTCGTATTCGTATATTTGTGAAATTATTCAAGTACACGAGACGAATCATGTTCCATACGAATACAAGAGATATATTTTACTGAAAATTATTCAAAACTTACGTGTTTTTGAAATTCGAGGACTAGGATTGCGATTTTTTCAGAAAAATAACCTTATAACACAATTCAAGTACATTAACCAACTTTGAAAGCTCAGATGCCTACCAGCATCGATGATTGATAACGAAAGTTCAAACCTAGTGAAAAAAATAATCTAGAATGAATTAGGTAAAATGTAGCAGTAGGTTGCGAACCTACAAGATTTTAACAAAACTAATAGAAGCAACTTGGCTCACAGCGTGAATAAAGTTGCATACTGATTTTCTACAAGGCGTCATTGATTTTATTATTCGCGCATTTCTTAATGTATTTTTGGATAATGGGATAGGTAAATGCAAAAATGCACATTTTATTATTGTTACGACTTGCGAAGGAAGTAATACTTAGTATCCTGGGACTTTAATCGTTTAATCATATGACAATCTAAGAAAGTTATCAATTGATTTTAAAAACTAAAAATTTTTTAGCGAATTAACATATTCGCAACTCCAGTGCAAAAACGCCAAAATAAATAAACTTTTTTTGGTGTAAATTGAAAACTAATCAAAGAATAGCACGTCGCACGTTTCAGGAAAAAATATGAGGTTCAAATTTTTTTGTGGATCCTGGTTTGCGGTTGGGGTTAAAGTAGCTCAAACACAAAGTTAGAAACTTCGAATAATTTTCAGGTTTTTTTTCCCATACGGATTTCTTTCTAGTCTACAGTCCAAGAGGCTAAAAGTGCTCTAGAAATCGAAATTAGTGTGCATTTTCGCTGAACAATTTTAGCACTCAAATACAAATGTAAATTATGTACCCACCCCACCTCGGTGAACTATTTAAGTGATTAACTGAAAAATTCCAAAAATTTTTGGAGGTTTCTGCATAGTGGAATCAACTGCGATTTTAAGTGATAAGAAATTAAAATAATTTTCATACTATGCGTTTTTTGAGTTATGTGGAAAATTCGAATTCTTAAAAATTCACCAAAATTCGAAAAATGAACTCGAGCACCTGCAATTTTACGTAGGAACTGTATTTGAATGTTCTTAAGAAATTTTTTGTTTCAGCCCAAAACTTTACAATCAGTTAAAGTTAATGTTGGGATTCCGGTCTTCGATGGTGCGAAAAATCCGCTTTAAATTAGGTTGATAGCGTACAAGTGGATTCTTCGCTTTTTACAGGAATTAACTACTTGTACTCAGGTAAGTACCTACATAATTAGTTACGACAGTAATGTTGACGAACGAATTTAATGAAAGATAAAAACCTCAAATTAAACGCAAAATTAAGAAGTATGATTCAAATACTTCTTCCGAGAAATGTGACGTTGAAAAAAAAGGATACCTATCTATTATTTCCAATGAATAAGATAAGCAAGTGCTAACTCTCAAAGATTGATTATTTCATAATTATAAATACTGAACTACGGATCGAATACTTTTCAATTCCGAATCTAACGAGCAGCGCAACATTGAATAATAATTTCAAAATGAAAAAATCAATTTTATTTTTAATATATTTATTTGTAAGCTGCCAAGCTCAGTTAGACACAGAATGGTGGAAACATACAATAATTTACGCCATTGTTCCTTTTTCATTTAAAGATTCTGATGGAGATGGAATAGGGGATTTAAAAGGTTTGTCATAAGGCCAATTTATTTTTAAATGATAGAAAATTTATATACTTATGTGTATTGTTTATTTTATTTTACATCGCAGGAATTACATCAAAATTGGACTATTTTGAGGAACTCGGAATTGAAACCATTCAACTAACACCTATTTATCAAACAACCTTTTTAGATATAGGTTACGATATAACTGATTATTGCAAAATTGACAAAATGTTTGGAACAATGAATGACTTCGACGAGCTTATTAGAGAATTGAAAAAAAGAAGTATGTAGATAACTTTAGATTAGGTAGTAAACTTGAATTTACAGTATTTACTTTAATCGTGTGAATTTAAAAAAAAATTCGAATGATTCTATTCAGATATGAAATTGATAATGGACATGGTAATCAATCATAGTGGTGACAAACATGAATGGTTTCAAAAATCTGTTGACAGAATCGATCCATACACTGATTTTTACGTTTGGAAAGATTCTAAAGGGTTTGATAATGAGACCCAAAAAGAAATCCCCCCTAATAATTGGGTAAGACATCATTTCAATAACAGGTACTTACCTGCTAAATTAGATAAGTACCGAAGTAGGTAGGTACCTATTAAAAATGTGCCTACAAAATATTTTTATTACAGTTCAGTTTATTTAGCCCCACTTATGCACCAGCCACTGCTTGGGAATGGAATGAAAAAAGAAAACAATTTTATCTTCATCAATTTTTGCCAGAACAAGTGGACTTCAATTTGAACAATAAAATTTTGAGATCGGAATTGAAAGTAAACATTTTTTTCTTCCATAAGTTCAATTTGTATCGTTATATTTGACTGAGGCAAGTTTTTTAAACCAAAAAACGGTTGAAAATGTTTCAAATACTTATGCATTCATTGAAGCTGGAATATTCTGAGATAGTTACTTACTCGCCAAATTTCAAAGTATACCTAAGCCCCCCTTTCTTTCTGAATAAAAATCTATTTAATTAATATTCAAAATTGACAAATAGGTATTAATGAAATGAAAAAGCTTTCAAACTTTTACTGTTAAAAGCCAAGAATAAAGCATTAAAAATTTTTAAATCCACAATCGACATTGTGGTATGACTCGTTAGGTAGTGTATTCAATCGTGTCACAAAAAAAAGTGAAAGGAAATTTCTATAAATAAAACAAAAAAAAGTTGAGTAGGTAAGTACATTGGAAAACAGGGAAATAAGCGTTTTATTTTTTGGAGGAGTTTTTTTTTTTTTACAAAATATAAGACAATAAGTAATTTAAAATGAAAAATGCGTCAAAAGACCAAAAACATGCATTTACAAGCACCTGAAAATTTGCGAGATACATGTGCAGAAATATGCGCTAAAAATGTCACTATTTTTCTCAGAAATTGGCGATTCGCAAAAACAAAAAAAAAGATATGTCTGAAAAAAAAACTGTACTAAGTATAGGCAACTCCGCTTGTAGTACATAGATGCCTGATGAAAGCTAAAATTCACCGTTGTTCTAGAAAATGACTAAATTTTGGCTGGACAGAGGCGTGGCTGGTTTTAGACTGGATGCAACCCCTTATTTTTTCGAGGATAAAGAGTTCAGAGATGATGTATATTATTATAGCCAAATCAATCAACCTGAAACTTTGGAGTTTCTACACGAATTCAAATTATTTCTAGATGATTATAATAAAGAGCATGGGGGTATTGAGAGGTGAGTAACTCGTAATTTAAAATGAACTTATGAACTTGTTTTTAATTGAAGTGGAGGTTTGAATTTGAATTTTTTGTTGTTGTCTCCATTCGTATGAAGCGCGAGGTGGTATTTTAAGTTTCATATCCGTATCCCAAACTCAATAATTCACCTATTTATGAAATCTTATAAATATTGTAGAATTTTCATTGCCGAAGCTCATACTGAAGACGATGAAGTAATCAAATATTTTGGCAAGGAGGATTACTCAATTGTACATTTTCCATACTCATTCAATTTTGAATATTTGGAAATACCTATTATGTATTCTATGATGTTCGATATCATCACTAAATATTACGTGAACAGACTTCCAAAAAACGCACTTACTGCTTGGATGGTAAATAAATATAAACTTAAAAACCTTCACAATTGTCTCACGCGGATTCGAATGAAATTTAGCCTAACGCCACTAAAATCTTAGGTGCCCGTTTTGATTATAGCCCTAGACCTACGCGATTCAAGTTTCGATTTTTACACGGTTTTTTAAATGGGCGAAATTTTTTTCCCATAAAATCATAAACTATTATGTCCTTTGGGTAGAACACGTTGAGAGGAGAAAAAAATGTTATATACACATATTGCATAACTCGAAAATTGCTGGAGCTACTCATAATCAGAAATCGTATTTTTTACTAATTATTCCAATTTAAATGAACAAATTCAATTTTTTCATTTAAATTGGAATAATAAGTAAAAAATATGATTTCTGATTAAGAGTAGCCCTGCAATTTTCGAGTTATGCAATATGTGTATATAACATTTTTTTCTTCTCTCAACGTGTACTACCCAAAAGGCCACAATAGTTTATGATTTTATGGAAAAAAATTTTTCACCCATTCAAAATATATGGTAAAAATCGAAACTTGAATCGCGTAGGCCTAGGGCTATAATCAAAACAGGGACCCAAGATTTCAGCGGCGATGTTCTACCCTACCTACTACAAGTTAGGCTACATTTCATTCGAATCTGCTTGTGACAGTTGTGAAGGTTCCCAGTTAGTAATGAAAAAAAACTCGAAAGTTTCAATCGTATTGTAAGTACATAGTACACAATGTGTTTATTATGTCCTAAACGGTGTCGCCATTTTTTATTGAATGAAGATATCGAAATGATTCCTAAAGTTTTGAATTTCTTATGATGGGCCATTTCGAAGGAGATGCAATATTTTTTATTTCCGCCTATAAGGTGTCCAAAAAATCATGAAACGTAAAAAAATTAAAGTGGAAATGCATTTTTTAAATCAAGTCTAGTTAGTGATCGTATAAATTAAGACGGTTCTTGTAAAATGAAAATTTTTGAAATCGATTCAGTAGTTTTCAAGCTATTACTCATAATTACTTTTAAAAATGATGATGAATTCCTCTCTTTCAAGTAAATCATCTTCTATCCCCTGCAAGATGGAGAAAAATAATGGATTATTTTTCAATCCTCTACAACTTTTATATACTTAATTTTTTTCATATCGTGATTTTTTATGCAGATAAACTTATTTTTTTGAGAAACACAAGGGAAAAAATTGAGCAAAATTGAAGATATTAAAAAAAGTAGAAAGAAGAAAATCATTATAATTTTTAACCCCAGTAGGTATGTGTAATAATTTTAAAACTACTAAACTTCTTTCAAAAATTTTTCTCTTATAAAAACTATCTTGATTTGTACTTCCTTTCAGACCTTTACTACCTACCTACCTAGTTAAAACCGCCCTTTCCATTTTAATTGTTACTTTTTATGATTTTTCGTACACCCTGTAGATAGAACTAAAAAATTTTGCATCTCCAATGAAAGTATTCATCATAAAGAATCCAAAACTGTTGAAATCTCTGCAGTAGGTAATTAGGTATCATCATCCAGTAAGAAATGTCGGCCCCGTTCAGGGCTCAAAAAACACACTGTATGTATGTAATTGCAGTACATGCATATTTGAGGTATTTCCTCAACAGAAAAATAAATTTGTTATTTAGAGTCAAGATCATGACGTGAACCGAATAGGATCTCGATTGGTACCCGAATACTCAGATATAATAACCATCGCATCGATGATGTTACCCGGAACAGCTGGTTGTTATTATGGTCAAGAAATAGGCATGCTGAATGGCCACATCAGGGAGGATCAAATAAGAGATTACTCAGGTCTTGGTTCTCGAGATCCAACAAGGCTCATAATGCAATGGGATGATTCGATGAATGCTGGTATAAAATACCTACTTTCACTTCGATTACAAAAAACATTTTCATTTACTTTTTTTTTTCAAGTGTGTAATACAATCGGTTTCATTTTTTTCACCAGGGTTTACCACCAATAGTACACCATTTCTTCCTCCTAATACTGATTATTTCGAGAGAAACGTGAAATTTCAAAAGCAAGAACCCAACAGTCAGTATAATCTTTTCAAGGACTTATCAGTAATGAGACAAACTAAAACACTCAAGTTTGGAAATTATAAAACGTATACACCTTCAGAACATATCCATGTAATGACGAGGTAATTTATAGAAAAATCAATTTTAATAACAGCTACCTGTCTACATATCTGGAAAAATCTCAACCTATTTGTGTTTCTTGATATGATTATTGCAGATCGTATGAGGACCATATGTATATAGTGGTGACTAATTTCAGCATATTTTCTTCTTCTCGTTTTAATATGACGGAGACAATTGAAAATTTACCCAATAAGGTTGTACTATCTACTGCAAGCGTCAATGCTGGATATATGAAGGGGTAAGTAAAGCAATCACTCACAAGGGTTATAATTCAATTAGCAGAAAAATTTTAATCCGAAACAAAAAAATATCAAAAGTAGGTAAGTAAGTACATCATACCCACATTGAAAATTTAAAGTGCTAAAAGTTATTTTCTTATTTTGACGAAGTTTTTAAAATTTAAATTAGGTAAGTAGGTACTTCATAGCCCTACAAAATATGAAAATTTGATCCAATCAACAAAAAAAGTTAGAATTTGGGTAACCTATACAGGGTGTTTCAAAGTTGTCCGCGCTCCTTCCAACCAGTGAATGGCCACTCATCCTGAATCCAAATATGTATGTTTGCCTAACTTTCAAACTGCAGGGGCTGAGTTATGCTCTTCAAATAATTTTTTTTTAAAATTTCGTTTCGATTTGTCTAACGAGCATTACTCATAGCCCATTTTCTCTAGAATTTTTCTATGCGGTTGATAATTTTTGCAGGTGAACTAGGGTGGGTGTATAGCATCAAATATTCAAAAAAAACGTGTAAAAAAGTTTACGGTTTTTCCTATTTTTGTAAATAACTAAAAAAGTTGTCCTCTATTGGGCGAATTATTATTAATATTTCTAGAAGGAAACCCTGTGATCTTTCCAATGGAGCAATCTCCATTCCTCTATCTTGCTTGAATTAAAAAGTTATCAGCGTTTAATTTTGTGAAAAATACAAGAAAAACCTCACTTTTTTGATTTTTCAAATTTCAAAAATTTCTATCTTCGTAACTGAATGAGACCGGGATATGGGGTTTGCAGCATTGAATTGACCATGTGTTACATTACACAACATCGGAATGATATACTTCAATTTTGCAAATAAAATTATTTTATAAAAATTATTTCTATTTTTTTTGACAATTTTTTTTTATGAAGGACTTGAAGATATTATTTCAATTTTATGTAGTGCAATACATAGTTAATTCAATGCTGCAAACCCCAGAAGATGGAAATTTTTGAAATTTGAAAAATCAATGTATTTTTTACAAAATTAAACGCTCATAACGTTTAATTCAAGCAGAATAGAGGAATGGGGTTTGCTCCATTGGAAAGACCACAGTTTTTTCTTCTAGAAACATTAATAATAATTCACCCAATAGAGGAAAACTTTTTTAGTTATTTACAAAAATAGGAAAAACCGTAAACTTTTTTACACGTTTTTTTTCGAATATTTGATGCGGTACACCCACCCTAGTTCACCTGCAAAAATTATCAACCGCATAGAAAAATTCTAGAGAAAATGGGCTATGAGTAACGCTCGGTAGACAATGCGAAACGAAATTCAAAAAAAAATTTCGAAGAGCATAACTCAGCCGCTGCAGTTTGAAGGTTGGCAAACATACATACATACCTACTTGGACTCAGGATGAGTGGCCCACTCACTGGTTGGAAGGAGCACGGTCAACTTTGAAACACTCTGTATAAACGATTATAGCACAATTTCCCAACTATTGAAACTGTTTATTCAAATCCTTAGTTTTTGATAGGAAAATTCTTGGCAAAAATTGGAAAATACCTTTTTACTTTCTGCCAAAAAATATTAATTTAAATCGGCAATCACAAATTTTGGAAAATTATAAAATTAATTGATCGAATAAGTCAACAATAAATTATCGGTAATTTGCGTTTTTGGGTGGTAATGTTCATATGGATCACATTTACCTATAAGCCTGTTTTCAGTGATGCATAATTTCAAAATTTTCTGGAGGCTTCAAAACATTTCGAAACCAATTCCAATCAAATTCAGGGGTTAAAAGTAGGGTATAAGCCAAATTTAAGCTTTTTTCGTTAATTTGATCAAATTTTCATAATTTTCCGGGCCATGAGTGATTTTGTGTTCTCAAAAATTCGCCAAAATTCAAAAAATGAACTTTAGTACCCGAAATTTTAAAAAAAGGGTTCTCTTATGACATACTTTCGACATAGGTACTTTATTTGTTTCGGTCCAAAATTGTACTCCTGTCGGGGTACCGTAACATGGGGTTACTTTGGCCCTAGGGAGTAACTTTGGCTCAGTGTCGAAACGGTCTCATTTTTCATATTAGGTAAATTCAGGGCCAAAGTAACCCGATGTTACGGTACCTTTCTTATTAGGTAAGTACCAACTCAAAAGATGATCAGAATAATTGTTTTATTACCTAAGATTTGAATTATTTTCAAAACAAATATGTTTGTTTCTAGGTCGGTATTAGGACGTGAAATACCTGAAGAGTTTTTTATGAGACCATTATCTTGTATAGTATTTGAAGCGTACACCTGATAAAACGTACCTAAAGACACGTCATTTATTTACTCACTGTTGAAACATTAGGTGGGTATGTATTTTCAAATTGTTTTTGGAGTGTTTTAAAATTGTTATAAAATAAAAAATAAAAGTATGTCGTTCAAATTATAATTTTTTTTGTCATATTGTCATCTGAAACATGCAAAACCGGCCATAGGTAGTATGGAACCGGGATTGGAGGCTAGTACCAACGTATAGCCTAGCGCGCGGGGAGTTTCTTGCACCTGATCTCAGACCCCTTATGTGTTCATGGTATGCAACCACTTGCACATTTTTTAAAAAATTGAATAAAATCGTAAATCTAAGTATCAAGGATGGTAGAAAAGAAAATTTGCAAAAAAATTTGCAAAAAATTTGTGGTATACACTTTTTACCTATCTTCATTTTTGAAGGGGCTACAGTAATTTTAAATTTTCTCAGAATTTTATTTTGTTTTAATTTTACTGAAATTGTTAGTTTAAGTACCTAAGATTATAGAAAAAAAATTGCAAAAAATTTGTGGTATAAACTTTTTGCCTATCTTCACTTTTGAAGGGGCAGACGTGATTTTAAATTCCCCCAAAGATTCATTTTTTCAAAGTTTGACTGAAATCGTTGTCCTTGCCGCCCCTTCAAAAGTAAAGATAGGCAAAAAGTGTATACCACAAATTTTTTTGCAATTTTTTTTCTATAATCCTAGGTACTTAAACTAACAATTCCAGTGAAATTAAAAAAATTAAATTTTGGATAAATTTAAAATCACTATAGCCCTTCAAAAATGAAGATAGGCAAAGAGTGTATATCACAATTTTTTGCAAATGTTTTATTCTATCATCTTTGATACTTCAATAAACAATTTTTCATGTGGTCAGGATATGTGTTCACTTTCCTATCAACCACACAGACTTGCCTTATAGGTACTGAATAGAGTCATAAACCAGATCTTAATTAGGATGGAAAATAAAAGGACAGATCATTTTACTATTTTTTTCAATATCGAGGAATGAAGTAGTTGGAAAATTCAAATTTGTGTCAGACTTTAATAGCAAATTTTACAATAAGAAAGTCTAAAATAATTCCCCCCCCCCCCACACACACACACACACACAAAATATATTAGTACCCATATCCTAAACGCGGCAGAAAATAAAATAAGACGTTATTTGAGGAGTTCGGCAATCAGCAACATCAAGCGAGATCAAAGTAATTTTGCCCTCACAAATTGAAAAAAAAAACAATGGTAAAAATTCTCCCACGACTCGATGCGTAATTCTAAAAGCCATAGAAGAGGTCCATAAGCATAAATTTTAGTACTCGGGTACAACTTACAAGCGTAAATTATCCACTTTGATGAATTATTTGATTGATTAAACCACTGTTTTGCAAAATTTGTGACTGCAAGGTCAAATTCATATGTGACCCTAACAGACAAAACCAACCTTAGGTGTCAAAATTTCAATTTTCACTTTTTCCTCGTAATTTTATTCTCTGAAACCTTAAATTTCAGTAAAAAGCAACCTGAAGTCACAAAGTTGAAAATTAAATTTGCAATGAGCAAAAATGTACCTAAGTTTTTTTGAAAAAAAAAAAAACTATACAAAAACATTTTAAAATCGCCGTAAAATGTAAGTTACCTAGAAACGGTGCTTAAGGTTACTGTAGCTCATTTTAGTGGAAGAATACAGTTAAAACGTCATACAAGCACAGAAACCCCTCTTTTTTAATCAGTATTGCATCGCAAACTTTAAAAGCTCGTATGTCGAAAAGTTGTTTTCGGACGAAAGGGTGGTCTTGTCTGCTAAGGTCAGATATTTTTTTCTGAAAGAATGATGGATGTATTTTTTTCAAAGGTGAAAAATTCCAAAATTTTCAAAAGGTCCCTACATAGCGAGATAAAATGTTATTTTAGATGATAAAAAGTCAAAATGTGTTTTTTTTTTCAAAGCTTTATTGTGGTAACTTTAAACTCTCGAAAATTCGCCAAAATTCGAAAAATGAACACAAGCACCTGAAATTTCAGGTGGGAACTCTTTTTGAATGTTCTTTCGATATTTTTTCTGTTTCTGCCCAAAACTTTACAGCCAGTTAAAGTAAATGGTATGGTTGGGATTCCTTTCTAGCCAGTTTTCGACGATGTGAAAAATCCACTTTAAATTAGGTTGATAGCGTAGGTATAAGTGTAAAATATTGGCTTTTTACAGGAATTAACTACTTGTAGGTACTCAGCTAGCAGGTACTACATACATACATAAATAATTACGACAGTAACGTTGACGAACGAATTTGATGAAAGATAAAAAACCCTAATTAAACGCAAAAATAAGTATATGATTCAAATACTTCTTCCGAGAAATGTGACGTTGAAAAAAAAAAGGATATCTATTATTTTCAATGAATAAGATAAGCAATTGCTAACTCTCAAACATTGATTAGGTATTTCATAAATAAGTACTGAAATGCGGATCGAATACTCTTCAATTCCGAATCTAATGAACACCGTAAAATTGAATAATAGATATTAATTTCAAGATGAAAAAATCAATTTTATTCATAATATATTTTTTCTTAAGCGCTCAAGCTCAATTGGATACAGAATGGTGGAAACATACGATAATTTACGCCATTGTTCCTTTTTCATTTAAAGATTCTGATGGAGATGGAATAGGGGATTTAAAAGGTTTGTCAAGGCCAATTTATTTTTAAATGATAGAAAATTTATATACTTAGGTGTATTATTTATTTTATACTTTACATTGCAGGAATTACATCAAAATTGGACTACTTTGAGGAACTGGGAATTGAAACCATTCAACTAACACCTATTTATCAAACAACCTTTTTAGATATAGGTTACGATATAACTGATTATTGCAAAATTGACAAAATGTTTGGAACAATGAATGACTTCGACGAGCTTATTAGAGAATTGAAAAAAAGAAGTATGTAGATAATTTTTGATTGGCAACCTTGAATTTACAATATTTACTTTAATCGTGTAAATTTAAAAAATTTTCGAATGATTTTATTTAGATATGAAATTGATTATGGATATGGTGATCAATCATAGTGGTGACAAACATGAATGGTTTCAAAAATCTGTTGACAGAATCGATCCATACACTGATTTTTACGTTTGGAAGGATTCTAAAGGCTTTGATAATGAGACCCAAAAAGAAATCCCCCCTAATAATTGGGTAAGTTGAATACATCTTTTTTCAATAACAGGTAGGTACCTACTAAATTAGATGAGTACCAAAGTAGGCAGGTACCTATTAAAAATGTATGTACCTAAAAAAATATTTTTATTACAGTTCAGTTTATTTAGCCCCAATTACGAACCAGCCACCGCTTGGGAATGGAATGAAAAAAGAAAACAATTTTATCTTCATCAATTTTTGCCAGAACAAGTGGACTTTAATTTGAATAATAAAATTTTGAAAACAGAATTGAAAGTAAGATTTTTTTACGTTCACTTTTTTCAAAGCTAAAACTAGAGCAAGTTTTTTAAACCAAAAAATATAAACATTTTAAATAGGTACTTTTGCATTTATAGAAGCTAAAATATACCAAAATGCATACTCACCAGAAATTAAAGTACCTATAGGACTCTCCCTCAACTTTAATAAAAATCTATGTAATAGGTAAAATTCCAAATAAGACAGATATTAATAAAATGAAAAACGCGTTTAAATATTTAATCAAAATCCTAGAATAAAATAGGTGGTAAGAAATTCTGAAAACCACGATCAACATTATGGCATGACTCCGTTAGTATATTTAATCGTGTCATAAAACAAAAGGGGGAAGAAAATTTTGATAACCAAAATGAAAAAAGTTACATCGAGAAAAATGAAAAGCGTTTTTTTTTGGATGAAAACGGATTTTTTAATAAAATTTGAGTCAACAAGTTGAAACGAAGAATATAAATTTATAGGCATTTGCGAAATATGCGCTGAAAATTTCGCCTTTTTTTTCAGAATTTGACGATCCACAAAAACAAAAAATTACAACTTTGAAAAAAAACTGACCTAGTTATACCTAACGAGGCAATTCTACTTGAAGTAAATGAGAGATTAAATTAAAAATTCACCGTTGTTCTAGAAAATGATTAAATTTTGGCTAGACAGAGGTGTGGCTGGTTTTAGACTGGATGCAACCCCTTATTTTTTCGAGGATAAAGAGTTCAGAGATGATGTATTTTATTATAGCCAAATCAATCAACCTGAAACTTTGGAGTTTCTGCACGAATTCAGATTATTTCTTGATGAATATAATAAAGAGCATGGAGGTATTGAAAGGTGAGTATTTAGTTATTTGAAATGCACTTGTTTCTTATTAAAAATATAAACATTTTTATATTTTAACTTAAGCCGGTGTACAGTAGGCAGTAGGTAACTATATCCCAAAATCATAATTCATCAGTTTATGACACCTTATAAAATGTTGCAGAATTTTCATAGCCGAAGCTCACACTCAAACTGTTGAAGTAATCAAATATTTTGGCAAGGAGGGTTACCCAATTGTACATTTTCCATACTCATTCAATTTTGAATATTTGCGTAGACCCATTGCTAATTCTATGATTTTCGATATGCACACTAAATATTACGTGGATACACTTCCAAAAAACGCCGTCACTGCTTGGATGGTAAATAATACCTACTCAATAATGAAAACATTTGAACGTTCAATTGTATAGGACAGTGTGTTCATTACGTACGGTGAACGGTGTCGTAATTTTTTTACTGAATGAAGATATCAAAGTGATTTCAACAATTTGGGATTTCTTATGATGATTGGCCCATTTGATGGATATGCAAAAAAATTCTGGTTTTCTACAGGGTGTCCAAAAAATCATGAAAATTAAAAACTGAATTAGAAAGGGGATGTTTTAATAAAGTCTAGAGGCAGTAGAGCTACCTATATTAAATTGAGACGGTTTTTATTAAATCAAAATTTTTGAAATCAACTCAATAGTTTTCAAACTATTACTCATTATTTTCTCTAAAGTGTGGTTAATTCCTATTTGCAAGATGGGGAAAAAAAGTAGAACACATGATGGATTTTCAATCCTCCACAACTTTTGTTTCATACTTTTTTTCATACCTACTTGTCGTGATTTTTTATGGAAACCTAATTTTTTGGAACACCCAGGTGAAAAAAAATGAATATACGAAAAAAAAAACATGAGAAACAAGTTTGTTGTAGAGGATTAAAAATCTATTGTTTTTTGCTCTACAATTTTTTTTCATCTTGCTATGAGTAATGCGAGATAATTTTCTGAGAAGGGGAACATTTTCATCATTTTTAAAGAAATTATGAGTAAGGTACGTAACTTGATAATTTAAAAACTACTGAACCAATTTCAAACCAATTACAAAAAATTTTGTCTCATAAGAATCGTCCTAATTTGTACCATCTCTAAAGTCTAAACCTAATTAAAAGACCTTCTTTATTTCTATTTGAATTTTTCACGTTTAGACAGTACTAAAGAATTTTGTATCTCCGTCAAAAGAGTCCATATCATTCATGAGAAATACTAAACTGTTAGAATCACTTCGATATCACCATTGACATTGAGTAAAACATGGTGGCAGGTGGCATCGTTCAGGACTTTAACACATTTAGAGCTCGGATTTTTATATACGAAAAACTTCGAAATATGCACATAAAATATGCATTTATTTTGGACGAAATATGCAAAAATATGCATTTATGAGTGAAATATGCATAAATATGCAATATCAATATGGGTGTCTCTGGAAAGCATTTTTCAATCAGATTAATACCGTATGCTTTATTGTATTGTTTTATTTGCTTCAAAAACGTTAGAGTAACAAAAAGATTCGATTTCATATCATAATTAATTGAAATGATCAATTAAAAGTTCTTAGGATCATTCATAAATCATAACAGCTACTAACATTAGAAAGTATTTATTAGGTAATTCTTTTCAATTTTTTTCTTCAAATTTCGTGGAATTTTTTTGCGAGTCATTTTCTGTTTGAAATTTGAAAATCGGTGAAAAAATACGAAATTTTGAAAGTTTTGGCCAAAATATGTACTAAAACGTAAAAAATGAGCAAAATATGCACTTAAAACACCCGAAATATGCAAAATTATGCATTTACGGCCGAAATACCTATGCAAAATATGCAATAACAAATAGGGCTCATTCGACTCAGAATTTCACGAATCGCAAAGATCTGTTCAATATGCGCAATCATTTTTCACGTAGCAAAATATGCAATTGCATAAAAATCCGAGCCCTACTGATGTACATGTGGTGCGTAGTACATATTTGTACGGTCAGATTAAATACTTTGATAACAGAGAAAAAATTGCTACTTAGAGTCAAGATCATGACGTGAACCGAATAGGATCTCGATTGGTACCCGAATACTCAGATATCATAACCATAGCATCAATGATGTTGCCTGGAACAGCTGGTTGTTATTATGGTCAAGAAATAGGCATGCTAAATGGCCAAATCAGGGAGGATCAAATCAAAGATTACTCAGGTCGTGGTTCTCGAGATCCAACAAGGCTCATAATGCAATGGGATGATACGATGAATGCGGGTATATTATTCGTTCAAGAAATATATTCATTTACATAATTTTTTTCTTTCAAATAAGTAGGTACCTAGTAATATAATCAGATTAATTTTTCTCACTAGGGTTCACTACCAACAGTACACCATTTCTTCCTCCTAATAATGATTATTTCGAGAGAAACGTGAAATTTCAAAAGCAAGAACCCAACAGTCAGTATAATCTTTTCAAGGACTTATCAGTAATGAGACAAACTAAAACACTCAAGTTTGGAAATTATAAAACGTATATACCTTCAGAACATATCCATGTAATGACGAGGTAATTTATAGAAAAATTAATTTTTATGGCAGCTGCCTGTCGAAATATCTGGAAAATCTCAACCTATTTGTGTTTCTTGATATGATTATTACAGATCGTATGAGGACCATATGTATATTGTGGTGACTAATTTCAGCATATTTTCTTCTTCTCGTTTTAATATGACCCAGACAATTGAAAATTTACCCAATAGGGTTGTACTATCTACTGCAAGCATCAATTCTGGATATATGAAAGGGTAAGTCAAACATTTACTTACAAGGTCATAATTTGATCAGCAGAGAAATTTTGGTCCGAAACAAAAACATATCGAAAGTTCATCATCAGATCACCGTAACGAAAATTTAAAATGCTGAAATTCATTTCTCGTATTTTGACGAAGTTTTGAAAATTTAAATTACTTCATAGGCTTGCAAAATATGAAACTTTGATCTAATCAATGAAAAAAATTAAAATTTGGCAGATCTTAAATTATCTACTTTCGAGCTCTCGAATCGAACAGTATACTGGTTTTGAGACGTTTCGGAAATCCGATAATTTTTGAAATTTATTTCCAGCGATGAACAAAATCAAAATGGTAGGTATAAACTTTCGCACCGAATGACGCAGATTAATGATATTAGTGGTCTATTTGGTCGATTACAGCACAATTTCTCAACATTTGTAACTGTTGATTCACATCCTTAGTTTTTGACTAGAAAATTCTTGGCGAAAATTGGAAAATATTCTTAAATATGGTTTTCAATCGCAGCGGTTACAAATTCTGGAAAATTGTACTTTAATCGATCGAATAGGTCAGAAAGGTGCTAATGTTTTTATGGATCACTTTTTTGGACTTTTTTTTCAGTGTTAGATGATTAAAAAATTTTCTGGAAATCGTATGCAACCACTAGCACATTTGTTTAAAAATTGAATAAAATCGTAAATTTAAGTATCAAGGATGATAGAGAGAAGAAATTTGTAAAAAAATTGTGGTATACACTTTTTGCCTATCTTCATTTTTGAAAGGACTATAGCGATTTTAAATTTTTCCAGAATTTCATTTTCAAAAATTTCACTGAAATTATTAGTTTAAGTACCTAGGATAATAGAAAAAAAAATCAAAAAAATTTGTGGTATACATTTTTTCCTATCTTCACTTTTGAAGGGACAGAAGTGATTTTAAATTTCCCAAGAATTCGTTTTTTAAAAATTTCACTGAAATCGTTAATCACTGCTGCCCCTTCAGAAGTGAAGATAGGCAAAAAGTGTATACCACAAATTGTTTTGCAATTTTTTTCCCATTATCCTAGGTACTTGAACTAACAATTTCAGTCAAATTTTAAAAAAATGAAATTTTGGGAAAAGTTAAAATCACTGTAACCCTTTGAAAAATGATGATATTCAAATAGTGTATGCCACAATTTTTTTGCAATTTTTTTTCATCATCCTTGATACTTCGATTAACGATTTTATTAAAAAAATTTAAAATATACGTCGTATTTCCATGTGCAAGTTGTTGCATACGATGAACATACAGGGTGGCTCAGTTAAGGTGTGAAATATTAAAACCACGTATTCTACTTATCATTTGGAGTAAAAAATGTTATATACATGATGGGTCATAAACGCTTCATTACTGAGTTATTCGCCTTTAAAGGGGGCCCAGATTTCACCCAAAATTGGCAATTTTTGCTCTAGCAGTGAAAATTTTCGGGGGTAGGTGGTGGAAAAAGTGAAAGGGGGTCCATAGAAACGTATACTATTTTTTTTTTTTTTTTTGGTTCATAAGTAAGTGTTTTAAAGTAAAAAATGTGTTTCTGTACCAGAAAAATGGTCGAACAAGAACAAAAAATCATTTTTTTGAAATTTTATTCACTTTTAGGGGTAGTACTACTTATTTAACACCTATTAACCCAAATTTCTGTTTTTTTTATTTATTGGATGCTGAGTAATCAATTTATCAAATTTCGACCATCCCACAAAATTACAATAAAAATCGAATTTAATAATTTCTCATGATTCCTCATTATTATAAAAAAAATTTTGCCTAAAAATTTTTTCTAAAAAATCAAAAAAACGGAGGGTATCTCAGCATAATTTATTTTGCGGCAACGCTGTAATTAACTTCCGCGTAAGTAACCCCGACGCTCGTCTCGTTAAACGCAACATTTTACGGGCGTCGCGATGCGCAACGTTGCCGAATTTCCAGTTCTTTACTCGGCAATATTTCAGAAAGAAAGCGTTTTGGGCCCATGTTGAATATGACATTTTTTGTTCGTATTGATAAGTAGAATATGAGGTTTCAATATTTCACACCTTAACCGAGCCACCCTGTATAAGGGGTCTGAGACCAGACCTAAGCAACTACCCGTACCCGCGCGGTAGGCTATACGTTGGCACTAGTCTCCAATCCCGGTTCCATACTACCTATGGCCGGATAGCAATCTATTCGGGAGACCGAAAAAAGGGTATAAGTATACCCAATTTCAGCTTTTTTCGTTGATTAGATCAAATTTTCATATTTTACCAG
Source organism: Pseudococcus viburni (assembly GCA_033439095.1). NCBI lineage: Eukaryota > Metazoa > Arthropoda > Insecta > Hemiptera > Pseudococcidae > Pseudococcus > Pseudococcus viburni. The sequence continues at coordinate 5,081 of JAVBJF010000333.1, read as the reverse complement.
ACAATGGGGTAATTTTGAATTTTAAAAAGTCACCAAAATTCGAAAAATAAACTTTAGTAGGTACCTGGAATTTTTAATTGAGTTCTCTTATGACATACTTCCGACATTTTTTTTTCGGTCCAAAGTTGTACTTCCGTTAGATGAATTGGTACCTATTCAAAAGAAGATCAGAGTAGGTAATTGTTTTATTAAGATTTTAACTATTTTTAAAAGAAATATGTTTGTTTCTAGATCGGTATTTAGGCGAGAAATATCTGAAGAGTTTTATATGAGACCATTGTCTTGTATGGTATTCGAAGCGTACACCTGATAAAACGAAGACAATTAAAAAAAACATCATTTATTTACTCACCGTTGAAACATTATGTATTTTTTAATGGTTTTTGGAATGTGTTAAAATTTTTATAAAAAAAATTAAAATACAACCATTGTACACATACTTATAGTTCAAGTATAATTTTTTTTGTCATCTCGTCATCTGAAAAATACAAAATTTCAAGTGTTTCATGTGGTCAGGGTAAGTACATGCTTACTTTCCTACTTACTACCTTCACCTGCCATGTACAATTGTACATATTGAAAGGAATCATAAAACATTATTTCAATTAGAATGGAAAACAAAAGACGGATCATTTTGCTATGGAAGGTATAGGTAGTCAAAAAGTGTGCCTAGATTTCAATAGTAAATTTCACAATAAGGAAGTCAAAAGTGATTATCCTCTTCCCACGCAAAGTATAAAATAAGTGTTTATCTCCCAAACGTGGTAGAAAATAAAATAAATGGATTTTTTTGAAAGAGGCTACTTGTAGCCAAAGGATGTCCCCGGCACAGGGGAAAAATCCGGTTGATATCTTAATTATTAGACGAGAAATTTGAAAAAAAAAATCGAAAATCGTATATTTTCACCCCACTTCACGGTACTTTTAAAGTACATAGATAGTATACTCACTCACTGCCCATTTATTTGATGAAAAAATTCGTAATTTTATTCTTGGAACGAATCGATCTGATGATACTTCATACCTATCGTAAGATGTAGAGTATGTACCTAGTTAGATAAGTACTTGATCCAACATTCAATTTGAAAATCACAAGTATGTGCATATTAAAGTGTATTAAAAGTAGAAATTATTGCACAATCATCGCGATAAATTTTTTAACTAATTGAATTTGTTTCATGAAAAATTCAATAATTTACTTTTTTTAACTTTTGTTTGCTGAGTCGTCATGTAAATTTAAAAGTCAAGACTTATAACCGCGATGTTTGATAATACAGTTAGGTAGGTAGCTAGGTACCAAGATTTAGGCTGGGATTAAAATTTAAAAAAAAAAACAAAAATTACTCTATTTTTGAGATTTGGGGTATTTTTTAGGACACTTGGGATCCGGATTCTTCCTTCAAACTGGTTTCTTCGGGGTTCTCAACCAATTTCTAATGCAAAAGAAAAAAATTGTCCAAGTTTTGCTTGTGAGCAAAGGTTTTTAAATCATATGTAGGTAGATATGTACTTACAAATGTTTTCTGTTGATGTTTTTTTTATTAAAATGATTTTTTGTTTGGAATATCATATATTTATGTATTTTTTTAATTCTTCAATTTTCAAATTTGCTGAAAAAGTCTGAATTTTTAAAAAAAATTGGTAATACATATTATATTTTTTATCACGACTACCTATTTGAAATAGCTCAGCAAATTTGTAAATTTAGAAAAAAGGGAGAAATTGACTAAAATACGAAAAGTCATCAATTGTGAAAAAAATAAGATCTGGCCAATGCATATCACAAAACTGTCAAAATTGAATTTATTTTTCAATTAATTGAAATTGCATAACAATTTTGAAAATTGGAAAAACGAAATAATTTTTCTCAATGCGAACAAAATATGAATACTTTAGCCTAATCAAGTCTATTTTTCTATCCATGAATGTTCTGCAACTTGCTCTCCTCTCATGAACTTGAAATTGAATATCATGTATTACCTCTAGTCCAGGCAAATAAAAGAAAAAATGTACTAAATCCCCCAAAAATTAAAGCCTAATTTTTTTTTCGCGTTTTACGTTCGTAATGGTCCACTACACAACATACTAAAATGGACACCCCACAACCCTGCGCTACTCCCAGGGGAGGGGTAAACGTTCGCTAAAAACCGGATTTTCGTGAATATCTCCTCAAATAAGCCTCAAAATTGAAAAGTAGTTATGAACAATCTTGTTTTACGTGTAATCTCCTATCGGAAGGTTTTTTTTTTCTTTTTCAAAAACACTCACTTCCTTGACCAAAAATTAAGGGGAAAACACCTATTTTTCAACAATTTACAGCATTTTTGGAAAAAATCGAAACTTTTGGGAATATCTCCTCAAAAAAGCCTGAAAATGGGAAAATGGTCACGAACAATCACGTTCTACGTGTAATTTCCTATCAGACAGGTTCGTTTTTTTTTCGAAAACACTCGCTTCTTTGCCCAAAAATTAAGGATGAAAAACACCTATTTTTCCAATATTCACAGTATTTTTGGAAATTATGGAAATACGAAGCTAAAAGTACCCAAAATGAGTATTTTTTTTATACATGCTGGTAGGGTATTCCAAAAAGTCACCGCAAAAATTTCAACCCCTACCGTTAATTATAGGGGAGATTATTGAAATTGAATACTGCATTTAAAAAATCGAAGTTGTGGAACGAAAAAGTACTGATTATTGGTGATACGAAACATTTCTTTACGTCGTAAGGATTCAAAAACGATATTTTCAGCTTTGTATTTCCATCATTTCCAAAAATACTGTAAATATTGGAAAAATAGGCATTTTCACCCTTAATTTATGGGCAAAGAAGCAGGTGTTTTTGAAAAAAAACGAACCTGTCTGATAGGAAATTACACGTAGAACATGATTGTTCATGACCATTTTCCCATTTTGAGGCTTTTTTGAGGAGATATTCCCAAAAGTTTCGATTTTTTCCAAAAATGCTGTAAATTGTTAAAAAATAGGTGTTTTTACCCTTAATTTTTGGTCAAATAAGTGAGTGTTTTTGAAAAATAAAAAACCGTTCCGATAGGAAATTACGCGTAGAACAAGATTGTTCATAACTACTTTTCAATTTTGAGGCAATTTTGAGGCTTATTTGAGGAGATATTCACGAAAATCCGGTTTTCAGTGGACGTTTACCCATCCCCTAGGGGTAGCGGAGAGTTGTGGGGGTGTCGATTTTAGTATGTTGTGTAGTGGACCATTACGAACGTAAAACGCGAAAAAAATGAGGCTTTAATTTTTGGGGGGTCAATTTCTAAAATGCCTGGACTACTCCTACAAGAGGGTTAAAAATTTAAAGATTATATGAATTTGAAGATTTATTGTTATTGATATTCGGGGAATTCATAAAATCTCCAATTCAATCGAAATTCATGACGAATTCTGATTGCAGGTTTGCCCACTAAATCTTGCACTGCTGCACAAAATTTCAAAATTTCAAAATAAAATATCCCGGTATGCAAAAAAGCAGAAAATTCTGCTCCTTTGTGCTGGGACTTCCTGGTCTTTTCTGCCATTATTTCTGCTCCTCTCTGTTTTTTCTGTTTCTTTCTCCCCCCCTCCCCACCATCATTGCGAGTTACACATCCCAAAGAACAATGCGCGACGCGCACCGGGGGGAGGGGGTCAGAAAGTATCGTTCAACGCGCAACGGGGGTCCAAAGGAGCAGAAACGTGAGACCTTTTACTCTTTTCTGATTATTTTTCTGTTTTTTTGCACGCCGCGCCCTGACTTTCTTGTCCAATACAATTTTTGATTTACTTTTCAAACCGTTGAATAAACAGCTTTAGGTAGGTACCTAATATTTTATAAAAATAGAAATACATTTTGGCAGCATTATCGAGAGTAATTTGAATTTGTTTATAAGATCGTATCTTTTTAGAGGAGGTTCAGGAAGTGGCACTACCCCAAAATGACAAAAATCTTGTGATTTTTTCAAAATTTAAATCCTTTAGCCCCATTTATTTTTGTGCTGAGTCAACATTTTTTGGACGGATCTTCCACTCAAAGTAAATTACCTCAACAATATTCGTCAAAATTCAAGGTAGATTTTTCATTTAACTTGACTCATATTTATGCATATTTTTTTACCTCCAATATCAAATTAGGATGACATTTTGTAATTTAAGAAGTAACGTAATGAATAAATAATTACTCACCACCAACTCCACAACAACTCAGAAGAACATACGATGAAGAAAATGACGTCTGCAAAAACTACTGCGTCATTTTGCCATTAACAAATAGAGATGCTTTAAGTAGATCTCAAGATTTCAACATGTACCTATCGAAAATCGAAAAAGGACACTTGAAAACTCAAAATGTGTAGGTACCTATAAATAAAACCATTTCTCAGGCTAGAATTATTTTCTTCTACTGGCTTTCGAGAAGCTAAGATTACGAGAAATGAGAAAACTAGTAATCATTTTATTCTTGTTATTTTGCAAGAGTTTTGCGGAATTGGACAAGGAATGGTGGAAGCACACAATAATTTACGAAATAGTTCCATTTTCGTTCAAGGATAGCGACGGAGATGGCATGGGCGACATTAAAGGTAAATATAGGTATACTTTAAAATAATCACAAAAAGAATGAAGAAAAATAAGTAGATGTTCTTTCACTCAGGCATTACTTCAAAATTGGATCACTTATGTGATTTGGGGATAGACACAATTCATCTCACACCATTGTTCGATTCACCAATGAGAGATATGGGATACGATATAACAGACTATTACAAGATTGATTCGAGATATGGTACAATGAAGGATTTTGAAGAATTAATACGTGAAATGAAAAAGAGAGGTAAATTTTTAAATTTAAATTATTTGCGATACTTAATGAAAAATTTTCAAAATAGATTTTTTTCTGAAGGCTCTAGCTCCCTTCCATGACGTCCTGGGAAAAAAAGGCGAGAAGAAAATTATTTCTTTTTGAATTCCCTACAATTTTTGTTTCAGACTTTTTTTTTGTAAGGGCGTAATTTCAAAAGTTATAGCCAAAAACCCAAAATTTGAACCCCCTCACCCCAAAAGGGGGACAAAATATTCCC